>JAEPBF010000154.1:92989-446470 GCA_019739055.1 Passiflora organensis
GAGGAGTCTCGTAGGTTGTTTTTATTTCTGGTCATTTTTCGAGTTTATTATTTTTGGGTTTGTTCTTAGTACGATTTTGTGTGTATGATTGTTTAGGTGGTATTTCAGCGATCGATAAGGGCAAAGGCTTAGCCGTCGAGTCGTCTGCGCGTCAAGAGGTGGGAGACTATGTTTCATTTACATGCACGGAAATGTTTTGGTTTTATTAATTAAAATCGGATATATGCTTGTTTTTGAATAGAGGCAATATGTGCATTGATGCATGACTTTGCATATTAGGTTCATTATGCGTGTGGCATGTTTATGATGCATAAAATATTTTTATGGACCTATATGCATGCTTGTGACGTGATTGAGATACTTTGCGAGAATTAATTGATTTATATTGATTTCTTAAAATGTGGGACTTTTATGCGAGCTTTTGAATTGTTTTTGGATTGCATCATAATCGATTTGAATTATGATATGATTTGAGATCTTTTTCACAATTGCGAAGTACGTATATTCATATACGATTTCTAGGATTTGATCTTGGAATTGACGATAACAACGCTTGGCCAATGCGGAGGTAAGTGGATGAGCACCCTTAGATAGAAGGGTATTCCCTTGCCTAGGAGTATAAGGTGGTGAGTATAGGCCTTGTGACGGTGTGAGTATCAGGCTATACATGATATGCCTTCGGGCTTTGCGAGTTGTGCGTGAGTTGGGATTTGTGTGATAGTGCGTTTTCTCCACATTTCCCTAGGACAACACTGGTGGCAGGGGATTTATATTTATTTGAAAATGTGTATTTAAATTAGCCACCAGTGGGCTTCCGATTTCCCTTTGGCCGGGGTTATCAGGCGAAGCGGTTTAGGGGTCCTCCCCGAGAGATTTTGGCATAGTAGCCACGTGTTTTGAGACTTTGAGATTTTGTAATATTTGGACTTGTGCTCGACATATTGGTTTATGATTTCAAACTCATTCATACGTAATCGATTTTATTTATATGAGTTCGTTGCACGATTAGCATCATGGATTAAATGTGATTTTATTATTAAGCATTATATTGTTTATACTTGTTTTCGTATGTGCCTCTATTCCACCGGAATTGTTTATGACGCTGTGACTTTCACTGAGGTCCTTGAGATCTCATCCCCCTCTTGTTGATATTTTTCAGGACTAGGTCGAGAGCCAGTGTAGCTGACTTATTTGTGAGGTCGAGATTTCTGGTTTGTCTTAGGGCTGGACTACTGCATATGACACGTTTGAGAACTCGACACTATCATTATTATTTTGGATTTGTGTATGCTTGTTTATTGAAACTGTGATCCCTTATTGGGTTTGGGTTGATGCATGTTATTGGACTTATTTTGATAAAGCATGTTTGGGGCCGTGTGGCCTGTTGTGTGTGAAATTAAGTCTTCCGCTGTTTGTGATTGCACTCTGTGTTTGATTTGGTTGTGTCGAGGTTTCCGGTTAAATGCATGCTCCATTTTAAAGAAAATTTAGAAGGTTCAAATTTATATGTAATTTTATTTATTTTACGAGTTTGATTTGAGGATAAGCCTTGTGTGGTTTTAATTGGGCCACGAGTTGGGCCAATTGGGACTGCACGGCGGTGAGGAGCCCAATTACCGGGTTCGGGTCCTCACAGCAATCCTCTGCACAGAGCAGCCTAAGAACGAAAACTGCTCCTCTCCCTCTTCCTATCTTAACTGACGAGCCATCTTGCATGATCCTTCGCTGATCGTTCTCCTCAAGCAGTGTATCGATGAGCTCTATTCGCTCGCTTGGATGAAGTGGAGTGTTCTTGTCTTGCACAGGCAGCATAGGTGGCACGGTAGAATGATTATCTGCATTTTCCCGCCAGGGGTTCATCTTGATCATTTGGTTGAGCAGCACCTCGGCAGCATCTTCTGTAGCTTGTAGCTGAGCCGGCGTTTTCTCATGTCTCCAAGACACTCATTATACTAGTTCTAATTGTTGTTTGGTCTGAATCTCAGACCCATCCCGTTGGTCCCTTTGTTGTCTCGAGCGTGCCATACTACTCGATTACACCTTTACTACTCAACATATACTAAATACAATACTAGTAAAAGGAGTGGTACCTGGTGGAGAGGCATGCACCGGACGATACGCATATGCTGGAAATCAAAATACAGATTTTTGGAAATCACATGCACACATGCAATGCACACATGCAATGCACACTAGGTAATTACATCAACACTCACAGAAATCATCATCAAACATCAAGCAAGTATAGACTCACACATCATACACATCACCATACACATGCATACACATTCGGTAATGACAAGAAAACATATGAAGGCATATGAACAATCAGCATATTAGTTTATTATTCCTATCATTTAAACCTTACTCAATCCCATTCCCTTTCAATATGAGCCCCTAGGTGAGTGAGTGTGTGCCTATGTTCTTACCTGAAATCACCACCTGAAATCACCACCTGAAATCACCAAATCAACAAATAAGTTAGCATATAACAAATTATATTCCCTAAACCATGCTCCGTTACCACACTTGTAACGACCCCAATTCCTAAACCATTATTCATTGCTCCGATTGAGGTCATTACCGCCGTGAAACCCAAATAAGCCTCAAAGACACCTAAGACCTCTTAGAATTTCACAAGGCTACTCATATGATACCGATTTTTAATCTTGTTTATTTTGTTGCTTATCAATCAATTGGAGCATGATACTGGACACATATTCTGGTAACATACGGAGTAAATAAAATCATCAGCGGAAGTCTTAAATCAATCCATTGGGTTCATAACACACAAGTCCCATAGGGATCCAAATAATCAGCAAGAAATCTTCCAACAAGTTTCGGAGATAGCAAGCAAAACAAGAGTGCTTAAAATAAACCAGAAAGTTGCCCAATCATATGTTATATGCGCAAGTAACAAGTTTTAAAATGTGATGCGATATCGTCCCGCCATGCAGCCTTAATCTCACACACTGGTACCACGAACAGTGAATGTACCTAAGCCTGAAAAATGGTAAAAACAACGGTTTGAGATTACAAGAATCTCAGTAGGGTCACAGCATCATAAGATCTACAGAATCCCTAAACACAAATCTCCCAATTCACATAAGATCATCCCTAAACAAGTAAAAGGGGTCACGCAATTCAACAATAAATCAAAAGAGGTTAAGGCCGAGATTATGGTTGAGGGAGGACCACACTTCCGAAAGTTCAGAAGTACACATGCAGGTGAAATATAACAAAATCGCTCTCAATGAAAAAGAAAGGCCATCCCCTTCCACCTGTGTTGTCCAAGACTTACTGCACAAAGGGTAGATGGTTAACACACAAACTAATCAGTAAGCCTTTCACCTTATCCTCGCAAGGATAAGTCGTCTAGCCCCACATGGACAAGTCTTCCCTTAGTTGCAACCAGGGCATCCCCAAATCTCGCAAGATATGGGCTTCCTGTCTCGCAAGACAGGGATCCGGCCACCAAGGACAGATATCCAGCGTGCACTTGCTGGTTCAACACCCATACACCTCCCATAAATCGATAAGAACCTCTCCTCTCCCTAGGAGCATCAGTTCTTACCCTGCGTGGCCACCGGAACAGGATCCTGACACACAAACACGTACAAGCACACACAGGCAAGTACAAAGCATAATACCACAACAGGGTATTCTCAATCACGTCAGGAAATAATCAACACATCCAATTCATATAACAATAGCATCCCAGGCACTCAATTCCTAACTCAGGGGTTCTATACGGCCTAGGAGATTCATATCTCATTCCGGATTTCATATTCTCACCATATAATCCAATCACAAACAATACAACAAAGGCAGGTAACAAAAACATCAAATAAGAGCAGGGGTTTCTGGAGAAACCGATGAGGCATAGATCCTACCTCTCTTGTCTCTGAACAATAAGCTAATCCTTTGCCTTTATTAAGTAAATCCGAACCACCTAAATTATCACCAGGCAAAGACAAAACAAACTAAGCATGCATATTCAATAATCAATTGAATACCTTATTTCCTTACCAATACCACTCACCAAACCTATCAGAAATCAGTGATCAGATGCTGCAGGTGCCTCCCCCTTGGATGTGTGATTTGATAGCCAGAAACTTAACAAGAATCAACCTGAATTTATCATTCCAATTAACTATGCAAAACCTGTTGCTAAAAGTAGGGCATAGGACGATTTCGTCTCGACTTACAACGCAATATTTATATACAAGCTGCAATTTATATATGGTTGAAAAGAGAATGAAAATATTTTTCCAACGACATATTATTTGCAAGATTCCAACAAATGAGTAGAAAGTTATGCTATTTTGAAGTTCAAGAAGATTTGGCGAAAACCTAATTCCGCCGTCGATTTTTAAAATAGCTTTAGACATAGAAATACTAACCTTCTGACAAAAAAAAAAAGATGGTTGGAAAGAGGATGAAGAGAGCTTTCCAACAAGCTATTATTCGCAGAGATCCAACGAACGATCAGTGAGTTATGCTGGTTTGAAATTTCTGCAAATTATGGTGGCTATAGGGAGGTATAGGGTTTTAAGCCTATACGAAATTTGTAGGTTTTCTATGAATAATTCTTTGTGAGGTTGGCTTCCTATTTATAATGAATGGGTATAGAATTATGACTACTACTTTAATCACTTTATCTAAATAGGATAATTTACTAGATAACTAAACTCTAAACTCTTTAATTATCTTCCCCTATTTTTAGGGACTTTAATCTATAAGGCAACTATCTAGCCTTAAATATAATTTCTAAAGCAATTATCAACCTATAAGGACTTAGATCTAAAGGAATTTAAAACAAAATTAACTACTAAACAATCTTACCAATTTCGGCCATCACACATCCTTTCCTTCAGGGGCACAATCGTCTTTTCACCTGCACTGGCTTCTGGACTTCTAGGACTCAAAATTCAGGGTCTTACATTTTTAGACATTTTTGCTATTGTGGCCGAATGCTTTGAATATTCTTTTGAGATGTTTGGCACCTGATTTATAAGATGGAAATGGCTAAATGCATGCATGGAATATTTAATGAGTTTTTAGATTTAATAACCCATGCGTGTGTATCGATTGGAATTGACGGTGAATACTTGATCAAGTTAGGTAAGTATATGGAGTCCTTATAGAGAGGACAGTTGCTTACCTTGGAGAGGTATGGTTGGATATATGTATGTATGTTGAGTGTTGTGTGCACGATGAAGGAAAAGTGGAAAGGCCTTATAAATGCTTCATATATATCTTACGACGTTATATACGTGTGCACAAAATTGAATGTGATAATTTGTGTTTCTCCATTCAATTTTGGACAATGCTGATGGTGGGGTTTTGTTTATATATATGCTACAACTGAAAACCATCAGTAGGCTTTTAGGTAACCCTTTAGCGGGGGTTACATGAAAGTGGTTTGTGTCCACCCCGTTATGTTTTGGGCATAGTAGCCAAGTATCAAGCTGTTTTCACTTCTTTATGCATTTTGGTGTGTGCACTTATAATGGCTACATTGAAGAGTATGGATTGTACTGGTTTGAATAAATGGTTGATACTATGTTTTGGTTTTGTCTCCATTCCACCGTTTATGCTTATGATGCAGTAACTTCCACTGAGGTCCTTGATCTCACTCCCCCTCTCTATTGTTTTGTTTCAGGACTAAGTTGTGAGAATTAGCTGTGCAACTTCGAGGTTACTATCCCGGTATTGGTCGTGGGGCTGGACAAATGCACATGCATGTTTTGGACTCAGCATCTTTCACATCTTCTTATATATTTACATACTTGTGTATTTGACTGGTACATATGTGTACACCTCATGCTTGCATATTCTGATGTTTTGATATATACGAAGTAGTGTTGTTGTGAATTTCTGGGACTCTGTGAGTGTGGACTCACGGTGTTGTATAAATACTCAACATTTGAATCTTTTTGTTTAAAACATGGCATGCATCAATTGGTACTCAGCACAATTACAAACAACGGAGTAACAAACACATGCAGCGAAAATATCAGCTCACATACAACGGGCCTTACGGCCTCAAACATACAACACCGTGAGTCCACACTCACAGAGTCCCAGAAATTCACAATAACACTACTTCGTATATATCAAAACATCAGAATATGCAAGCATGAGTTGTACACACATGACCAGTCAAATACACAAGTATGTAAATATACAAGAAGATGTGAAAGATGCTGAGTCCAAAATTTGCATGTGCATTTGTCCAGCCCTACGACCAATACCGGGATAGTAACCTCGAAGTTGCACAGCTAATTCTCACAACTTAGTTCTGAAACAAAACAATAGATAGGGGGAGTGAGATCAAGGACCTTAGTGGAAGTTACTGCGTCATAAGCATAAACGGTGAAATGGAGACAAAACCAAAGCATAGTATCAACCATTTATTCAAACCAGTACAATCCATACTATTCAATGTAGCCATCATAAGGGCACACACCAAAATGCATAAAGAAGTGAAAACAGCTTGATACTTGGCTACTATGCCCAAAACATAACGAGGTGGACACAAACCACTTTCATGTAACCCCCGTTAAAGGGTTACCTAAAAACCCTACTGATGGTTTTCAGTTGTAGCATATATATAAACAAAACCCCACCATCAGCATTGTCCAAAATTGAATGGAGAAACACAAACTATCACATTCAATTTTGTGCACACGTATATAACGTCGTAAGATATATATGAAGCGTTTATAAGGCCTTTCCACTTTCCCTTCATCGTGCACACAGCACTCCACATACATACATATATCCAACCATACCTCTCCAAGGTAAGCAACTGTCCTCTCTATAAGGACTCCATATACTTACCTAACTTGATCAAGTATTCACCGTCAATTCCAATCAATACACACGCATGGGTTATTAAATCTAAAAACTCATCAAATATTCCATGCATGCATTTAGCCATTTCCATCTTATAAATAAGGTGCCAAACATCTCAAAACAGCCACAACAGCAAAAATGTCTAAAAAGATGAAAACTCATATCGTATGGAAGGGTGCAACGTATGCAATTTCGTATACCCAATAAATCAGCATGTTTCAGCTTTTGAACATCCATGATACATTCAAACATGGCAAGTAAATGATGATGCTAACAACACATCTGTAACACATTTCAAGTCATGTCTCCATTCAAACCAAAACATGTGATCATATTGTAATTCTGAAAACAAAACATGACGTGTATGCAAATGAAACATAAAACTCCCACCTCTCGTTGAGTCGATGGTTCTCCAACAATATCCTTGCCTCTACTGATCGATCCGGTACCGCCTAAACAATCACAAACCATACAGCCATACTAAGCATAACCAATCCAGGAATCAAAATGGAAAAGAATTGAAAGCAATCCTATGGACCCTCTCACGCTGCACACACATCTACATTCCCCTATCCAATCTAAATCGTCAAATCATATCCAATCTAAACAGCCAACTCATATCCAATCTAAACAACTAAATCACAGTACTTCAGATACCCTCATTACCAGCCCAACACCACTTCCGCACATAATCAACACGCTTCCTATCAATACTGACCACAACCACTCAATTAACATGAATAACCACACCACATGATCAAGAACATGAAGAAACAAACCCCTGATACTGTTCATCCGAGATTCATACAAGAATCAGAGGTTGTTTCCATGCATTTCCATACATCAAAACACTCACTCACATCACTAGCATCCTGAATAAACCAACCAATCCAAAAGAAAACCAACGATTAAGCACTTACCAACAACTCTGGAATTTTCGTCCAGAATGAAGAACACCTCAAAATCAGGCCTTAGACACCAATCTAACAGTGGAAAAGTGTAGAAAATTGATGGGAAAGTGTTTTGGGACAATCCCCCACAAGTTTTTGGGGTCAAATTGAGCAAAGTGTGGATTTTGGTAGGTTGGAAGGGTGAAGGAAGGAGAAAAACAAGTTAGGGTTGGAATATACTGGTCACTTCTGGAAGAGAAGTATTTAAAGGCTGAAGTGTGGGCTTGGGCTGATGGGCTTCAGGCCCAAAAGTTCAACAAGGCTGGACCGTGCCATCGACGGCCCGTTTCACACAAATGAGCCCAATTGACATTGAAATGTCCACCAAGTGGCCCAAACGGTTCGCGGTCGCTCAAAACGGACCGAAATCAACCTAGTTTGTTTTCCACTGACTCAACCTTGATCGTCTAACCTATCTCACTCACAATCATACTTAAACACTCTCAGATTCACTATGGGTTCCTTAAAGGTTTCCTATGGCTGTGTTCACAAACCAACAGTTTAGCATCGACACGCTGCCGCTGGCACTGACGCTACCGTTGGCGCTGCCACTGACCGGCACCACAATAGACGGAATCTCACATCCTACCTCTCACGTGTCTGAATCAGATGCAATCTTTTTCCTTTCCAATGTGATCTAAATCTCCTAAACCATCACAAGACAAATACCACACAAGATACTTAATTAAGAACCAAAGGCATTGGGAATCTTTACAAATTAACTTACCAAAATCCAGTGACCCAGATGCAGCAATATCTTCCTTTTGAATGTACGATGTGATGGCCAGAAACTCAACAAGAAATAACCTGATTATTCACTCTAATTCACCATGCAAATTTCGGCAACACTTAAGGCTTAATAGGGTATATGCGATTTCAACATTAGAGAGGTTAGGGGTTGTAATTTCATGAAATCAAGAAACCAATAGGTGCCATTACTCAAACGATTAGAAGAAATAAGATCAGAAATCAATAGACAAGTCAATTGATCAAATTTTGGCAAACATAAGGTTAGGAATAAGACATTCTGATTTCCTCAATAAGGAAGATACAAGGGCTGAATTCATCATAACATAACAACAATAGGTACCAAATATCCAAATGATAAAGAGAAGCAGAAATAGAAATCAACAGATAGAAGAATTGAAGAATTTTGGCTACAAAACCCTAACCAAACTCAGCTTGAATAATAAAAGGAAAATACTAACTTTTTTCTTGTGAAACTTAGATAATAAAAGACAGCATGAAGAGAGGTTTCCAACAAGCTATGATACCCAAGAATCTAATAACAATCAAGCAAATTAGGCTAGGGTATAGGGTAGGTAAAAATCAGAAATTGAGATAAATGAGAGGGGGTTAATTCCAAAATTTCTAAGTGGATTTTGGTCGAGTAGGTCGGCTGCACTTTTATAGGGTCTTAGGGGATTAAATTTCCCTACTTTTAAGCATATACAAGTTAGGATAATGCTTAAAAGATATTTCTAACAAAAGGATAATTCTGCTAAAATAGTAACTCTATTTAAAAGGAAGAATTATTTAATACTTTAGATAATAAGGGATAAAATTAAGGATAACTAACCAGAATTAAAATAATAAATATTCAGTAAAAACCATTTTAGGCTATCACTGTGAGATCCCGAATTTTTAGTCCTAGAAGTCCTGAAGTTAGTGCAGGTGAAAAGACAATTTTTCCCCTGAAGGAAAAGATGTGTGATGGCCGAAGATGGTAAGAGTTGCATGGTAATTAATTCTGGTTTTAATTTCCTTTAATCTAAGTCCTTATGCTAGATAATTGTTGTAGAAATTAAAATCTCTAAAAATAAGGAAAGATAATTAAAGAATTTAAATCTGGTAATTATCTTACTTTAATAAAGCCTTTAAAGTAATACTCTTAATTCCATACCCATCTATTATAAATAGGAAGCCAACCCCACAAAAATCATTCATAGAAAACACACAAAACTCATATAGCCTAAAACCCTTACACCTCCCTATAGCTGCCAAAATTTGCTGAAATTTTAAACCAGCATAACTCTCTCATCGTTTGTCGGATCCCTACAAATAATAGCTTGTTGGAAAGCTGTCTTCATCCTCTTTGCAACCATTTTTTGGTTTTTCATTGGGAGGTTAGTATTTCTTTCTCTAAGGTTAAGTTGAAATTCAGCGGCACTGCCAAATCTTCTTGAAATTCAGAATAGCATAACTTTTTCATTGTTTGTTGTATCTCT
This sequence comes from Passiflora organensis, assembly GCA_019739055.1. Taxonomy (NCBI): domain Eukaryota; kingdom Viridiplantae; phylum Streptophyta; class Magnoliopsida; order Malpighiales; family Passifloraceae; genus Passiflora; species Passiflora organensis. The sequence continues at coordinate 103,029 of JAEPBF010000154.1, forward strand.
ACAAATAATAGCCTAATGGAAAGCTTTTTTCATCCTCTTTCCAACTTTTTTTTTTGTTTCAACATTCATATTTCTCTATCAAAAGATAAGTTGAAAATCGACAGTGGAATTAGGTTTTCGGCGAAACTGCCAAAATATTTTTAAACTTCATAGTAGCATAACTCTTTCATCGTTTGTTGTATCTCTACAAATAATAGCTTGTTGGAAAATTATTTTCATTCTTTTTCCAACCATATATGTTTTGTTGTTTGGACGTAAATATTTCCTTGTCTAAGGTTAAATTGAAAATCAGTGACAGAATTAGGTTTTCATCAGCGACGGAATTAGTTTTTTAGATTTCTACAGCTTTCCTCTTCGGTTGATTTCTGTTGTCGTTTAGTCTGTTCTTAGGATTGCTTAGCATTTTTTCATGATGTATGATCATGAATTTTTTTCTTTTAAACTTCTCTATATGTAATTCAGGTTGAATCTTGTTAAGTTCCTGGTTATCACATCACACATCCAAGGGAGAGGCACCTGTAGCATCTGATCACTTGTTTCTGATAGGTTTGGTGAGTGGAATTGGTAAGGACATAGGGTATTCAATTGATTATTGAATATGCATGCTTAGTTTGTTTTCGTCTTTGCCTGGTGATAATATAGGTGGTTCGGAATTACCTAATAAAGGCAAAAGAGTAGCTTCTTGTTCAGAGACAAAAAAGGTAGGATCTACGCCTCAATGGTTTCTCCAGAGACCCCTGTTATTTTCTTGATGTTTTTGATACCTACCTTTGTTGTATTGCATGCGATTTGATTATAGGGTGAGAGTGTGAACTTCGGATTGAGATATGGATCTCATAGGCTATATCGAACCCTTGAGTTAGGTATTGAATGCCTAAGTAGCATATATTATGTGAATTGAATATGTTGATTGTGTTCTGACATGATTAAGGATACCCTGTTGTGGTATTATGCTTTGTACTTGCCTTTGTGTATTTGTATGTGTTTGTGTGTCAAGATTTTTTTTGGTGGCCATTCGGGGTAAGCGCTGATGCTCCTAGGGAGAGGAGAGGTTCTTACTGGTATGGGTGGCAAACACCAGCATGCGCGCACTGGATGTCTGGTCCTTGTGTGGCTAGTTGTATGGCAGGAAGCCCTTATCCTCATGTGGTTTGGGATGCCGTAATCCGTGTGTGGCTTGGAAAGATTTGTCCTTGTGTGGCAAGACGACTGAACCCTGTCCTTGTGTGGCAAGAAGCCCTTATCCTTGTGTGGTTTTGGGATGCCCAAGTCCGTGTGTGGCTTGGGAAGACTTGTCCTTGTGTGGCAAGATGACTTACTAGGCTTACTGATTAGCTTGTGTGTTAACCATTTACCCTTTGTGCAGTAAGCCTTGGACAACACAGGTGGAAGGGGATGACCTTTCTTCTTCATTACCGAGAGCAATCTGATGAATTCTACCTACCTGTATACTTCTGATTTTTTGGAAGTGATCGTAGTCTTCCCTCAACCATAGATTCGGCTCTAACCCTTTTTGATTGGTTCCTGAATTGCGTGATCCCCTTTAGTTGTTTAGAAATGATCTAATGTGAATTGGGAGATTTGTGTTTAGGGTTTCTGCAGATCTTATGATGCTGTGACCCTACTGAGATTCTTGTAATCTCATACCGTTGCTTTTACCATTTTTCAGGCTTAGGTACATCCATTGTCCGTGGTACCAGTGTGTGAGATGAAGGCTGCATGGCGGGGCGATATCGCATCAGATTTGCATACTTATTTACTTGCGCATATAACATGAATGATTGGGCTAATTTCTGGTTTATTTTTATGAACCCTCCTTTACTTGCTATTTTCGAAATATGTTGGAGGATTTCTTGCTGGTTATTTGGATCCGTATGGGACTTATGTGTTATGAACCCAATGATTTAGTCTAAAGACTTCCGCTGATATTTTATTCACTCCTTATGTTACCAGAATATTTGTCCAATGTCATGCTCCAATTGTTGTTAAACATTAAAATAAACATGCTAAAAATTGGAAGTTAATGGTAAGCCTGGTGAGATTCAGATAGGTCCTAGGTGTCATTTAGGCTTATTTGGGTTTCATGGTGCTGATGACCTTAATCGGAGCAAATAGTAATAGTTAGGAATTGGGGTCGTCACAGGTTTGGTAGCGGAGCCTGGTTTAAGAAAAATAATTTGTTATATGCTAACTTATTTGTTGATTTTGGTGTTTGTAGGTAAGGACATGCGCACACACTCACTCACTTAGGGGCTAATACCGAAAGTGAACTAATGCTAAAATGGGATTGATTTGTAAGATTTAGATGATGAGAATGATAATCTGATGTGATGTTTGTTTGTGTATGTTCTTATGCCTGGTATGCCATGATATGCTTCGGTGAGTGTTTGCTGTGTTTCTTATCATTGCTGAGAATGTGTGTGTTGATTTATGCATGCTGCCGAGTGTCCCTATTTGACTCCTGTATTGCTGAATGTATATGTATGTGATTGCTGGTGTGTATTGCCGAATATGGATGTTGTGTGAATCCATGATTGTTTGATGTTTGATGATGATTTCCAAGAGTATATATAAGTGTTGATATAATTGCCGAGAATATCTTTGCATGTGTGCATGTAATTTCCAAAAATTTGTATGTTGCTTTTCAGCATATGCGTATCGTCTGGTGCACGCCTCTCCACCAGGTACCACTTCTTTTCCTAGTATCTTATTTGGTTGTGTGATGAGTAACAATCGTATGCTTGTATAGTATGGCAATGCCGAGTGTACAAAGGGATCGACGGGGTAGGTATGGGGTTCAGGCTGAATAGCAACCCACAGGGCAGAATGAACCTGATGCACATATTGAGCAGGAATAACAACTGATTTGCGATCTAGTTTACATTGGTTGTGCTGTACGTATGGGTTCGAATGTACTTAAAGTGGATCTAATTCCATTGGACATCTAAGAGCTGGATGTGATCTTAGGCATGGACTGTCTAGCAAAATATCAAGCCCGTATGGAGTGTTTCACCAAACGTGTGTGGTTCATATTTCTTGATGGTGTCGAGTAATGTTTTGAAGGTCATAGGCAAGTTGTTCCAACTTGCATGATTTCTTGGCTTGATGCGAAGCGATTAATCAACAAAGGATGTACAGCGTACCTCGTGCACGTACATGATATTTCTAAAGAATCCTCAGATCTGGATTCTGCTCCAGTGGTTCGCAAATTTCAAGAAGTATTTCCAGAAGACATAGCCAGTCTACCACCAGCAAGGGAAGTGGAATTCGGTATTGAGCTAGTGCCTAGTACGAATCCGATTTCCATTCCTCAGTATCGTATGACTCCTGTGGAAATGAAGGAACTAAAAACGCAATTGGAAGATTTGTTGGATCGTGGTTTTATCCGATCTAGTGTGTCACCTTGGGGAGCACTTGTTCTGTTCGTGAAATAGAAAGACGGCTCACTGGGATTGTGCATCGATTATCGGCAGCTGAATCGTGTAACCGTGAAGAACAAATACCCTTTGCCTCGTATCGGCGATTTGTTCGACCAACTCCAGGGTGCAGCCGTATTCTGCAAGATTGATCTCAGATCTAGATACCATCAATTGCGAGTTCGTGATGCTGATATTCCGAAGACCGCATTCAGATCGCGATACGGCCACTACAAATTTCTGGTTATGCCATTCGGTTTGACCAATGCACTAGCTGTGTTTACGGACTTTATGAATCGAGTGTTCCATGAATTCTTCTATAAATTTGTGATAGTCTTGATGACATTCTGATTTACTCAAAATCAGAAGAGGATCATGCTATGCACTTGCGGATTGTGCTTAAAATCCTGAAAGATCGACGGATGTTTGCAAAGTACTCAAAATTTAAATTCTGGTTATGTGAAGTTAGTTTTCTTGGCCATATTGTTTCTGCCCAAGGTGTGTTAGTTGATCCAAAGAAGATTGAAGCCGTGAATGCTTGGGAACCTCCACGAAGTGTGTTCGAAGTTCGTAGTTTCCTCGGTTTAGCAGGATACTACTGTCGCTTTGTGCAGAATTTTTCATCGCTTGCCGGACCATTGACAAAACTGAAATGCAAGGGTGAGCCGTTCGTATGGAACGAGAAATATCAGCAAAATTTCGAAGAGCTAAAGAATTGGTTAGTTTCCACACCTATCCTTACCCTACCTATTTGCAGAAAGGAGTATGTGGTTTACAGCGACGCGTTAAAATCTGGACTTGGATGCGTATTGATGCAAGATGGGAAAGTCATCGCCTACGCTTCCCGGCAATTGTGACCGCACGAGAGCAACTACCCTACGCATGATTTGGAACTTGCAGCGGTGGTGTTTGCCTTAAAAATATGGCGAAATTACTTATACGGCGAGACGCGTTGAATCTTCACTGACCACAAAAGCATGAAGTACCTCCTCACGCAAAAAGAATTGAATATGAGACGGCGAAGATGGGTGGAGCTGATTAAAGACTATGATTTAATCATCGAATATCATCCTGGAAAGGCAATTGTTGTTGCTGATGCCCTGAGCCGAAAGTTTCATCCTCCTTCCCCATCAGTTTTGGCCTATATGCGCACCCATTACATGTCTATGCTGCTGGATTTGAGGACTAATCATGTGCATCTTGGCACTGATTTTTCTGGTTCGTTGTTGGCACGAATCGAAGTCGCACCTACCTTAATTGAAGAAATCCGGAATCAAGAATTAGAGGATCCGAAATTTACTGAAATTTGGAAGCAACTTGTTGATGGTGTTGATGCCATAGTTCGTGATTTCAGAATACGAGATGACGAAGTACTAGTCTTCAGAAACCGGGTATGTGTTCCACAAAATATTGATATTCGTAACCTTATTCTATTAGAGGCGCATAGTTCGAAGTTCGCTATTCATCCTGGAAGCACTAAGATGTACTGAGATTTGAAGGAGCAGTATTGGTGGCCAAACATGAAACGTCACATTGCTGAATTCGTTTCCTGATGCCTCGTATGTCAACAAGTAAAGATTGAACATCAAAGACCCACTGGTCTACTTCAGTCACTTCTGATTCCAGAATGGAAGTGGGAACACGTCACAATGGATTTTGTGATCGATTTGCCTAGATTGCAGCGAGGATACAATGCCATTTGGGTGATCGTGGATCGACTGACGAAATCTGCACACTTTCTTCCTATACGTGTGACAGATACACCTGAAAAATTGGTAGTTCGTAACTTGGACGAGATTGTTCAATTTCATGGAGTACAAGTTTCTATTGTTTCAGATCGTGACCCTCGTTTCACCTCACAATTTTAGTAGAAATTCCAGAATGCACTGGGTTCAAGATTGAATTTCAGTACAGCATTTCATCCCCAGACCGATGGTCAATCAGAAAGGACAATTCAGACACTCAAAGACATGCTACGAACGAGTGTGTTGGATCAGCAAACCGGTTGGGATCGATGCCTGCCATTGGCAGAATTTGCTTACAACAATAGTTTTCATCTAAGCATCGGTATGACACCTTATGAAGCATTATATGGGAGACGTTGTAGGACTCCTATTTTCTGGAATGAAGTAGGCGAAAGACGCCTAGACAATCCGGAATTGATTGATCAAGCAACGGAGCAGTTGAACTTGATTCAACAATGGCTAAAAACAGCCCAGGATCGGCAGAAACGCTACGCTGACAATCGACGGAGGGAGCTGGAATTTACGGTAGGTGACAAAGTGTTTTTGAAGGTCTCCCCATGGAAAGGAGTCCTTCGTTTTCTGCAGCGAGGTAAGCTAGCTCCTCGCTATATTGGTCCATAAGACATTGTCGAAAGAATTGGCCCTAATGCATACCAACTTGCTTTACCTCCAAATATGGAAAGAATTCACAACGTATTTCACATTTCAATGCTAAGAAAGTATATGCGAGATCCTGCTCATGTGCTTAAAGAACCGCCAGTTGAAGGTGCTGAAGACCTATCATATCCCGTACAGCCAGTTGCCATACTAGATCGGTCAGTTCGACAGCTTCGCAGTAGAAACGTGCCTATGGTACGAGTTGTTTGGAGTAATGGCCAAATTGAGGACCAGTCTTGGGAGACTGAGGAATCTATGCGTGCAAAATTTCCTTACCTGTTTGATTAGGTACTTATGTTAAAATTTCGAGGACGAAATTCTTGTAAGGAGGGGAGGATGTGAGATCCCGAATTTTGAGTTATAGAAGTCCAGAAGCCAGTAGAGGTGAAAAGGCGATTTTTCCCCTGAAGGAAAGGATGTGTGATGGCCAAAATTGGTAAGAGTTGCATGGTAGTTAATTCTGGTTTTAATTTCCTTTAAACTAAGTCCTTATAGCTAGATAATTGCCTTAGAAATTAAAATCCCTAAAAATAGGGGAAGATAATTAAAAAATTTAAATCAGGTAATTATCTTACTTTAATAAAGCCTTTAAAGTAGTAATCTTAATTCCATACCCATCCATTATAAATAGGAAGTCAATCCCACAAAAAACTCGTATAGGCTAAAACCCTTACACCTCCCTATAGCTGCCAAAATTTGCTGAAATTTTAAACCAGCATAACTCTCTCATCGTTTGTCGGATCCCTGCAAATAATAGCTTGTTGGAAAGCTGTCTTCATCGTCTTTCCAACCATTTCTATTTTTTTGTCGGGAGATTATTATTTCTTTCTCTAAGGGTAAGTTGAAATTCGGCGGCACTGCCAAATCTTCTTAAACTTCAGAATAACATAACTCTTTCATCATTTGTTGTATCTCTACAAATAATAGCTTGTTGGAAATCTCTTTTCATCCTCTTGCCAACCATTTTTTTTTTTGTTTAGACATTCGTATTTCTTTGTCAAAAAATAAGTTAAAAATCGTCGACGGAATTAGGTTTTCATCTGCGACGGAATTAGGTTTTTAAATTTCTACAGTTTTTGTCTTCGGTTGATTTCTATTGTCGTTTCATGTGTTATTATGATTGCTTGGCATTTATGATGTATGATCATGAATTTATTTCTTTTAAGCTTCTCTAAGCTTAAAGTCGAAATTGTCCTATGCCTTACTCTTAGCAACGAAATTTGCATAGTTAATTGGAATGGTAATTCAGGTTGATCTTGTTAAGTTCCTGGCTATCACATCACACATCCAAGGGGAGGCACCTGCAGCATCTGATCATTGGTTTATGATAGGTTTGCTGAGTGCAATTGGTCAGGAAATAGGGTATTCTATTGATTATTGAATATGCATGCTTAGTTTGTTTTCGTTTTTGCCTGGTGATAATATAGGTGGTTCAGAATTATCTAATAAAGGCAAAGGAGTAGCTTCTTGTTCAGAGACAAGAGAGCTAGGATCTATGCCTTATCGGTTTCTCTAGAGACCTCTGTTATTTTCTTAATGTTTTTGATACCTGCCTTTGTTGTATTACATGCGATTTGAATATAGGGTGAGAGTATGAATTTCGGATTGAGATATGGATCTCATAGGCTATATCGAACCCCTAAGTTAGGTTTTGAATGCCTGAGTTGCATATGTTATGTGAATTGAATATGTTATATGAATTGAATACGTTGAATGTGCTCTGACATGATTGAGGATACCCTGTTATGGTATTATGCTTTGTACTTGCCAGTGTGTGCTTGTACGTGTTTGTGTGTCAGGATCCTTTTCCGGTGGCCATTCGGGGTAAATGTTGATGCTCCTAAGGAGAGGAGTGGTTCTTACTGGTATGGGAGTTGTATGGGTGGCAAACCCCAGCATGCACGCGTTGGATGTCTGGTCCTTGTGTGGCCAGAACCCTGTCCTTGTGTGGCCGGAACCCTATCCATGTGTGGTATGAAGCCCTTATCCTCGTGTAGTTTGGGATGCCCAAGTCCGTGTGTGGCTTGGGAAGACTTGTCCTTGTGTGGCAAGACGATTTACTAGGCTTCCTGATTAGCTTGTATGTTAACCGTTTACCCTTTGTGCAGTAAGCCTTGGACAACACAGGTGGAAGGGGATGGCCTTTCTTCTTCATTGCCGAGAGCAATATGATGAGTTCTACCTGCCTGTGTACTTCTGATTTTTTTGAAGTGATCGTAGTCCTCACTCAACCATAGATTCGGCCGTAACCCTTTTTGATTGATTCTCGAATTGCGTGATCCCTTTTAGTTGTTTAGGAATGATCTAATGTGAATTAGGAATGCTTCGGAGCAAATAGTAATAGTTAGGAATTAGGGTCGTCACATTCTCACATTTGTTTCTTTAAGGACAAAATAGTCATTTCAGCGGCATCGTCTCCTGGACTTTCTAGACATCTATACTATGGAGGATTGGGGTCTCACATAAAACATATACCAAATTGATGCTCCAAACATGACAAATTCAAATACTTAAAAAGATGGAGGTTTTACCACTGGAATAAGACCAATTCATCAAAGGAAGAAACCATTGTACCAAGTCCTAAAAATTGAACTAAGCTCACCTCTTCTAATCCGAAGCATCACAATTTCACCGTAGAAACATTTAAGGAATGGAGACGAAGCTCACAAGGAAGTTCTAGAGCTCGGTGTGATGAATGCTACCTTTCAACCCGGATAGGGATTACACAAGTATTGAGTCAGTGGTGGAAGGATCTCGACTGGGTATAGGACCTGACTACATGTTTTATGATTCAAATTGAAATTTAGATTCTTAGTGGTAAAATAATGTTTTAGTGTAAGATTTAAAGGATTATTGATTTTGATTTGATTTTTCATGATTTAAAAATATTATTTTTGTATTATCCTGAATGGTATTTTCTTTTTAATTAAATATTCATTAGTTAGCAAACTATTGTTCTTAGACCATTGGAAAAATTTTATTTTTCTGAATTTTTAGTGAAAATTTCATATTGTTTGGACTAGTATTTGATTTATTATGAATTTTTTAAATTTATAAATATTTTCTATATTTATTTTAATAATTAATAAATTAATCAATAATATTTTTGTATATTTATATACTAAACGACGTCGTTTTTATCAGGAGTCAAAATGATGCCATTTTGGTTTCGGCGGATATTTAAAAGAAAAAAGTTTAAGGAAGCAATGTCATTTTGGACAAATGCCAAAATAACGTCATTTTGGCCTTAGAGTTTATTGAAAAACCCTTCCCTCTTTTTTTCTTTCTTCCTCCCTTCTCCTGCATTTTCATTCTCTTTCCCCACACACTTCTCTCTCTCCCCGTGAAGGAAGAACTTCCTCCTCTGGCCACCATTCGTCTCGTCGCTGGTTTCGTTTTGTTCCTCTCCTTCATAGCAACCTATTAGTGTAGGTTTGGTTAAGATAGGAGCCACGAAACAAGCTGTAGAAGCTTGAAAAAGGTTCGATTTTTGTCACAAGAAAATATAATTTCAGGCCAATAAGCTATTGAAAAAACGAATGGCATGGTTGAGTTCCTCTTGTTGATAGCTTCCTTTTGGCATATAACATGTAAAAAATCATTGAGTTTTGTGCAGGTGGGTTTGGCAAACCATTTTCTGAACGCAATGGTATTATCTGTTTCTTGATTTGATGCACAATTTATAAATTATAAGCTTATGAAAATTTTTTAAATAAAACATATTTTAACATAAAATAATAAATAATAATATTATAAGCAATACTATCAAATTAAATGTAACGACCCTCCAATTCCTAATTATTAATAATTGCTTCGATTAAGGTCATTACAGCCGTGAAATCCAAATAAGCCTAAATGACACCTAAGACCTATTTGAATCTCACCAGGTTAGTCATAAATTTCCGATTTTAAGCTTGTTAATCTTATTGCTTATCAACAATTGGAGCATGATATTGGACACATATTCTGGTATCATACGGAGTAAATAAAAAAACATCAGCGGAAGTCTTAAATTAATTCATTGGGTTCATAACACACAAGTCCTATAGGGATCCAAATAACCAGCAAGAAATCTTTCAACAAGTTTTGGAAATAGAAAACAAAGAAGGGTGCTTAAAATAAACCAGAAAGTTGCCCAATCATTCATGTTATATGCGCAAGTAACAAGTATGCAAATGTAATGTGATATCGCCCCGCCGTGCAGCCTTGATCTCACACACTGGTACCACGAACAGTGGATATACCTAAGACTGAAAAATGGTAAACAACAACAGTATTAGATTACAAGAATCTCAGTAAGGTCACAGCATCATAAGATCTGCAGAAACCCTAAACACAAATCTCCCAATTTACAATAGATCAATCCTAAACAACTAAAGGAGATTACGCAATTCCAGATTCAAACGAAAAGGTTAGGGCCGAATCTATGGCTGAGGGAGGACTACAAACACTTCCGAAAGTTCATAAGTACACAGGCAGGTGAAACACATCAAATTGCTCTCGGCAATGAAGAAGAAAGGTTATCCCCTTCCACCTGTGTTGTCCAAGGTTCACTGCACAAAGGATAAACGGTTAACACACAAGCTAATCAGTAAGCCTAGTAAGTCGTCTTGTCACACACGGACAAGTCTTCCCAAGCCACACACGAACTTGGGCACCCCAAACCACACAAGGATAAGGTCTTCCTGCTACACAAGGGCAGGGTTCCGGCCACACAAGGACCAGACCTCCAGCGAGCTCTTGCTGGGTTTTGCCGCCCATACAACTCCCATACCAGTAAGAACCTCTCCTCTCCTTAGGAGCATCAGCGCTTACCAGGAATGGCCACCAGAACAAGATCCTGACACATAAACACGTACAAGCACACACAGGCAAGTACATAGCATAATACCAAAACAGGGTATCCTCAACCATGTCAGAACACAATCAGCATATTCAATTCACATAACATATGCAACCCGGGCACTCAATACCTAACTCAGGAGTTTGATATAGCCTATGAGATTCATATCTCATTCCGAATTTCATACTCTCACCCTATAATCCAATCGCAAGCAATACAACAAGGGCAGGTAACAAAAACATCAAGAAAAGAGCAGGGGTCTCTGGAGAAACCGATGAGGCGTAGATCCTACCTCTCTTGTCTCTGAACAAAGAGCTACTCCTTTTCCTTTATTAAGTAAATCCGAACCACCTAAATTATCACCAGGCATAGACAAAAGCAAACTAAGCATGCATATTCAATAATCAACTGAATTCCCTATTTCCTTACCAATATTACTAACCAAACCTATCAGAAAACCAGTGATCAGATGTTGCAGGTGCCTCCCCTTTGGATGTGTGATGTGATATTCAGAAACCTAACAAGATTCAACCTGAATTTACCATTCCAATTAACTATGCAAATCTTGTCGCTAAAAGTAGGGCATAGGACGATTTTGACTTAAACTTACATAATGAAATATTTACATCCAAATTGAGAAACATATATAGTTGAAAATAAGATGGAAAGAGCTTTCCAACAAGCTATTATTTTTAAGGATCTGATAAACGATTAGAAAGTTATGCTATTTTGAATTTCAAGAAGATTTGGCGAAAACCTAATTCCGCCGCCGATTTTCAAGTTAACTTTAGACAAAGAAATACTAACTTTCTGACAAGAAAAAAAAAATTATTGGAAAGAGCATGAAGAGAGCTTTCAAACAAGTTATTATTCGCAGAGATATAACAAACAACGAAAGAGTTATACTGTTCTGAATTTCAAGAAGATTTGGCAGTGCGCCGAATTTCAACTTGACCTTTGAGAAAGAAATTCTAACCTCATGACAAAAACTCAAAGATGGTTGGAAAGTGCATGAAGAGAACTTTCCAACAAGTTATTATTCGCAGGGATCCGACGAACGATGAGTGAGTTATACTGGTTTAAAGTTTCTGCGAATTATGGCGGCTATAGGGAGGTATAGGGTTTTAGGCTCATACGAATTTTGTAAGTTTTTTATTAGGGATTTTTGTGGGGTTGGCTTCCTATTTATAATGAATTAGTGTAGAATTATGATTACTACTTTTACTCACTTTATCAAAATAAGATAATTTACCAGATAATTAAACTCTGAAATTATCTTCCCTATTTTTAGGGACTTAATCTCTAAGGCAACTATCTATCTTTAAGGATGATTTCTAAGGAAATTACCCATCCATAAGGACCTAGATCTAAAGGAATTTTAAAAAAAATTAACTACTAAACAAGTTTACCAATTTCGGTCATCACACATCCTTTCCTTCAGGGGCAAAATTATTTTTTCACCTGTACAGCCAGGAACATTAAATATGTAATTTGGGACCCAATTAATTATTTTTTTCTTATATTACGTGTGATAGTACCTTAGCATACTTAAACAATCTAGTGATTTTGTATGCTTGACATATTTTATGCAGGTAAGAGTTTGGTGGATGTGGACATTTTGGTGGATCCACTGAGTTTTGTTTATTTTGTTGGACTATATTTTTGCTGTGACTATTTGGAGGTGAGTGGAGACCTCACATCTTATTGTTTGATTTTAAGTATGGATGATCGAGACTTGTAATTTTTAAAAGAAAATAGTGACAAATCCTATTTGATATTTTGACTAGTTTATGTTGACAAATCACTGTGACTTGGTTGGGAATCCAATTTTGTCTCGGTATGATTTTGCATAAGGATGAATGTTTTTAATATGCACAGAAATGCACACATCTTTTTGCACAGGGATGCATGAGGTTTAAGACACAGTATTTATAAGTATTTTTCTTTCAAGATTCTTATTCCAGTGTGATATTTGATTTAATTTTCCTAATCTGTTCCTTATGAGATATGAGTAGACAGTGCACTGTTGAGTAATACTTGATTTGGATTGATGAGTCTTGTGTATGACTCTTTGGCACACCGATAGGGGAGTTAATATCATTAATCTAGGTCAACAAAAGTTGACTTGTTGATCAGCATTGAGTAGAAATGCATTGATTTAGCCTCTGGCAACACTAGTGTGAGCTATTTTTTTTTAAAAAAAAACAATAAATATACATTAACAGGCCTAGACTACCCCCTGATCTGGAGTAGAATAAGTGCTTTGTTAGCCTACTTTCTAGCCCTATTGTTATAAAAACACTTTATGCTTGTGATCTACCACTACTCGTGATCAAATATTGGCTTTGATCTGATTTTGAGAATTACTTTATATATATTTGCTAGTTTTTTAGATTGTTTCTTATTTAAATTTAGATTTCAATTTATTATGTAATATTCTATTTGTATTTATGATTCTATTATTTTGATCCCTAAAACAATTCACCTGGATATTTAACTAACATTGTTTAGTGTCATCTAGACTGTGTTGCTGGTTCCAGTTCTCAGCCATCTTCGTCACGTGACTTAGCATCCTATCTAGCCAGTCACTAATTGTGAGGACCCGATCCCGGTAAATGGGAACCTCACCGCCGTGCAACCCCGATCGACCCAACGGGTGGATCAATCGGAACCACACAAGGCTTACTGTAAAAATCATTTCCCATTCTTGAAACTTTTCTTTGAAATTGAAGCATGGCACGTTATAATAAAAATTCGGCAAAATCAACAACGGAATTATTAACCGTCAGCGGAAGTCTTTTACACATATCAACCCACGATATAATTCTGTCACACATTTCACATAATATCTCACTGTCATATAAACTTTGCAGTATAAAATTTAAATTCCAGATTCACACGTTTAGCATACATATGCACACGTCAAATGTATACCTACAACACAAATAATGCCGAGTGTCCAAAATGTGTGGAGTACAATGTCCAGCCCTACGACCAACAATGGAATTGTAACCTGGGAGCTGAACTGCTAGTCTCTCAATTTAGCCCTGAGGAAAATAAAGCAAGGGGGGTGAGATCAAAGGACCTCAGTGGGAGTACCGCGTCATAAGCACAAACGTTGGAATAGAGGCAGTTACTAAATCAGTTTGTAAAGCAAGTACGTAACACAATTGAGTCTCATGCTCATATATGCACATAACGAAATTCACAATGCACAATCCACAATGCACAATGCACGATGCGCGATGACCAAAACATTATGTAATTGCAGAAAATCATCTTTCTGATACATGGCTAGTATGCCCAAAAATCTACCGGGGCGGACACAAACCACTCCCGAATTATCCCCGCTAAAGGATTACCTGGAAGCCCATTGATGGTTTTAATTTAGCAGTTCAAAACCCCTACCATCAAGGTTGTCCGAAACTGAATGGAGGAAATCAAATTATCAGATTCCATCTCAGTTTCGTAGGTGTGTATGCATACAGCATCATGAGGACTGATAGTTTATAGTGCACTCGAGTAACCATTCATACAGATATATCCTCCATAACCCTCCAAGGTAAGCAACTGTCCCCTCAGCTGGGATCCCCATATACTTACCTAGCTTGATCAAGCATAGTTCGTCAATTCCAGTAAATTCCTAAGAAAATACTTATACCACATTGTTTAGGAAAAACTTGTAATGCATGCTATGTATTTATACAATTCCACATTAGGCCAATCTCACATTTTTAACAAGTCTCCCTTGTGTTGCCACACACTCAGTTACAAGCAGCAATTCACTCAAGGCAACACAATGCACATCACACAACCATCATGCTTAGTTTTGAACATACATTTAATGCGTTCCAAAGTATGACAAGCATTCATATGAGTCTAACATGATTAGTTATCAGAGTACCAGCAATGCCTCTATTCAAATCAAACCATGCAATCCAATTTTAATTAAACAAATCAACCAGTACGCATGTGCAGATGAAACTTAAACTCCCACCTCTTGTCGCGCTGACGACGTACCAGCGATACCTTTGCCTTTCTCAGCTGCCGCAATACCACCTATACACATAAGGCAGTCAGAGAACCGTAAGCTACCCTGAGTTCAAGTGATCAGAAACTACAACTGAAATTGAAACCTAAAGGACCCTCTCACAATTACCACTCAACACTCCTCTGCAATTGAACAATTTAATGTCACTGCTCAAACTCATACCACTCCATAAACTCACAACCAGTCCCCCTTAATCACAACTCTGACCAGCAAGCATTCACACATCACAATAACACTTAATGACAAAACCTGTATCCCTCAACTCACATTCCATACATACAGAACTTATCTCAAGCAACCAATACACCTAATTCATCAAGAACATTCAAATTCCACCCTCTGACACTGTTCACCCGAGAATTACACAAAACTTTCAGGGTGTTTCCAGACACAATCACTCACTAAATTAACTCAGCAACATTACTAGCAACCTAAAGGAACTATCTTAGAAGCATGGAAACAAGAATTAAACCACTTACCAGTAAAATCTCAATTTTCGTCCAGAATGAAAACAGCTTTAGAAATCACCCCCACCCACCAAACTACCAGTGGAAATGTGTGGAAAACACTAGGGAAGTGTTAGGGTATGATCCCCTAACGATTTCTGAGGGAAAACTGAGTTGAAGGTGAATGTTGGTACTCTTGGATGGTGAAGAGAAAAGAAAAACGGGAAAGGCATTTAGGGCAGATGAAATGAATGGTCTGCTGGGTTTAATGCACAAATGGCAAGACTTAAGTGTAACTAATGGGTTAGCTAGTACATGGGCTGGGTTTAATGCACAAATGGCAAGACTTAAGTGTAACTAATGGGTTAGTACATGGGCTGACACAATGGATTGGGGCTGAGACTGAATTAGGCTAAATCCCAAGGTCTGCCAAGTACAAAAATGCTAATTTCACAGCCCGTATCATCCCAAATGACCCGAATAAAATTTTGTGCGACAATACGGGTGTCTGGAATTTCGGTTAAGCAATTGGGCTTACGAATAGTGTTTGGGCTCGATGAACAGTATTTGGGCTCGATGAATAGTAATCGACCCAAAAATTCATGGTCACTCAAAACGGGTCATAATCTGTCAAATTCCACTGACTCAATCCTCAATCTCGCATTCTATCGTACTCTCGATCACATCTAGACACCCTAAAACACTCAAACACGCTAAGGACTCCCTAAGGCTGAGGCACCCAACATAAAAATTTGTGAATCGAATCTGCACTCTATCGTACACTACTCTCAGAAGGGTGAGGTCTCACATCCTCCCTTCCTTATAAGAATTTCGTCCTCGAAATTCACTTACCCGAATTGTTGAACAATTGTGGATACTGCTCTTTCATCAGTTGTTCTGGTTCCCAAGTCCGTTCTTCCATCAGGTCACTTCGCCACAAGACTGAAACCATCGGCACGGAATGACTTCGCAATTGTTTCACTGCTCTGTCTACTATCGCTACCGGTTGAGTCTGATATGACAAGTCGTTGGCGATCTCTATTGGCGGCGACTCCAACACATGCGATGAATCTGGCACATACTTCCGTAGCATCGACACATGGAACACATTGTGAATTCTCTCCAACTCTGACGGTAAATTCAACCGGTAGGCCACCGGCCCAACTCGGGCTGTAATACTGTATGGGCCAATATACCGAGGTGTTAGTTTACCTCGCTGTCGAAATCTGATTACGCCTTTCCATGGTGCTACCTTCAAAAATACTTTATCCCCCACAGCAAACTCCAAGTTCCGTCTGTGATTATCAGCATAGTTCTTTTGTGAGGACCCGTTTCCCGGTAAATGGGAACCTCACCGCCGTGCAACCCCGATCGACCCAACGGGTGGATCAATCAAAATCACACAAGGCTTACTGTAAAATCATTTCCCAATCTTGAAACTTTCCTTTGAAATTGAAGCATGGCACGTTATTATAACAACTCAGCAAAAATCAACAACGGAATTATTAACCGTCAGCGGAAGTCTTTTACACATATCAACCAACGATATAATTCTGTCAAACATTTCACATAATATCGCACTGTCATATAAACTTTGCAGTATAAAATTTAAATTCCAGATTCACACGTTTTGCATACATATGCACACGTCAAATGTATACCGACAACACAAATAATGCCGAGTGTCCAAAATCTGTGGAGTACAATGTCCAGCCCTACGACCAACAATGGAATCGTAACCTGGAAGCTGAACTGCTAGCTCTCAATTTAGCCCTGAGGAAAATAAAGCAGGGGGGTGAGATCAAAGGACCTCAGTGGGAGTACCGCGTCATAAGCACAAACGTTGGAATAGAGGCAGTTACTAAATCAGTTTGTAAAGCAAGTACGTAACACAATTGAGTCTCATGCTCATATATGCACATAACGAAATTCACAATGCACAATGCACAATGCACAATGCACAATGACCAAAACATTATGCAATTGCAGAAAATCATCTTTCTGATACACGGCTAGTATGCCCAAACCTACCGGGGCAGACACAAACCACTCCCGAATAATCCCCGCTAAAGGATCACTTGGAAGCCCATTGATGGTTTTAATTTAGTAGTTCAAAACCCCTACCATTAAGGTTGTCCGAAACTGAATGGAGGAAATCAAATTATCAGATTCCATCTCAGTTTCGTAGATGTATGCATACAGCATCATGAGGACTGATAGTTTATAGTGCACTCAACCATTCATACAGATATATCCTCCATAACCCTCCAAGGTAAGCAACTGTCCCCTCAGCTGGGATCCCCATATACTTACCTAGCTTGATCAAGCATAGTTCGTCAATTCCAGTAAATTCCTAAGAATCGTTTAGGGAAAACTTGTAATGCATGCTATGTATTTATCCAGTTCCACATTAGGCCAATCTCACGTTTTTAACAAGTCTCCCTTGTGTTGCCACACACTCAGTTACAAGCAGCAATCCACTCATGGCAACACAATGCACAACACACAGCCATTATGCTTAGTTTTGAACATATATTTAATGCGTTCCAAAGCATGACAAACATTCATATGAGTCTAACATGATTAGTTATCAGAGTACCAGCAATGCCTCTATTCAAATCAAACCATGCAATCCAATTTTAATTAAACAAATCAACCAGTACGCGTATGCAGATGAAACTTAAACTCCCACCTCTTGTCGCGCTGACGACGTACCAGCGATACCTTTGCCTTTCTCAGCTGCCGCAATACCACCTATACACATAAGGCAGTCAGAGAACCATAAGCTACCCTGAGTTCAAGTGATCAGAAACTACAACTGAAATTGAAACCTAAAGGACCCTCTCACAATTACCACTCAACACTCCTCTGCAATTGAACAATTTAATGTCACTGCTCAAACTCATATCACTCCATAAACTCACAACCATTCCCCCTTAATCACAACTCTGACCAGCAAGCATTCACACATCACAATAACACTTAATGACAAAACCTGTATCCCTCAACTCACATTCCATACATACAGAACTTATCTCAAGCAACCAATACACCTAATTCATCAAGAACATTCAAATTCCACCCTCTGACACTGTTCACCCGAGAATTACACAAAACTTTCAGGGTGTTTCCAGACACAATCACTCACTAAATTAACTCAGCAACATTACTAGCAACCTAAAGGAACTATCTTAGAAGCATGGAAACAAGAATTAAACCACTTACCAGTAAAATCTCAATTTTCGTCCAGAATGAAAACAGCTCTAGAAATCACCCCCACCCACCAAACTACCAATGGAAATGTGTGGAAAACACTAGGGAAGTGTTAGGGTATGATCCCCTAACGATTTCTGAGGGAAAACTGAGTTGAAGGTGAATGTTGGTACTCTTGGATGGTGAAGAGAAAAGAAAAACGGGAAAGGCATTTAGGGCAGATGAAATGTGGTCTGCTGGGTTTAATGCACAAATGGCAAGACTTAAGTGTAACTAATGGGTTAGTACATGGGCTGACACAATGGGTTGGGGCTGAGACTGAATTGGGCTAAATCCCAAGGTCTGCCAAGTACATAAACGCTAACTTCACAGCCCGTATCATACCAAATGACCCGAATAAAATTTTGTGTGACAATACGGGTGTCTGGAATTTCGGTTAAGCAATTGGGCTTACGAATAGTGTTTGGGCTCGATGAACAGTATTTGGGCTCGATGAATAGTAATCGACCCAAAAATTCATGGTCACTCAAAACGGGTCATAATCTGTCAAATTCCACTGACTCAATCCTCAATCTCGCATTCTATCGTACTCTCGATCACATCTAGACACCCTAAAACACTCAAACAAACTAAGGACTCCCTAAGCCTGACGCACCCAACGAAAAAAAATTTACGAATCAAATCTGCAATCTATTGTAAGCTACTCTCAGAAGGGTGAGGTCTCACATCTTTTGTCTGTCTTGAGCTGTCTTCAGCCTTTGCCGAATCAATGTCAATTGTTCTACTGCCTGATCGATCAGTTCAGGACTATCAAGCTTCCGTTCACCAACTTCGTCCCAGCACAACGGCGTGCGGCATCGTCTCCCATACAACGTTTCATATGGCGCCATGCCAATGGAAACCTGAAAGCTGTTGTTGTAAGCAAATTCTGCTAACGGTAAGCATCGCTCCCACGACGTCTGTCTATCCAACACACATGCCCGAAGCATGTCCTCCAAGCTCTGTATCGTTCTCTCCGATTGTCCATCTGTTTGTGGATGAAAGGCTGTGCTGAAGTTCAACTTTGTATCCAAAGCATTATGAAATTACTTCCAAAGTCTGGAAGTAAAACGCGGATCTCTATCTGACACAATGGATACCGGGACTCCATGTAGCTTCACTATCTCGTCAAGATATTTCATGGCTAATTTCTTTGGTGTATCCGTCGCTTTAATGGGGAGGAAGTGTGCTGACTTGGTCAGTCTGTCCACTATCACCCATATTGCATCATGGCCTCGCTGTGACCTCGGTAAACCTGTCACAAAATCCATCGTCACATGTTCCCATTTCCATTCCGGAATAGGTAATGATTGTAGTAATCCTGCAGGTCTCTGATGTTCTGCCTTCACTTGCTGACACACTAGACACTTTGCCACAAACTCTGCAATGTGTCTCTTCATCCCTGACCACCAATACTGCTCTCGTAAGTCTCTGTACATTTTGGTGCTGCCTGGATGAATTGCAAACGTTGAACTGTGTGCTTCCATCAAAATTAACTGTCGCAGCTTCTCATCGCGGGGAATACACACTCGACCACGAAATGTCAAAATGCCATCCTCTCGCATACGGTATTCACTGGCCATGCTAGTACCACCGTTATCGCCCTCAACCTGCTGTCGTACTCGAACCAATACTGCATCTTCAAGTTGCTTGGTTCGTATTTCGTCAAGCAAAGTAGGCTTGACAACAAGCTGTGCAACCAAAGCCCCTGAATCATCACTGTCAAGCCGAACTCTGGATGCTCTCAAACACATCAACATAGGCATGTACTCTGCTCGTATGTAAGCTAAGGACGTTACCGTCTTCCTACTCAATGCATCCGCTACAACATTCGCCTTGCCTGGATAATAGTCGATTACCAGGTCATAATCTTTGATCAATTCAAACCATCTACGTTGTCTCAAATTCAACTCCTTTTGAGTGAGCAGATACTTGAGACTTTTGTGATCAGTGAACATTCTGCACGTCTCACCGTACAAGTAGTGTCGCCAGATTTTAAGTGCGAATACCACTGCTGCCAATTCCAGATCATGAGTCGGATAATTTGTCTCGTGCGGCCGCAACTGTCTCGTGCGGCCGCAACTGTCTCGATGCATACGCCACTACTTTTCCTCCTTGCATCAACACACAGCCCAATCCCATCCTTGATGCATCGCTGTATACCACATACCCCTTACCGCTGGTCGGTCAAGTGAGAATTGGTGCGGATACTAGTCTGGACTTCAGTTCCTGGAAACTTTTTTCACATTTCTCTGTCCATTCGAAAGGAACTTCTTTGTGTGTTAAACGTGTCAATGGTCCAGACAAAACAGAAAAATTCTCCACAAAGCGTCTGTAATAGCCTGCCAATCCAAGGAAACTGCGAATTTGTGTGACACTTTGTGGGGGTTCCCAAGACACAATTGCTTCTATCTTCTTGGGATCGACTAGAATCCCGTCAGCTGACACTACATGTCCCAAAAATCTAACTTCACGCAACCAGAATTCACACTTAGAAAATTTGGCATATAGTTGCCGAGTTCTAAGTATGTCTAACACCGTCTTCAAATGCAACAAATGCTCCTCTTCTGACTTGGAATAAATCAGGATGTCATCTATGAACACAATGACAAATTGGTCTAAGTACTCCTGGAACACTCTGTTCATAAGGTCCATGAACATAGCTGGAGCGTTGGTCACACCAAACGGCATCACCAAAAATTCATAATGACCGTAGCGTGATCGAAAAGCTGTCTTCGAAACGTCAGATTCGCGAACCCTCAGCTGATGGTAACCAGATCGCAAATCGATCTTTGAAAACACTGATGCTCCTTGCAGTTGGTCGAACAAATCATCAATCCGCGGCAATGGATATCGATTCTTCACTGTGACCCGATTTAGCTGTCTATAGTCGATGCACAAGCGAAGTGTGCCATCTTTCTTCTTCACGAATAGTACTGGTGCACCCCACGGAGTGACACTGGGTCTGATAAACCCTCTGTTCACCAAATCTTCCAACTGTGTCTTTAATTCTTTTAACTCTGCTGGTGCCATCCGGTACGGTGCAATGGAGATAGGAGAGGTACCCGGCAATAGTTCAATCTCGAACTCGATATCCCTCTCCGGTGGTAACCCTGTTACTTCTTCAGGAAATACATCGGGATAGTCTTCCACTACTGGCACACTACGCAATTCTGGGAATTCGACTATTACATCACGAACATGTGCCAAGAATGCTGCACAACCCTTGTTGATCATCTGTCCTGCACTCACCCATGAGATCACACAAGATGGAACTACTCTCCGATCGCCCACAAAACAGAATTCTGTACCATCAGGTAAACTGAACTGTACTTTCTTTGTGAAACAATCCACTCGTGCTCTGTACTTGGCCAAACAATCCATACCCAAAATGACGTCTAATTCCCTGATATCCAATGGAACCAAGTCTACTTCAACCTCTGCAGTACCCATCTTTAAAATACAATTCAGATACACGTTGCTGCAAACCAGTTGTTCACCTAATGGAGTCAAAACCACTACGGGTGGTTCTAGGGGTGACAACTTCCTATCTGCACTCCTAATTACTCTAGGACTGACAAAAGATCTATTCGCTCCAGGGTCTATTAATACTCTAGCAGGAATGAAAAAAATAGTAAGTGTACCTGTCACAACGTCAGGGTTGGCGCTTGCCTCCGTATCTACCAAAGTAAACAAACGCGCCTGCGGCCTTTGCTGTGGTCGATACTGTGACCGACTCGTGGTCTCGCTACCAGATGGTCGTCCTGCTGGTAGTCTGCTCTGTGGTCTGGAAGATCCCTGTGAGCCCATATGACTCACACCAAACCTTTGTGCTACTGGCATCACTGGAGTTCTTGGCTGATATGTCATGGCTCGCGGTGTCTCTCCTCTAGGACACTCTCTCGCCATATGCCCAAACTGATTACAATTGAAACAGCGAGCAGGATGTGGACATGGTGGGAGGTGATATTCTTTGCAATTCAGACACCTGGGATACAATGGTGGTCTACTGGAACTTAATGCTGACTGAGCTGGTTGTGCCTTAGTCACAAAGGAAGATGTTCCCTGTGATCGAGTCGGTGCAGTAAAGTAAGGAGTAAATCTCTTGTTTACAGGCCTCCTGTCAAATCTCCCACTATGTCTCGCAGAATCCCTCCCAGGGACAAATTCCCTCGGTCTACCAAACTGATTATTCTGTCCTCGAGCAATCGTTTCAGACTTAACAGCTTCCACCACTAACTTCTCGAAGTCTGGGCTTGTGTTTGGACCCATGATGGTCCGAATATTATGGTTCAGACCCTGCTCGAATCGACTGGCCAAAATTCTCATATCTTGTTCCAATTCCGGCACAAAATGAGTTAGTGCCTGAAATTCCGTTTCATATTCAGCCACTGTCTTGTTTCCTTGTCGTAACATATAGAACTCAGACCGTTTGTCATCCTGGAAATGTGGTGGGAAAAATCGTTCATCAAACTCATGTTCGAATTCCCCCCACGTGGGCTGTCCCCCATATCGATTCCTGATGGTACTCCACCAGGTAGCCGCATCTCGTTCCAGCAAACGAGTAGCCAAGATCGTCCTCTCTTCATCAGATACTCGCAGGTCTTGAGCAGTAAGCACAATTTTATCTTTCCACTTCCTGGCCACCATTGCATCGCTGGAGCCATAAAAACTTTCACAACCTAAATGTCTGGCTTCTTTCAGCAACTTTGACACCTGAATTGGTAACCTAGCACCCTGAACTTCCTGTGCTTCTTGTTGTACTTCAGGCCGATCTGGTACCTGTACCTGTGGCTGTGAAGCTGCAGTTTGCATCATTTGCATAGTTTGCTGCATCTGACCCAACGTCGTTTGTAGCGCTGCCAACACCTGTACTAAGGCGGAATCCTGAGCTGTAGGTGCTGCCTGTCCTGTCTGTGTCTGATGCGCTCCAACTGCTGGTCCATTAGCATCGGACCTCTCATCAACATCTGCTGCTTGCACTCGGCGTGCCGGTCTCCTAACCTTCTTCTTAGGTGCCATCTAATCACACTGAACACACAACCATAGTACAAGCCTAATAACAACTAGACCCACTCTATGCTGGACAATGCACGTGCTGTGAGTGTGATGCGTTTGTAAAATATGCTAGTTCAAAATCAGTTTGCACATCCCGTACACATGAAACAACCATGCTCCGCTACCAACCCTGTGAGGACCCGATCCCGGTAAATGGGAACCTCACCGTCGTGCAACCCCGATCGACCCAACGGGTGGATCAATCGGAACCACACAAGGCTTACTGTAAAAATCATTTCCCATTCTTGAAACTTTTCTTTGAAATTGAAGCATGGCACGTTACAATAAAAACTCGGCAAAATCAACAACGGAATTATTAACCGTCAGCGGAAGTCTTTTACACATATCAACCCACAATATAATTCTGTCACACATTTCACATATTATCTCACTGTCATATAAACTTTGCAGTATAAAATTTAAATTCCAGATTCACACGTTTAGCATACATATGCACACGTCAAATGTATACCTACAACACAAATAATGCCGAGTGTCCAAAATGTGTGGAGTACAATGTATACCCACTGGGAGCTGAACTGCTAGTCTCTCAATTTAGCCCTGAGGAAAATAAAGCAAGGGGGGTGAGATCAAAGGACCTCAGTGGGAGTACCGCGTCATAAGCACAAACGTTGGAATAGAGGCAGTTACTAAATCAGTTTGTAAAGCAAGTACGTAACACAATTGAGTCTCATGCTCATATATGCACATAACGAAATTCACAATGCACAATGCACGATGCGCGATGACCAAAACATTATGTAATTGCAGAAAATCATCTTTCTGATACATGGCTAGTATGCCCAAAAATCTACCGGGGCGGACACAAACCACTCCCGAATTATCCCCGCTAAAGGATTACCTGGAAGCCCATTGATGGTTTTAATTTAGCAGTTCAAAACCCCTACCATCAAGGTTGTCCGAAACTGAATGGAGGAAATCAAATTATCAGATTCCATCTCAGTTTCGTAGGTGTGTATGCATACAGCATCATGAGGACTGATAGTTTATAGTGCACTCGAGTAACCATTCATACAGATATATCCTCCATAACCCTCCAAGGTAAGCAACTGTCCCCTCAGCTGGGATCCCCATATACTTACCTAGCTTGATCAAGCATATTTCGTCAATTCCAGTAAATTCCTAAGAAAATACTTATACCACATTGTTTAGGAAAAACTTGTAATGCATGCTATGTATTTATACAATTCCACATTAGGCCAATCTCACATTTTTAACAAGTCTCCCTTGTGTTGCCACACACTCAGTTACAAGCAGCAATTCACTCAAGGCAACACAATGCACATCACACAACCATCATGCTTAGTTTTGAACATACATTTAATGCGTTCCAAAGTATGACAAGCATTCATATGAGTCTAACATGATTAGTTATCAGAGTACCAGCAATGCCTCTATTCAAATCAAACCATGCAATCCAATTTTAATTAAACAAATCAACCAGTACGCATGTGCAGATGAAACTTAAACTCCCACCTCTTGTCGCGCTGACGACGTACCAGCGATACCTTTGCCTTTCTCAGCTGCCGCAATACCACCTATACACATAAGGCAGTCAGAGAACCGTAAGCTACCCTGAGTTCAAGTGATCAGAAACTACAACTGAAATTGAAACCTAAAGGACCCTCTCACAATTACCACTCAACACTCCTCTGCAATTAAACAATTTAATGTCACTGCTCAAACTCATACCACTCCATAAACTCACAACCAGTCCCCCTTAATCACAACTCTGAGCAGCAAGCATTCACACATCACAATAACACTTAATGACAAAACCTGTATCCCTCAACTCACATTCCATACATACGGAACTTATCTCAAGCAACCAATACACCTAATTCATCAAGAACATTCAAATTCCACCCTCTGACACTGTTCACCCGAGAATTACACAAAACTTTCAGGGTGTTTCCAGACACAATCACTCACTAAATTAACTCAGCAACATTACTAGCAACCTAAAGGAACTATCTTAGAAGCATGGAAACAAGAATTAAACCACTTACCAGTAAAATCTCAATTTTCGTCCAGAATGAAAACAGCTTTAGAAATCACCCCCACCCACCAAACTACCAGTGGAAATGTGTGGAAAACACTAGGGAAGTGTTAGGGTATGATCCCCTAACGATTTCTGAGGGAAAACTGAGTTGAAGGTGAATGTTGGTACTCTTGGATGGTGAAGAGAAAAGAAAAACGGGAAAGGCATTTAGGGCAGATGAAATGAATGGTCTGCTGGGTTTAATGCACAAATGGCAAGACTTAAGTGTAACTAATGGGTTAGCTAGTACATGGGCTGGGTTTAATGCATAAATGGCAAGACTTAAGTGTAACTAATGGGTTAGTACATGGGCTGACACAATGGATTGGGGCTGAGACTGAATTGGGCTAAATCCCAAGGTCTGCCAAGTACAAAAATGTTAATTTCACAGCCCGTATCATCCCAAATGACCCGAATAAAATTTTGTGCGACAATACGGGTGTCTGGAATTTCGGTTAAGCAATTGGGCTTACGAATAATGTTTGGGCTCGATGAACAGTATTTGGGCTCGATGAATAGTAATCGACCCAAAAATTCATGGTCATTCAAAACGGGTCATAATCTGTCAAATTCCACTGACTCAATCCTCAATCTCGCATTCTATCGTACTCTCGATCACATCTAGACACCCTAAAACACTCAAACACGCTAAGGACTCCCTAAGGCTGAGGCACCCAACATAAAAATTTGTGAATCGAATCTGCACTCTATCGTACACTACTCTCAGAAGGGTGAGGTCTCACACTAATAGGTTTAGTCAGACTTTTGATTTGATTTGTATACCGGAAAACCGAACATATAATTTTTTTTATTATTTTTGTCCTTTTTTTTTTTATATCCTGTTGATATATAATTTTCTGGTGCTTTAGACCTTGTGGATTGTATAAACTTGTTTTGAGATATTGTGATGGGTTGGATATATGGTTGATTTTTATTGCTTGTAGAGGATGATATAGGTTTGTTTTGGGATATACTGTGAGGTATATAAATTGTTACATATGAAATTTTGTTATACAGGAATTGTGTGATTTCTGGTTTAGTCTTAATTATGAACTCATACTGTAAATTTTTTTAAAAAAATCTTGTTTATGATTCTATGCTTACCTTAAATTTTTGTTTTTGCTGCATATTTAATGGTTTAATTGTCATGCCCCGGAACTCACAAGACATGACGCACCAAGCCATGCTCACCTTCACACACCTCCAAGGAGATATGATCAGGTTTACACGAAGCTTAGCACATTAACTCTTTTAATTTAAAACTCGCACACACATAAATAAAATAATGTATTAAACATTATATGAAACTTTAACAACAACGGAAGTCTTTATTTAAAACCACGCAACGGATATTCATATGAAGTATTAAACGATGCACTTATACAAATAATTATGTCATGAGTGTTAAAGGTGACTAGGCCTAAATAAGTTCACCAAAATAAAAAAAAAATACATGATATGCTTAAGGAAATGATATGTGTGCTCCTGTGTGTGCTACCTCACGTACAGTGCCACCAGCAACTAAGCGACCAACCAGACAAGATCGTTAACCTCGAGCTAAACCTCAACTCGATCTAACCTGAAAATCACAACGATGAGAGGAGTGAGATTCGCTAGGAATCTCAGTGAGAGACCGAACGTCATATAAAAATCCGGAAATGGATAGTAGCAATATCATAAAACATCAGATGAAGAAATATTATTTATGCACAAACTCATTTTGTCCATTCTATCATGAATCCCTATACCATGCCAACATGCTTAATTATATATCTCGATAATTAAAATATTGTGCGATATGATATTATGTAACGAAAACATGCGTGTTCAAACATGCACAATAAGATTCAAAACTTGGTAAGGCGTAAAGAAAACTGCCTAATATCTTCTCATCAAGATGAGTAATGGTATGTTTCACCCACTTGTCATCTGAAACTAAATAGAAGGACAGATGAAACTATCCGACCATAAATCATCACTAGCATTTAATCATATAAATAAGCAAGTGAATCACCATATCCCTCCAAGTCTAATCGTGTCTTCGGATAACTCACCGGTATGCCTACCGTGCCTTTGCTACACGATTGACTAAGCCCTGGCTAGTGCTAACTTATCTCATACTTCGAAAACTCATAAAACAAAGGAGTCCTTACCACTCCTTATATCATATATCATTATATTAAAGATATAATACTCATAGGTCTCAAGGACCATATCTCATATCAGTGGAATGTTCAATGCATGAAACAATATGTATGCAGACTATAATAATTTTATAGACAAGTATTTCCTACCCCGAATTATCCTACACTCAGATAAAGAATTTTGATTCAAACTTACGAATCTAAGGGATTAAAATTTCTAAATCTTTTAAATCCATCTTATATTCAATCTTAAGGTATAGAAAAATTATTCTAAGGATTCAGGATGATTAGAAAGTGATCACAAAGGTTTCTAGTTACAGTTGTTGTTTTGAAACAACAACAAAGGCTAAGAACATTGAAAATTCTGCATAAAAATTTCTGCAAAGAGTTTTCAACCACCCATATTTTGGATACTGAAAACCTATCTTCCACGACTTCAAATTCAACAAAATTTTTCATGTGCAGAGACTTACATAGCCTCTTTTGAATGCAAAAAGAATCAATTCAAAATAATAAATAGGTAAAAAGTTACGGGGTGTTAAAGTTGACCACAAAATAAGAAAAGTGCAGATATTTCTGCAAAATCTGTTTCATTCACCCAACTTTGGGATAACCAAAAACTATGTTATACAATTCTGAATTTTACCAAATTTCGTACACTAGTAGGCTAGTGCACAATCCAAAGTATTTATTCTACATAGAATTATGAAGTGCCAAAGTTCATCAAAAACCATATTTTGTTGGTTTGGAAATTTCCAGAATTGATTCCTCAATTCAAACTTCAAATCAACCCATTCAAATCTATAAATTCTGCATACTCAACTCATGTACTACCTAGCATGCAACACATGCATTCCAACAACGTCAATGGTAATGTCATTTGCATTTAAAATCAGATTTCAAACCAAATTTCACATTTCATATCACACATCATTTCAAAGCATGGTATGAATTCTAATGCATTCAAATATATTTCAAATGAATTGCTACTATCAAAACATTCAATTCACTTCCAGTTTTAATTATCAAAACACAATGTTTTACCATCAAATAATATGAAATTAAGTCTGCTCACCTCTCAATGCGTGTGAAGAACTCGACTCCTTGCCTCGGTTCTCGACACGTTCGGAAACACCTAAACCACACCAAACATCGGATTAAACTCAATCCGATTAACTAAAAAAAAACAAATCAGAATATCCTATGGGTTCCAACTGCTGCCCAACAATTCCAGAACCTAAACCAAGGCTCTAGACACAACCAGAAACATCTCATTACCCCATAAACAACCCTCACAAACTAACTCAATGCTAGGACAATCAAACCCAAAATTATCAAACCTGAAAATTCAACTAGAACACCAATCTTGTGTTCACAATAAAACTAAGGAATCCAGTGACATCAACAGGTCACAATAAAGCTATCTCAACCAACAGAATATCGCAATTTACGAAGAGATAACAAAATTCCAATCCAAACTACTCTGAAATTTTACCATCACAGAATCTCACGAAATTAACAGGATAGCTATTCCTAACCATCAGTAACATAACCCCAGAATATCAAGTCAAGTAACTGAACCAAGAGAGAAAAAATTAGAATTTACCCAAATCTGGACGAACTGAAAATGGCTCACTGGCACCAGAATAAGATGATTCAGAAAACGATTCTAGTACCAAAAGAAAGCTCTCGCCGAGACAAAACCGTAGCAACAAGAATCACTCAATTCTGACTTACCGTTTGAGAGTTATGGTGATTTTAATTTTGTAAGACAAACAGTATTCTATTTGAGAGAAAATCGTGAGACAAAAACGATTTTCAGAAAATAGACTGAAATTTTCGGGTTTTTGGGCTTTTATAGTGTTTTCGGATTTTGGACCAAAATCAAAGATTATTTTTCCATGATCTCAAATGTGGAAACGAAATATCAAAAATCAATATAGAATAGTCGTACGGGCTCCGGGAAATAAATTGGGCCCGAAATCAGTAAATGGGCTTGTAGGCCCAAATGACCCAAATCAACAAATGGATAATGTTACTTCCTTGAAGATGCTAACCCAACATCAAAACACTCACCAAAGCCCAACGTGTACCTCGACACGCTAATTAAAACACAAAGACTAACACATACCCACACCCTTATAGACACAGGCTCTAACTTAAAAGGTACGAAAAACTCAGGTTTCACATTAATTTTCAAAGTCTTATAAGATTTTGAGGATAACACAGTAATTGTTATTTTCAGAGTCTCATGGCAGGGATGTTTGCCCCTAGAGTAGGATATAGGACACGACAGTCCTAGTCACTAATTCGATAGGGAATTGGGCTACTATCAGTATAAGCATCTAGCTATTCACTCGTGCTATATCCTGCTGCACTATCATCGGAGGTGTGCTCACGCCTGGGCAATTCCTGGCAATATGCTTAAAATGTTGGCAACTGTAACACTTCGGAGGTAGTGGACAAGGAGGAAGATGTTAAGGCTAGAACTCTAATATTCATTTATTTATTTTCACATGACACCCCGCCGTAGGCCCACAATCTTACAGCATGTCTTTTTCCATCCCACCAACACTCGATATGGGGTATCTTGCCCACACTAAGTACAGGGCATCCAGCCAACACTAGATACAGAACATCCCATCAACACTAGATACGGGGCATCTCACCAACACTAGATACAGGACAATTCTGCCAAGACTAGATTCGAGGCATCCCGCCAACTCTAAATACGGGACATCCCGCCAATGCTAGATACAGGGCATCTGGTGTGCACATGCTGGGAACAAACATTATACAACTCTCGTTCGATAAGCACCTCTCCCCTCTTAGGAGCATCAACACTTACCTCGCATGGCCAGCGACAAAGAGGATCCTAACTCACAAGCACAATACAAGTACAAGCAAGTACAACCACACATACACACATATAAACGTATACACGCATATAGAATCTTAGCAGGTTATCCCCAATCAAAACACAATCATAATTCACAATCCAATGCTCAATACCAAACTCACAAAGGGCAAGACCATTTCCTACAAATTTCCGAAATACCGTAGTTTCAAAGTATACCATCCGCAAGCAATCCAATCATAATCAAACAATACCAAAATCAATAAATCAAACAAGGGATATCCGAAGAAACCGATGAGATTTAGATCCTACCTTTCACGGGTCTGAACAAGATGTTATCCCTTTATCTTTATCACAAGAATCAGAAACACCTAAACAATTATAAACCAAAGACAACATAATACTAAACATATAATACAAAACTAGAAAATCAAAGGCATCCTACCATCCTTACCAAAACCTACCAAGAACCAACAATCTGAATGCAACAATATCTTTCCCCTGAATGCGTGATGTAATGGCCAAGAACATAACAAGTATCAACCTGATTATACAATCCCTTTAAGGTATATATTTCGGCAAGCAACTTAGGGTTCCTAGGGCAAGTTACGATTTCATAATTAAAAGGGAAATAGGTTGCGATTTTGTAATATTAAAAGAGGAATAGGTGCCAGATATCCATATGAATAAGAGAAACAAGATTCATAAGCATCAGAAATAGATAGCGGTATTTCAGTACACATACCTGGGTAGGGAATTTCTGCAGCAAAAGTAAAAAGGAAGAACTAACCTTCTCAATGTGAATTTAAGCTAGGAAGATGCAACATAAAAAGAGGAATCCA
Organism: Passiflora organensis; assembly: GCA_019739055.1. Taxonomy (NCBI): domain Eukaryota; kingdom Viridiplantae; phylum Streptophyta; class Magnoliopsida; order Malpighiales; family Passifloraceae; genus Passiflora; species Passiflora organensis. The sequence continues at coordinate 134,402 of JAEPBF010000154.1, forward strand.
ACAAGCTATCACATACAAGAATCTGATGAAGGATGATAAATTTTGGAACTAAGGAAAATAGGATAAATTTCAGCCAAAGGGGGAGAAGAGGGGAAGAACTTGTGTTTTTGTTGAATGAAGTAGAGAATAGGTGTGGGATACAAGGGGTGGCCAGCCATAGGGATTTATAGGTGCCTAAGGAGATTTAATTAAGGGATAATTTTTTATTTTTAAGCTTAGAAGGATAAGATACGATTAAAAGTTAAACTTTCTAAAAGATTTCACGAAATGATAATTCTATTAAAAGATAATTCTACTTAGAGATAATGGTTATTTAAAAGGAAGAATTATCTAATACTTTGGATAATAGGGATTTAAATAAAGGATAATAAACATAAAAATACCTGAATAAATAATAGAAATAATCAGAAATAATCATTTAGGTCATCACACATTCATTTCTTCAAGGGCAAAATGGTTATTTTAGTTGCACCGGTATCTAGGTGTCATTTCTGACACACGAACTTCTAGGACATCTAACCCACTGAGGATCAGTGTCTCACACTCATTATCAAACAAGACCCAACAGCCACATACACCGCATAAGCAAAAATAACCATATAACTCATGTCCATGTACAAGTAGTAAACGTAGAGCTCAATCATGCACTAGAAATCTCACAATTGCACAATAAGCCCATCGATCATATAAAATATAAAATATCTCAATTTATAAAGCTCAAACGCACGACAAAAAATCATAAAAAGCATATATACTATCCCAGTCTTAGTATGCTACTCAACACAGAAGCGTAAGTATAAAATCTCAAAATGTACAAAACATGTCGAGTGTTAAAAAAAGTGAATGCAATAGTCCAACTCCTATGAAAGTTTCGCAGCAACCTGACATATCACAGTAGCACACTAAACTAGTCCTGAACAATAAACAACAATAGGGAGTTAGATCATGAGGACCTCCATGGAAGATGAAACATCATATACAATCGAGAGGGAAATGAGACAAACCATAAAACAAGTATAAAACATAACTTTGGTGGTAATCACACTTTAATATAAGTCCATACATTCTATAGTGCAAAGTGACCTCAGATATGCATATTTATATCATTATGCACAATAAGCAAATATGTTTTCTCATGCATCTCAACAAGTGTAGAAATTGTAGATCTCCCAAATATTCCACAATATAAACATACTGAGCAATCGGCCCAAAACCTGTCAGGGTGGACATGAAAGAAGCAAGGAGACTCTTCCCCGTGTACGAAAGGTCTAAAGCATGCTGGTGGGTTTTTTATGCATTTATTTTAAAATATTATATAAATCTTATACTCGCAACCCCATTCACCAATATTGTCTGAACCAAGTGGAGAGAAAATTACATAAAAATATACATCACACTTGATCCTATAGTATTATATATATACATCTCGTAATAACATACCATCTACATTGCTCCAAGCAAATAACTAGCTCCATTCAAGTCCTCATACCATCCACAATGCTTAGCAATTATAATATACCATCCATACCACTCCTAGGTAAGCAATTGTCACCTATACTGGGATCTCATGTACTTACCTCGCATTGGTCAAATGCAAAGAATCGTTAATTCAATAGGTAAAACCGATGTATACACATATAGGTATACTCACCATCTAAATTTTTCACATTAATCACAAAATCAATTTATAAAGATAAAATTGGGTATGATCACATGCATGAAAATGCACTCATCTTCTAACAATCAATCCACTAAAACATGCCCGCACAAAAGATAATACATTTATCTCTCTTACCATCAATCGAATCATATATACTCGCATGCATGAAAACACACTCTTTCCACATTCTAACAACCACACAAAATGGCTCGAACCAAACTCACTTGATACCATGAGTAGATCCAAGAAATAAAGATCAAACAAAGAACGTCCCGAAAGAACACATACACATTCTCCACATCCGTCTCTCATTAACTCCAACTTAAGCTCTAAGAGCATAAGAAGTTTAAAGATTCTTGCAAAAGAAGTTTAAAGATTCTTGCAAAAGAAGTTAGGATAAGAATAGATTGGTTTTCAAGGGACACAAGAACATGGACTACTCATACCTCTCATATGAGGGATTAAATTATGCATTCAAAACAATATCACTCTACTCTACCTCATTCCTCCAAATCTAAGCCACTAAGCCTAAGGATTCTAATGGTACAATGCATGAAGGACTCTCATGGGGACTAATCTAGGGTTAAGAAAAGTGTAGGATGGTGTTGTTAAAGGATTTTTTCCAAGTAGGGGGTGGACTAGTTTAACCTGGACAAGAAAACATGAAAAGACAAAGTTATAGAATTTTGACCGGTTTAAATTCTCGGGGAAATTTTGACTGGTCTAAAAGTTTAGCTTCGACCGATCTTTAGGCCTTCTAGAAAAATTTTCCAGATTTTTTATTGGTCTAAATTTAGGTTTCAATTGGTCCAAGTTCTCGGAAAATTTTTGACCAGTCTAAAATTTGGTTTCGACCGATCCTAGGTTTCTCTGGAAAATGGTTAGAAGTTAGACCAATCTAAAGTGTTTGATTTTGACCTGTCTAAGAGTTCTCTAGGAAGGCTATCGGGTTTTTGACAGGTTTAAAGATCTAGGTTTGACCGGTCTAAGGTGTTTAGATAGAGGTTCAACTGGTTTAAATAGTTTTGACAGATCTAAATTTTGACTTAGATTTTTTCTGCATTTTCCCTACCGATTCAACACCTAACCGAAGGCTACACACACCAAACCTAATCTTCATAGGTTTATATACAATTAAACATGATTAACAGCTACCAAACCTCAAACACTACGCATTAAACATGTGATTACACCAACTCATTACATGAGGATATCCACAATATCATGTAAGGATCACTCAAACCACCAACATTTATACACAAACACAATAATGCATTTTCAAGTATTCAAATACATAATTTACACACTAAAACTTGTCACATATCTTACATGTTCTAAACGTGGCATTTAAATACATTCATACCAATGGATATCAACCCCTCAATGAAACCAAAACTTAGTTTCTCATTTTAATATATCAAAATCAAAATAAATTTCCTTTCATGAGTATGAAGAATGAACTCCACCCTCATGAATTGCAGAATACCATTGCAGCAACAACAATCTCAAGGAACTCCCATAGTGCCACCTAAACACAAATGATCAATCACAAAGGCCACTTAAAAAAACTCAAAAATTACCAACACAAAACCGAAAATAAAACGTAAGACTCCTTTTGATACAGTCTCTAACACTAGACGATTCCATTAACACTCACTCAATCCGAAACCAAACTCAAAGGATCAATAAAACACAACTCAAATAAAAAATGAATAGTCATTGATATCCCAACATAAGTTCACTATCTACTCTAGCTCAAACCAGTAGCATTGTGGCCTACAAACACACTCCACTAGCTCAAGAGAACCAAAATCAATCCTTAAAATAAAAAAAAACACTAATGAAGTCAAAATACCCAAAGACCCATATACCATCAAACTCCTCTAAGCTCACACACTACTCAAAACACCAAACCAATAGAAACCCACTATCAACAACACCACAATCAACCAACCCAACCAACAATCTGTAACGACTCCAAATCCTAACCTATTATTAATTGCTCGGATTAGGGCCATTACCACCGTGAAACTCAGACAAGCCCAAGAACCAGGACGTATCTAAATTCTACAAGGCTTACCTATCAAATTTTCGATTTTTAGCATGTACATTCGTTATGTTCATTAGTTATTGGAGCATGATACTGGACATGTATTCTGGTATCATACAAAGTGAATAAAATATCAGCGGAAGTCTTTAAATAAAATCAATGAATCCACAACTCGCAAGTCCCATCAGGATCCAAACATCCAGTAAGTCAATTCCCAAAATAAAACGGAAACAAGTAAAGGAGGAACCTTGAAAACCAGAAAAATAGTCCAATCATAATTCATGTTATATATGCAAGCAATCAAAGAATAGTTATGCTAATATGATGCGATATCGCCCCGCCGTGCAGCCTTGATCTTACACATTGGTACCACGAACAGTGGATGTACCTAAGCCTGAAAAATGGTGAATACAACAGGATGAGATTACAAAAATCTTAATAGGGTCACAACATCATAAGATCTACAGAAATCTTAAACGCAAATCTCTCGAACAACATTAGATCATTCCTACACATCTATAGGTATCACGCAATTCAAAATCAATCAAAGGGATAGGGCCGAAACTGAGGCTGAGGGTGGACTGCAAACACTTCCGAAAATTAGAAGTACACAGGCAGGTAAAACTCATCAGATTGCTATCGACAATAGGAAAAAGAAAGGACATCCCCTTCAACCTATGTTGTCCAAGGCTTACTGCACAAAGGGTAAAAGGTTAGCACACAAGCTAATCAGTAAGCCTATTCATCCTGCCACACAAGGATAAGACATCCCAAGCCACACAAGGACAAAGGTATCTCAAACCACACAAGGATAAGGGCATCCTGCCACACCCTTACAAGACTTCTAGCCACACAAGGACTAGTCATCCAGAGCTCGTATGCTAGGGTTTGCCACCCATATAACTCCCATACCAGTAAGAGCCTCCCCTCTCCCAAAGAGCATCAGCGCTTACCCCAAATGGCCATCGGAACAGGATCCTGACACACAAACATGTACAAGCACAATACTATAATAGGGTATCCTCAATCATGTCAGAACACAATTAGCTTATTCAATTAACATATCTTGTACAATTCGGGCACTCAAAACCTAACTCAAGGGTTCGGTATAGCCTACAGGATTCATATCTCAATCCGCAATTCTTGCACATATCCTACAATCAATCTGTATGCAATAATAACAAGGGCATGCATCGAAAATAACAAACAAACAACAGTGATCTCTGGAGAAACCGATGAGGCATAGATCCTACCTCTCTTGTCTCTAAACAAGAAGCTATTCCTTTTCTTTTATTTAATAATTCTGAACCACCTATAGTATCACAAGGCAAAGAAAAAACCAAACTAAGCATACATACTCAATAACCAATTGAATACCCTATTTTCTTACCAATTCTACTTACCAAACCTATCAGAAACCAGTGGTCAGATGCCATAGGTGCCTCCCCTTTTGATGTGTGATGTGATAGCCAAGAACTTAACCAGATTCAACCTGAATTACCACCCAATTTAACTATATATATTTCAGCACTAAGCATAGGACACAAGATAGTTTGCGATTTCATGTTAGCAAGGTATAAGGGTTGCAATTTCATGCTAACAAAGAGGGATTAAGAGTGTTTATAACTTATACAATAAAAAAAAAAATGAAATCCAATAGGTTCATCAATTGATCAAGATAGGCAACAATAGGGCAAGGGTAGGGCATACTTATTTCATGTGTAGAAAAGATTCAAAAGATTAATTCATGATTTTATAACATGAATAGATGCCAAAAAATCATACTAACAACAGGAACAACAACAAAAATCAATTGAAGACAGAATCACACAATCTTGAACACTAATCCCGTCGAAATTCGACTTATGTTATGATAAAGAAAAACTAATCTTCTGAAGAAAAACCAAATATGGATGGAAAGAGGATGAAGAGTAGTTTCCAACAAGCTATTATTTGCAAGAATCTGACAAAGGATGAGAGAGTTAAGCTATTTTGAAGTTCAAGCAGATTTTGGCAACTATGCTAAAATTCGATTTAACTTTTAACAAAGAAAAAACTAACTTTTAAACAAAAAACAAAGATGGTTAGAAAGAAGATGAAAAGAGATTTACAAAAAGCTACTATTCACAAGAATTCGACAAAGGGTGAGAGAGTTATGCTATTTTGAAGTTCAAGCAGACTTTGGCAACTCTGCCAAAATTTGATTTAACTTTTAACAAGAAAAAACTAACCTCCAAATGAAAAATGAAAATGGTTGGAAAGAAGATGAATAGAACTTCCCAACAAGCTATTATTCGCTGGAATCCAATAAACGATGAGAGAGTTATGCTTGTTTGAAGTTCCAACAGAGTTTAGCAGAAATTGGGAGGTGTAGGATTTTTAGGTCTAACGAATTTTGTGTGTTTTCTGTATATAATTTTTGTGTGACTGACTTTCTATTTATATAAGATGGTTATGGGATTAAATCCCTACCTTAAAGGCTTAACTAAAATAAGATAATTATCATAATTAAATTCTGTAATTATCCCCCTTAAACTTAGGATTTTTATTTCCTAAGGTAATTATCAATCAATAAAGAATCAATTTAAAGGGAATTAATACCAAAAATAATTACTAGACATCTCTTACCAATTTCGGCCATAACACATCCTTTTCTTCAGGAGCAAAACGGTTTTTTCATCTGCACTGGGTTCTGGACTTCTAGGACTTAAAATTCAGGGTCTCACACAATCGGCCAAAAAAGGGAAGAAATCGAAAGCTTACCCCACAAACTCAATTTCACTCTAAACTCCAAAACCAGCCAAATTTTGCTGCAAAAGGAGCTAACACTGGTGAAAATCTGTCGTCTAGGATTAGGAATTAAGTGAAGAAAGAAGCTTGATGGTTGATTTGGAGAGAAAATAGAATTTGGAGAAGATGGGTTCTATTTTATGGGTGAAGCGGGAGAGAACAAGGGAGAGGGTTCTTAAGCTGCCAACACTTAGAAAAATATCTAAAGTGTTGAGCTGGGCTTTTACCTTCTAAGGCCCAGAAATCCAGAAAAACTCAAAATAAGTTTTAAAATGCCCCAAACGGGCCAAAATATTGTTTAGGTTTTAAAAATATAGATTTAGGCTTTTAAAATATAATTGGGTCCGGTGAGTTGTGATCAAGCCCACATATGGTAAATCCAGTCCAAAGGCCTACAACCTCTCAAAATGGGCTTAGAAAATCATCACATGTGTCCAAATAGGCTAAATGGGGTATTTCACTAGACTCAGGCCTCGAAAACACACAAATCACACTAATGCACGCTAAGTCTCCAAACAACATATCGTGCATAACTATTTACACTCACCCTACGACACAACACTCTAGGAAATCTAGACTCGATACTTAGGCTCTATGAATGCGGCTATGTCACACGAGTGTCCTAAGTGGAATTGGTTAACTACTCAAAAGGACTGATCTAACCTACTCAAATAGTCCAATCCGATTAACCCGACTGTACTCAATTGCTAACTGGACTCTCTAAAGGACGAGGTCTCACACCAAATTTTGATAGGCCACTTGAGATTGAATGAGTGTGATTAGTTTCACCCCAAATTGCAAACTCTAAGATTCTAAGCAAACTGTGAGTTATGATCAAGGACTTGGGATAACACTTGTGGACTGGTCGCGTATGACATCTTGAGTGTATGTTGCAAAATTAGAATCCCTTGTAAAATTCTGCATTGTATAAAAAAAATTTTGATTCAGACCTTGCATTGTATAAACAAAAGAAATGGTTAAGCATCAAATTTTTAGCATGTTTTCTAGGTCTTAGGTTTTGGTTGCTAAAGCCTATCATCCATTTAAAATTAAATAAATTTTAATAATTTTTGTTCTCACCTTGTATGGTTGTTGTATATTCTAAGAATGACCACCTAAGCTTGTACAATAACTATATGGCGGTTGTTAAGTCTTAAAGGATTCTAGGGCATGACATATTATCCTTTCACAAACATGATGTTCTCAGCAAAGATTCATAGACAGAAATTATCTGATTATAATTATTACGATTATCAGAAGACATAGTTCAAAATCTTATGGTATAAACCAACATACCATAACTGACTTATATATTTCTTTAAATATGAGAAAAAAGATAATAAAGAATTGATGTTTCAAAATTTTTCCCAAGAAAATTTCTACATGATGGACCATCCATATAGCCAGAGAATTTTATAAGAAAATATTACTCGAAACACAGTCAGTTATCATAATCCAGACCCTGGATAAGAAAAATTTTCTAATTAGATTACATTCTTATGAAAAAAAAATTTAAGAGTCATGACCCGAGTAGAATGGAGGCAACATCTTTTTACAAACAAGATGTTCTCAGCATAGATCTTTGGACAGCTAATTATCTTCTTATAATTATTATAACTTTCAAAAGGCATGGTTTAGAATCCTATGGTATAAACCGACATACCGTTCTTGGTACTTATACTTTGTTAAAAACTTACCAAAGGACTTTTCCTCAATGATGGATAAAATAGTTCAAAGATATCAGTCCACAAAATTATCTCTTTACAAAAGAGATTGAAAAAGCGATCACAATGTTTACACTTTACAGAATTAGACAAAATGACTTCAAATTCATTACTACAGTATTTGATCACCTTTACAGTACCATGGATAATCTGCTAGGAGTTTGGAAAAACAATAAAGCCAAAAGAACTATTAACATATTTGGAGAGAAAGATCAATCAAAAAAACTGGCCCAAATATGAAGTAAAAGGAGCTTGTGTGCAAGTAGTAAAAGAAATGTTAAAATTATCAGAACTGAACGTTAAAAAGGTTCTCTTACTAACAAAAATAAAAGAAGAATTGTTTATCCCTAGAATATCATCGTTGGAGCACATGAGCCCGATTGTGAGATAAACACACTTGAATTAAAATGAAATTCTCTTTGTAGCAACTTGTCTCTAGCTTCCTATTATAGTTTCTTCAAACACTTTGATAAAAATATTAAAATTTCATTCAGCTAAAATCCATTCTCTATCCTTAAAACGTCAATTCTCATGCAATACTTTACCATCTATATGATCCAACCTCAATGGTAGCCGAGCACAACAATCTGATCAAGGAATTTATTATCTAGGGTATGGATTATAACAATTAATTATTTTGAGCAATATTTGTTCATAAAACTCTCTGGTTTTATATGTGTGGTCCATTATCCAGCACCACCTAAACATACAAACTGAACCAAACATGCATAAGCATCAAAACTGACAAAATTGATAAAACGACTCAAAACTGAAAATGAATCCTAAGAGACCCCAACAACACTCGCATTAACACATATCTTACTGTAGCAATACACTCTCATCTCGAAAATCCAACCATCGGGCAAAATGCTCAACACTCGCACAATCCACACACGGCTCCAAATCGACTCCCAACCTTATACCCTATCACACGATTGAGTTTTACAGCCCAAAAACAAACTCCACAACTCATAAATCAACTAACCCAAGTATCAGAAACAGTCAGAATCGACAATTTAATTGAAAACTCAAAATGTCTGAAATTACCGACAATACCATCGATACCCGAAACGGACACCCACGGATCAGGGAATGTTTCCGAAATATCAAAACCACCAAAACAGTTTAGAAACATCTACAGTAAACTATCGGAACCAAAAATAGACGACAGAAACGGAGATTTAGGGCACTTACCATGAAATCTCCAAAAATTCCCTAAAATGAAGAACAAATTGATCACGGATCCTCGATCACAAACTAACAGTGGAAATTGGTCGAGGAATGTTATAAAAATGTTTAGGGACAAAGCTCGGTGATTTTCGTTGGAAAAAAATTGACAGAATTCAAACTGTTTATTCAGGAGGTAGAATAGGAGAGAGAAAGGGGAGAGAAGGGGGAGAGAATTGATTTTAATTTTTAGTTTTATACCTTATGAACTAAGAGATTAAGTAAATTTATCAATCATGACCTCCACAGGTGTTGAAACATGTGCACTAAAACCTAGAGCGGGACCTAGTCAAGTGCCGCCATAATAAGGTGAGTGGACTAACCTTAACGTTTTCATTAATTTTTTATGTTTCGTATTGCATTTTTCATGTCAAATGTGTAATATGTCATAAACATGCTTTTTAATAATGGGAACTCTCTTTTATCATGGCATTTCTTTGAAACCGATGTTTTCTTTGCTTTGATTTATATGTGCAAAGAATTACGTAAAATTCTAAATATTGTGTGAATAACCGTATGGTGGATACAATTATAAGCACCTTGCTATATACAAACTCCGAAGGTTTTTGGCTCTCTCAAGTATGGTGATGACTTTCGTGCGCATGCTGATGAGAGAGATGAATTACTATCTAACATGATATTTATTACTAGTACCACTAGCTAAGTGTGAGGATAAGGGAATCTGCCAATGTGAGCTTGGGATCGAGCTTGTGGATTCACCACCCATGCTCCCCCAGCAACTTCATTGTGTTGTATACCAATTTCTTTCCTAAGAAAACCATTGACAGCCTTCCTCGATACCATGACATTGGGTTCGATGAAAGCAAATTCCTTGCCAATAACTTAATCTACCACTAACATACTATTTGAATCCCATTAAGCATGAAAATAATTAATAAATGATGTGTGTGTGTTGTATCGTGAACATTTGTTGCTATTGATTAAGTAAATGAGATTCTATGCGTTGTGCACTATGATATTTCCTATTATTTTACTACGTTTATTGTGAAATGTCTGATTTGTCTGTGAAAAAACTACAAATAGTTAAATACAGTCACAATAGTCTTGCTCACTCACCTTAAGTTATTAGAACAAAATACGGGATCCACTCACCTAGTTTGTCATGCCAAGTTTACACAACATATCTGAAGTGGGGGCTAGACAGTGGAGACATTACAATAAGAACTATGAGCATCCTATTGCTCTAAGTATATAAATAATCGAGAAATCTTACCCTGTATAGGTGGCTTACTTCATATGCATATTGTGTGTGAGCTGTTCTGACCTAAACATTTTGGGGTCCTATGGGATCATAGTTTGTGAAATAAATAAAAATTGGTGTGTTTTCATAACATACAATTTCGTACTAACTCCACATATGATTTTAATGCATATACTCAATATCGCCAAGCAAAATTTTATATATGTAATTATTTTTATCGTATTTGATAATTGCACGATGGGAAACACAATTCTAACATACAGCCTTGTACAGTGTTTATATTTGTCATTAAGAGGGCACTAATGGCTGGCACGACTGCTATATGGCTGGGGAGAGGAATTACGTCACCATGAGGTACGAGGCATAACAATAATATTCTTATTAATATTTATCTTCATATTTTTCAGCAACTGTATTGGTTTATATATCTATTTATAGTTCCAAAGACTAAGATGGTGGATGTGTCATTTTCAATTCCTATTTTATAGACCTTTTATGATAATGAAGCATTGATTTATATTTTTCTTCTTATGGCTTCATCCGGTATCAATAATGCTCCTCACGCTTCTAGAAAATCTCTAATTGCAGTTAATGACACTCAATTTCCGTTTAAATTATCAATTAAAAATAAATCAATGTGATGTGCACATATTATTCTTCTTCTTCGAGGATATAATCTTATGGGTTATGTTAATGACAATATCCCTTCTCCTTCTATTTATTTTTTAGAAAAATGGGGTGTATGTATCCAATCCTGATCATGAGTTTTGGGAATGTCAAGATCAACTAAACCTAGCTGCTACATTGCTTCATCTTCTGTCTTTGTCATAAACACGATTGTATATGTTAAAGCCTCAGTGGATGCTTGGCATAACTTCAAGTAGTATTTGCAATTAAATCGACAACACAAATTCTATCATTATAAGAAAAAATATCCCCTACTAGGCATGATACTTGGTCAATTACTGCATATCTTCAGCTTGTCAAATCTATTGAAGAAGAATTCTCTTTAGATGGAAATAGAAATCCTTTAATTTGGATCCCATAATTCATGTCTTAGGTGGATTGGCTTGGATTTTCATGACATTCCAGCTACTTTTCATATCAAAGATACTGCATTTTATGGACTCCAAGATAAATTATTTGTATATAAATTATATCTCAACCAGATTGATCTTGCCTTTGATCCTACTCTTGTGGAAGCAAATCATGTTCGCTAGGAGAATTTTGGTATTCTCTTTATAATGGATTACAAAAATGAACTAACTATATATCACGCTCATACAGTAGCTAGCAGCAATGCTGGCTAGTAAGGCATCCTCCTTTGAATCAAAGAATTCAACAAGTTCTAGGCATTCACAAGCTCTCCTATAAACTATTACTCAGCCATTGTTATAATTCCAGAACAAATAATCAAAAAGAAATCATTAATACCTTTGCCATTACTATAACCACAAGAGTTTCACCATCTACCTTGAGAGAAGAACATATGAGACAAGAAAAGAGAGATTTTATATATACACAAATTTGAGATAGAGATAATGTCCCTTGGAAAAAAAATTGATAAAAAAAATCAAAGAATTGATATTTCAAAATTTTCCCAAGAAAATTTCTACATGATGGAGACCATCCATATAATACCAGATAGTTTTATGAGCAAATATTGCTCAAACACACAATTAGTTGTCATAATCTATACCTTAGATAAAAAATTCCTTGATCAAATTGTATTCTCATGAATAAAAATTTTAATAGTCATGACCTTAGAATGGAGACAACATCCTTTCATAAACAAGATATTCTCAGCAAAGATCCCTGGACAGTAATTATCTACTTATAATTATTATTATTAATATCAAAAGTCATGGTTCAAAATCATATGGTATAATCTGGCATACTATACTTGGTTCATATACTTTGTAAAAATTTTCCATAGGACTTTTCCTCAATGGTGGATAAAATAGTTTGAAGATATCAGTCCACAAAAGGATCTCTTTTAAAAAGGGATTGAAGAAGCAATCATAGTGTTCACACATTATTCAAAATACAAAATGAATTTGAGGAATTGGATGGAATAACTCAATCCCTCAGAGTTAAGAGCGATGGGAAGCTTGGTACGATGTTCTCGGCAGTAGCAAGGAGAGAAATAAGACCGTTGGTATGAGAGTGGATCATATAGAGGGTAAAGTATTGCAAGAGAATCGACATTTTAAGGATAAAGAAGGGATTTTAGCTGGAAGAAATTATAATATTTTTATCAGTGTTTAAAGAAACTGTAACAGAAAGCTAGAGACATGTTGCTACAAAAAGAATTCGATTTTGATTAAGTGTGTTTACATCTGAGACAAATGTCTTCTTTTTTAGTCAAGACTAGGTATATTATTCTACATTTTCATCCTTGCTTTTGAACAATAATTTATACTCTTGTCGGAAAAAAACAACTTCTTTTATTATGATTCATTGCTTTTGAAAAGTTGAGGATTCTTGTTATCCTCATCTTTTATCTTCTTGTTATCTTCTTACCTCCTCATTTTATCTTCTTTATCATTTTGTCTTTTCAGGTCCACTAGTATCAAGCCATCTTCCATTAATGGTAGCTTAAGAGGAGGTCACGATTTGGTTCATGATTTTCAAATGGTTCATCTTTATCTTCATTATCCTCATCCATGGCTTTTTTTTTCTTTTCCACATATTTTTCTTATGTGCTTCAATGATGATATTTTGGGGATCAGAAATTCTTCTTTTTCTTTAGTCGATAAGAGAACTTTTTAACATCCACTGTTAGTTTCTGATCAAGGAGCCATGATCGATTCGTTCTTCATTTTAGGGAATTTTTGGAGATTTCGTGGTAAGTTCCCTAAATCTCTTTTTATGTTGTCCATTTTTGGTTTCGATAGTTTACTGTTGATGTTTCTAAGTTGTTTTGGTGGTTTTGATATTTCGGATACACCCCTTGATCCGTGGGTATGCGTTTTGGATATCGATGGCATTTTCGGTAATTTTGGGTATTTTGAATTTTCGATTAAATTGTCAATTCTGAGTGTTTCTGATGGATGGGTTAGTTGATTTATGAGTTGTGGAGTGTGTTTGTGGGCTAAGAAACCCAATCGTGTGATCGGGTGGGCTTGGCCATCGATTTTGAGCAGTGTGTGGCTTGTGTAAGTGTTGGGCGTTTCACCCGATAGTTGGATTTTCAGATTTTTGAGCTGAGAGTGTGTTGCTAGAGTGAGATGTGTGTTAATGTGAATGTTGTTGGGTCTTTTAGGATTTTTTTTCAGTTTCGAGTTGTTTTGTCGATTTTGTTGGTTTTGATGCTTATGTGTGTTTGGTTTGGTTTGTGTGTTTAGGCAGTACTGGAGCGGTCAATAAGGGCAAAGGTATTGCCATTGAGTTTTCTGCATGAAAAGAGGTGGGAGTTTATATTTCATTTGCTTATGCAAAAATAATTTTGTGTTTTCAAATTGAAACCCGGTAGTTGCATGGTTTTGGATAGAGGCCTTACGTATGATGTATTTGATTTGCATATTAGCTACATAAACTTGCTCGCCATGTTTTGGGTGCATGAACTATGTGATTGAACTCCTAAGCATGTGGTTATGTGTTTATGCATTTTAATTGGGCATGTGATCGATTGTTTGAAGTCATGCCATTGACTTGTATTTATACCCGTGAGGTTGAGTGTGTTGGACCTCTTTGAATTGAGTGTTTTGTGGTTTGTGAGGTATTTTACATTGCTGATAACCCATGGTAAGGTTTCCCGAGGGTTTGAGCGAGTTTTGGGAGTGTCCTCAGTCAGTTTCGAGGTGTGTACCTCATCCGGAAGGGGTACACACCTGTATACTTTTCCTTGAAGCCTATATACAGAATAGTACACAACATATGTAGGGGAGTACACGGCCTACACAGGCAAGTACATGCTCATGTACTCAGGTCCTATACAAGGACACGGTCGTGTACTGCCCTATCATCCCTCATTTCGATTCAACACGCCCACATACCTATTCTAGCAACCCCCTGTACCCTTCCTGCAACCCGTGTATATCATTTTGAGACCCTCAGACCTAACCTAAACCTATTCTACACTAAATGAATATTTAATCATACCCTAACCAATCCCATATGAGTGCTCTTCTTGGTGATTGTCTACACTGTTGGGTTTTCAAGTAAAAATTATATATGCATGTTCTTAGGAACAACTTGTAATTTACGAATATTGTTTGGCCAAACATGGTAAGTACATGGAATCTCAGCAGAGGGGAATATTGCTTATCTATGGGTATTGTATAGATGGACTATGTCTGCTTGCCTGATGTTTGCCTTGGCTTAGCAGGCTATGTGTGTATATATATATGTGTGTGTGAATTGTGATTGAGTGTAACAGTGTGATTTCTCCACTCAGTTTCGGATAACATTGATAGTAGGGCACTTATACGTATTTTTTAAACGAAAAATTAACTGTAGTGGGCTTTCGGTTTTTCCTTTGTGCGGGGGGTTTCAAAAAATGCTTTGTAATCCACCCTATTAGGTTTTGAGCTAGTATATATTACATATTATTTACAAAACATGGATTGTGCATACTTGCTTGTGAAACACTTGAGTGCATATTTAATACGCATGGATGACTACGAGGTTTAAAAGTAATTGTTTTATAATTGATTTTTTGTAAGCCTCTATTCCACCGAATATGCTTATGACGATGTAACTTCCACTGAGGTTTATGATCTCACCCTCTCTTGTTGATCTTTTCAGGACTAGTTCGTTCGTTGAAGTCGATCGTCCTCTGAAGTTGAGTTTCCCCGATGTTGGTCTTAGGGCTGGACTATTGCACTTGCACGTCTTGGGAAGCTTGAAATGTTTTATGTTTTTAACATTTTTATCCTTTATCGACATATATGCTTTTTTAGATTATGGTTGTCGATATGGACCTGTTGTGGGCTTGTTTTCCAAATTGACACTTTATACGCATGTATGACTCGTATTTTTGTTATGTTATGAGATGCGTGTCTTGGACATTTTTGAGTGGATCCATATAGGCTTGTGAGTATGGACTCTTGTGTAGTATGTTTGGGGCCATGTGGCCTATTGTATGTAATTTAAAGTCTTTCGCTGAATGTGTGTGCATACTCTATTGCTTATTTTGTGCCAGGTATATTTTGTGACATGTCATGCTTCTTTTAAAAAAAATAATTTCAATTTATACATATTTTTAGGATTCTAAATTTGTAAAGTTAATGCGAGCCTTATGTGGTTTCGATTGATTCATGTGTTGTGTTGATAGGGACTACACGGTGGTGAGGGTCCTATTTACCGATATCGGGTCCTCACATATATTTATTTATCCCAAAAAATCTAAATAAATTTGTAGAAATTATTTGAAAAGCAAAAAAAACAGAAAAATACCCAGAAAATTTATACATGCTCCTTACGAACAATAAAATCTATCTGGACTTGAATTTCTAAATTTTGATAATTATATAATTTAAAATAATTTTTGTAAGCTTTAGAAATATAATAATAATTATAGTATCAAATCCTCAAAAATTTCCTACTTCAAATAAACCTAAATTCAACCTTATCTAAGGTCTTTAAATCATCCTTCATCATCTAAGACTCTTAAATTCTAATTTATGATCATTCACACACATATATATATATATATATATATATCATACGACATTATCAATAACCTCAAACCAATTATATGACATGTATGGAACGACTTGACACTGGGTCGGAGGACAGTACGTGAATCAATTATTTCCTAATTCACATCATTTTCCTAAGTTACCATCCTCAAAATTCCAAATTTTCACAACTATGATTATTTCTACTTTTTTTAATTTGAATATGTAACAACCTTAACATTAGATACTTAAAGAGGATTCTTTGAACGTGGAATCTGCAAGTCCTTCAAGCACCCATCAACCTAAGAAGATCTTAAAAAAGTTTATGTTTGTTTTTAGTATTATATGCCACAATGATATATATTTTGGATTAGGTGATATTTAATAAAAAATTAAATATTATGTTGTATAAACCTCAAACAAAATTCAACATTCCGGTCCTTACAAAAGTATTCATTAATAAATCTTGAACGAATCTAGATATTTTCATATTTTTATATTTATTTAAATCTTCTTTTATCTATTTCACCTCCCAAACCATGTTCAATGTCTTTAAAATTAGTTTCATTACACTCTAAATCATCTTTAGGATTTCTTATAATTTTGTTAAGAAAAAATTTCTCAATTTTTTGCTATTTTCAAAATTACATAAAATTTTCACACCATTTTCAAATTATCTTATTAATTATTAAAACTAGACTGTTCAAGGTTGACATATGCTAAAACCAAGTGTGGCCATGTGTTTGCTCAAATGGACCAAGCCAAATGACAACCGGGTTTCTACTGTAAAAACTTATACACCATACCTATACCATAACAAAGATGATACGATTACGAAGATTTATACACATATAACAACTAGATTTTTATCATCAAAAATTGTCTGTAAGAAAGAAAAAAAGACGATGTAGGTTTGTTGGGCACACATAATTATAACAATTAAAAATTTTATCTTAATAAGATATATTTTATTATTATATAAATTAATTTTATTATTAATTTAATATACTATATTTATTTATTTTTAATTACTATTTTTCAATTAATTTGTATAAAAGAAAAAATAACATCGTTTTGCAAAGCTATTTCATTTTGAAACTACATCGGCTATATGTATCACGCAAATAAATATAGAATAATAAAATTATTTAATTAATCCAATTACTAAATTCTAAAAAATGATTGAAAATTCTTAATACATAGCAAAATTATCTAAAAAATTTCAAAATTTAAAATTTATTTTTATATATCAATAATTAATTAATTAAAAATTAAATATCCCTTATGAATTATAGAATCTTTAAAATAAATATAAATATCCTTAAGAGAATTCCTAAAAAGTCCGAATACTTATAGACCATCATCAATAGATATATATTTAATATCTTAAAATATCAAAACGAATTCTTATTAAAAACTCAAAATAAGAATTATATTTTAATAAATATAATAAATTTTCAAAAATTAAATAATACAAATAAATTTATATAAAATTATTTACCCTTCAGAAAAATGTCAGAGATACAGAAACAAACATAAATGTTGAAAAAACTCAGAATAAAAATCATGACACAAAAAGGGTAAACAAAGATAAAATATATGTGGGTAATTAAATTCCATCGAAACTCGAGAATACATGCCAAATGCAACACTAACGAGGCTAAGTTATTCCAACTGAATCCTCCAAACCATAGCAATAAATCATAGAACAGATTTATCTAGTTTTAAATCAAATGCAACACCAACTTTACAGATCAATGAGCTTAAAGTCTAACATACCAAAATACGGGATCTCACAAAAATGATCATTTATGAATGTATTTAGTTTTAAATTTGAAATCATATATATTATAAGCACAACTCATATTCAAATGGAAATTCCTTGTTTTGGATGGTGAAATATCAGACATAGAAACTCTTTATTAGTGCAGGCTAGAGATTGCTGTCAAGAAAAAAAATATCGTGCACATCATCGTTTTGTTTTGTGGCCCAACAGTACAATCATTTTCTTTCGAAAAACCGATAAAATTCCAATTATTTGATAGTGCAAATTATTCAATTAGAAGATTGAATCTGTCAAAGACGAATGGCATTACTGTTCCATGCCACTAATAATAGTTTCACCATTCTACTCCATTTCTGTCCACCTTGTGTTGTGTTGGGAGTGTCATTCTTTAAAAATTAAAGGAGATCCACTTGATAATAATATCTAATCTTTTTTCTTAATAGTTAGTCGGCTGACAAATTTTAAGATGTTTTATATATAAAATCAAGAACCGAACTTTTAAGTTTTGGTTAATGATGAATAAAGGTTTTTACTCAACCATACTCTTTCTACGAATATCATTGAATGTGACACAATATAAATTTAGCCAATGCCAAGCTCAACCTGACAGAAGTCTATAATGAGTAATAACGTTACAAGATGCTTCTACGGAAAAAAAAAAAAGGAAACTGAATCGTTTAAATTTAATTCTTCTTCTACTTCTTAATAATGACTAAGCAGATAGAGAAATAGATAGCTCTTTCTTTTAGTCTGTAAGTACCAGGACTTGTTATCAATGGCACTTATGTTCGCGTTGAAAAATTTATTCTAGTAATCATTCTTATAAGAAATAATACGATCAAACACTTGCTATAAGCATGCTATAAAATCTCAATCTCGAGGTTCATATCCTTTTAATTTAGTTTAGGTTAATTGGTTCAGGGTGTCTATTAGTTGGTAGGGCCATACAGCCTAGGCCACTTAAAATGCTGGCTTTTGCTGCCATGTGCCAAATAGATGTAATGATAGTCTTATAAGCAACTTGTAGGACATAATGGTGGGGATGCAGCAAGACAAGGATGTCCATGCCTGACGAAGGAAAGGAAAACAACAGGGAATCGGACAGGGAAAAGGAGATGCATGATTTAAACATGACTAGCAGACATTGCATTTTTCCATAACTGATGTGTTAGTATTCCTAAGGGATGTATACCTAAAAATCCATGTGTTGTCGTGAAATTGTTTTCATTTTTAAGACATGTGCCTTGTTTTTATTCATGTCTAGAAAGTGGAGACCCATTATTGTTCACTCTTTTTCCTTTCTATTTCACAAACTTGGGAGTTGAATGCCCATCATTTGTCTCTTTCTTTAGTCTTTTTTGTTTTCAGTATGATTTTATATTTAGATCGGTAAAGTACTTTTTTAATAAAATATTTTTAATATATATTAAATATTAATTTATTACCCAAATTAAATTTTATTATTATTAAATTAAAACAATAATTTATTTATTTATTCAGATTCTAATTCGGTTCCAGACAAAAAAAAAGTGGGCCTTGCATAGAGGTCACATATATTTACTTTAATATAATAAAACAGTCAAAATTTATATAAATTAATGAAGCAACTTGTTGGATAGACTCAAAAGAAATCGTGTAAGCTCGAGCTCAAACATGACCAACCAGTTGAATGATGTAGAAGCAAATGGTTGTTGTACACTGCTGCTAAAGCAGTGCACCACTAACGTCTCAAAACCTCCTCATACAACTAAAGCAGTGCAACCCAAGCAGAATGTTAGATCATTATCTTTTCTGACTTTAAAGTATTATCACATATACATCCAAACCTACCTATGCATCAATTAGTTAAACACTAAAGTATACGTCATGTCCACCTCCGTTTACACCTTAATCAGATACTCAACACCTCACATCGCATGCCATAGTCAATCGTCAATCATTTTTCTCTATCATGCCCAAGAATTTTATTTTAATTTTTTTAAAAATTTAAATTGAAATTAAAATTATAACTAATCTTTTTCACTTGTATTCTACTTTACTAATAAAACTTCACAATTTATATTGAGTAACTATATTGGTGTAACAATTCACTAATAATATCATCCTAAACATTCCATAGTGTGTTTTATTTTAAAAGAAATTAATCTCAAGGTGTAAAGAATCCTATACAGGAGAAAATGATACACATCTATTATTTACAAAGTGGTTCCGATATATAGACGCAAGGTTAACGTCTATCATATCTTACAATTGATCAAAAGAATCTCCATGAGGACTCGTATCTTAGAGGATTGGGCCTTAAGCCCAATAACTTGATAAATAGTAATTCCATGAGCCCATAACCTATGGGCCAGGGTTATGAGAAGATACAAATACAATTGGAACGGTTAAGTATGGTTAATGCATTAAGAAAACCGAAAAAAGAGGTTGATGGACTAGAAAGTAGATGTGTGGCTCGAAAGAATTTGATTTAGATATCGTATTCATATTCCTTCCAGTCGAGTCATTTAGACTCACAAGTGTATTTCCAGGTTTATGGCACTTCCAAAAGAGCCTTGTACGACGTATTTCTTGGAATTCAGTATTTGGGGATAATTTTGTCTTTTTATACCCCGATACCTGTCAATCTTGTAATCCAAGTCTATTGATGACTAAGACCCTAATGTCCACACTTATGAATCATGGGGAATGAAATTGCTAATATAAGAAATAAATATGAATTACTATATTTTTTTGAAAGAATAGTTACGCGGTGATATGTGTATTATATATATATATAGATATTATATATATGATTAAAAAAAATATGAGATACAAGAGTGATTTTGGTGGTTTAGGATCATAGATAGGTTGTAAGACCCCGAATTTGAGTCCTAGAAGTCCAGAAGCCAGTGCAGCTGAAAAGACGATTTTGCCCCTGAAGGAAAGGATGTGTGATGGCCTAAATTGGTAAGATTGTTTAGTAAATTATTTTGTTTCTAATTCCTTTAGATCTAGGTTCTTGTAGATGAGTAATTGCCTTAGGAATCATCCTTAAGGCTAGATAGTTGCCTTATAGATTAAAGTCCCTAAAAATAGGGGAAGATAATTAAATAGTTTAGAGTTTAGTTATCTAATTATCTGGTAGATTATCCTATTTAGATAAAGTGATTAAAGTGGTAATTATAATTCTATACCCACTCATTATAAATAGGAAGCCAACCTCACAAAGAATTATTCATAGAAAACCTACAAATTTCGTATAGGCTTAAAACCCTATACCTCCCTATAGCCACCATAATTTGCAAAAACTTCAAACCAGCATAACTCACTCATCGTTCGTTGGATCTCTGCAAATAATAGCTTGTTGGAAAATTCTCTTCATTCTCTTTCCAACCATCTTTTGGTTTTTGTCAGGAGGTTAGTATTTCTTTGTCTAAAGTTACTTTGAAAATCGGCGGCGGAATTAGGTTTCCGCCAAATCTTCTTAAACTTCAAAATAGCATAACTTTCTACTCGTTTGTTGGAATCTTGCAAATAATATGTCGTTGGAAAGCTCTTTTCATTCTATTTCCAACCATATATAAATCGCATCTTGGATGTAAATACTTCGTTGTTTTAGGTCGAGACGAAATCGTCCTATGCCCTACTTTTAGCAACAGGTTTTGCATAGATAATTGGAATGGTAAATTCAGGTTGATTCTTGTTAAGTTTCTGGCTATCACATCACACATACAAGGGGGAGACACCTGCGACTTCTGATCACTGGTTTTCTGATAGGTTTGGTGAGTGGTATTGGTAAGGAAATAAGGTATTCAATTGATTATTGAATATGCATGCTTAGTTTGTTCTTGTCTTTGCCTGGTGATATTATAGGTGGTTCGGATTTACTTAATAAAGGAAAAGGATTAGCTTATTGTTCAGAGACAAGAGAGGTAGGATCTATGCCTCATCGGTTTCTCCAGAAACCCCTGCGCTTATCTGATGTTTTTGTTACCTGCCCTTGTTGTATTTGTTTGTGATTGGATTGTAGGGTGTGAATATGAAATCCGGAATGAGATATGAATCTCCTAGGCTATATCGAACCCCTGAGTTAGGAATTGAGTGCCTGGGATGCTATTGTTATATGAATTGGATTTGTTGATTATTTCCTGACATGATTGAGGATACCCTGTTGTGGTATTATGCTTTGTACTTGCCTGTGTGTGCTTGTATGTGTTTGTGTGTCAGGATCCTGTTCCTCTAGCCAGGCAGGGTAAGCGTTGATGCTCCTAGTGAGAGGAGAGGTACTTACCGATTTATGGGAGGTGTATGGGTGTTGAACCAGCAAGCTAGCGCTGGATATCTGTCCTTGCGAGGCCGGATCCCTGTCTTGCGAGACAGGAAGCCCTTATCTTGCGAGATTTGGGGATGCCCTGGTTGCGACTAAGGGAAGACTTGTCCATGTGCGGCTAGTCAACTTGTCCTTGCGAGGATAAGGAGAAAGGCTTACTGATTAGTTTGTGTGTTAACCATCTACCTTTTGTGCAGTAAGTCTTGGATAACACAGGTGGAAGGGGATGACCTTTCTTATTCATTGTCGAGGGCAATACTGATGTGTTTCACCTGCTTGTGTACTTCTGACCTTTCAGAAGTGTTTGTAGTCCTCCCTCAGCCAATGATTCGGCCTTAACCCTTTTTGAATGATTTATGAATTTCGTGAACCCCTTTAGTTGTTTAGGGATGATCTTATGTGAATTGGGAGATTTGTGTTTAGGGATTCTGTAGATCTTATGATGCTGTGACCCTACTGAGATTCTTGTAATCTCAAACCGTTTTTTTTACCATTTTTCAGGCTTAGGTACATTCACTATTCGTGGTACCAGTGTGTGAGATTAAGGCTGCATGGCGGGACGATATCGCATCACATTTTAAAACTTGTTACTTGCGCATATAACATATGATCGGGCAACTTTCTGGTTTATTTTAAGCACTCTTCTTTTGCTTGCTATTTCCGAAACTTGTGAAGAATTTCTTGCTGGTTATTTGGATCCCTGTGGGACTTGTGTGTTATGAACCCAAAGGATTAATTTAAGACTACAAAATAAACAAGTTTAAAATCGGTATCTTATGAGTAGCCTTGTGGAATTCTAATAGGTCTTAGGTGTCGTTGAGGCTTATTTGGGTTTCACGGCGGTAATGACCTTAATCGGAGCAATTAAGAATAGTTAGGAATTAGGGTCGTTACAAGTTTGGTAGCGGAGCATGGTTTAGGGAATATAATTTGTTATATGCTAACTTATTTGTTGATTTTGGTGATTTCAGGTGGTGATTTCCGGCACACACTCACTCACTTAGGGACTAATATTGAAAGGGAATGGGATTAAGTAAGGTTTTAATGATAGGAATAATAAATTAATATGCTGATTGTTCATATGCCTTCATATGTTTCTTGTCATTACCGAATGTGTATGCATGTGTATGGTGATGTGTATGATGTGAGAGTCTATACTTGCTTGATGTTTGATGATGATTTCTATGAGTGTTGATGTAATTACCTAGTGTGCATTGCATGTGTGCATGTGATTTCAAAAAAATTGTATACTGTTTTCCAGCATATGCTTATCGTCCGGTGCATGCCTCTCCACCAGGTACCACTCTTTTTACTAGTATTGTATTTAGTATATGTTGAGTAGTAAAGGTGTAATCGAGTAGTATGGCACGCTCGAGGCAACAAAGGGACCAACGGGGTAGGTCTGAGATTCAGACCGAACAACAACTTGTTATGCAAGAGGAGCCAAATGCACTAATTGAGTAGGAAGGGCAAGCTGAGCCCAAAAACCAATCTGAGGAGTTGAGCGAGGATGCTGAAAGCCAAGACACTCGTGGACCTGTTATAAGTCTGAAGATGACGAAGATGCAGCAAATAATTTAAGCTCGCGGGTGGTGCAACACAATGAAAGAAGCAAGGTTTTCCGTGATAGTTTTGATACTGGACCTCAGCGAACACAATCTCATCTGGAGGATGCTGAGCTTGAACAGATGGTTCTTCGTCTTCATCTTCATCTACTATTCTAGCACATCTGGGGCAACCTTCGT
This sequence comes from Passiflora organensis, assembly GCA_019739055.1. Classification (NCBI taxonomy): domain Eukaryota; kingdom Viridiplantae; phylum Streptophyta; class Magnoliopsida; order Malpighiales; family Passifloraceae; genus Passiflora; species Passiflora organensis. The sequence continues at coordinate 158,542 of JAEPBF010000154.1, forward strand.
CTTCGGTTCCTTTGATCCTTCCTTATGCAGTTGGACATATTCTTCTTGGGGCCATTATATTAATGAGGAAGTACGAGCTCTTTTCTAGAGCAGCCTCGCCTCTTTTTGGAGTCGTTACCATTCCAGTCATCTAACGGGGTTACTTATCATGAGGCTGCCATAGCATACCGGCTCAACAGTTACAGAAATCAACCTCCAACTGTCACTGCAACTCCAACGGGCTGCTAGCAACAGCCACAGAAACTATATCAATGAGAGAAACTAGGCCTGCAACTAGATAGCTGGCACCTGCTGGAAAGGGGACTTACTGTGAGACCCCGTCTTTTTGAGAGTTTAGTCAGCATTCGAATTTAGTTAGATTGTTCGGATTGGTCGATTTGAGTGAGTTGACCCTTTGACTGTCATAGCTGACCTTTTGACCGAGTGATCTGGACATAGTCATAGAGCCTAGGTGTCATGTTTAGAATATTTAGAACGTCATGTCGTTGGTGGTATGTCGATAATTTGCACGACGTGTCGTTTTGGAGATTTAACGTGCATTAGATTAATTAGTTGATTGATGCATTGTTTGAGGTTTGAGTCCTGAGGATATAGCCCAATCTACTCTTTTGACCTGTATAAAGATTTTTGGAGGCCCGTTTTGAGTGGCCGTAGGCCTTTGGGCCGATTTACCGTTCGTGGGTCCGATTTCAGTTTCTCGAGTCCAATTACGTTTTAGAAGCCCGATTTCAATATTTTGAGCTTTTAATTTTTATTTTACCTCAGTTAAAACATAATTGGGCTATTTTATTAATAAGACAGATTAGGGGAATTTTAAAAAAAAAGAAAAAAAAAGGGTCAAAGTCAAAGTCAAAGGTCAAAAGTCAAAAGTCAAAAAAGAAAAAGAAAGAAAAAGAAAAAAAAAAGAGGGCCTACCTTACCAGCTCACTCACGTGAGCTGGGCAATTCTCTCTTTCCCCCATTCCTCCATTTCTCCCACAATTGCCGAGAGTTTCCCAAAGTTCACAAAGCTCCCAAAATTTCCAAACACAAAAATTCCTCCCAATTCATTTCTACATCAAATTAAGGAGTGAGTGTTGTTCCAAAACCTAATCCTAACCGTTCTCCATATATTCCTCAGGTAATAGGTTTATTTATGGAGTTTTTATATTTATTTGAGTATTTTTTTGTATTTTCGGATTTTATGAATTTTTACTTGAATTCTTCATTTTCTGGGCTGATTTGTGGTTGATTTAGCAAGATTAGATGTTCATTAACATAGTATGATACTTTAGATTGCTTGAAAACATCATTTGATCCATGATTGATCATTTTGGGTGTCAATGGCATTTTGGTAATTTCGGGTTTTATATGATTTTGTAAAATTGGATGAAATTGGATGAAATTGGTTGATGCTATTGCTTGAGTTAGGTTTTTTATGTGTTGTAGAGAAGGTTGGTCGAATTAGGAAACCAATTTTGATGTTGGTGGAGCTTGGAATTGGAAATTGAACTTAGGATCGATTGCGTATGTGAGGGAATTTGTTATTTTCTTAAGGAATTGAGTGGTTTGAGTTTCTAGAGGTTGAATTGAATAATTTGGGACTTAGAATGAGTGTTTGAGGAGTCTCGTAGGTTGTTTTTATTTCTGGTCATTTTTCGAGTTTATTATTTTTGGGTTTGTTCTTAGTACGATTTTGTGTGTATGATTGTTTAGGTGGTATTTCAGCGATCGATAAGGGCAAAGGCTTAGTCGTCGAGTCGTCTGCGCGTCAAGAGGTGGGAGACTATGTTTCATTTACATGCACGGAAATGTTTTGGTTTTATTAATTAAAATCGGATATATGCTTGTTTTTGAATAGAGGCAATATGTGCATTGATGCATGACTTTGCATATTAGGTTCATTATGCGTGTGGCATGTTTATGATGCATAAAATATTTTTATGGACCTATATGCATGCTTGTGACGTGATTGAGATACTTTGCGAGAATTAATTGATTTATATTGATTTCTTAAAATGTGGGACTTTTATGCGAGCTTTTGAATTGTTTTTGGATTGCATCATAATCGATTTGAATTATGATATGATTTGAGATCTTTTTCACAATTGCGAAGTACGTATATTCATATACGATTTCTAGGATTTGATCTTGGAATTGACGATAACAACGCTTGGCCAATGCGGAGGTAAGTGGATGAGCACCCTTAGATAGAAGGGTATTCCCTTGCCTAGGAGTATAAGGTGGTGAGTATAGGCCTTGTGACGGTGTGAGTATCAGGCTATACATGATATGCCTTCGGGCTTTGCGAGTTGTGCGTGAGTTGGGATTTGTGTGATAGTGCGTTTTCTCCACATTTTCCTAGGACAACACTGGTGGCAGGGGATTTATATTTATTTGAAAATGTGTATTTAAATTAGCCACCAGTGGGCTTCCGATTTCCCTTTGGCCCGGGTTATCAGGCGAAGCGGTTTTAGTGGTCCTCCCCGAGAGATTTTGGCATAGTAGCCACGTGTTTGAGACTTTGAGATTTTGTAATATTTGGACTTGTGCTCGACATATTGGTTTATGATTTCAAACTCATTCATACGTAATTGATTTTATTTATATGAGTTCGTTGCACGATTAGCATCATGGATTAAATGTGATTTTATTATTAAACATTATATTGTTTATACTTGTTTTCGTATGTGCCTCCATTCCACCGGAATTGTTTATGACGCTGTGACTTTCACTGAGGTCCTTGAGATCTCATCCCCCTCTTGTTGATATTTTTCAGGACTAGGTCGAGAGCCAGTGTAGCTGACTTATTTGTGAGGTCGAGATTTCTGGTTTGTCTTAGGGCTGGACTACTGCATATGACACGTTTGAGAACTCGACACTATTATTATTATTTTGGATTTGTGTATGCTTGCTTATCTTGTTTGCATACTTGTTTATTGAAACTGTGATCCCTTATTGGGTTTGGGTTGATGCATGTTATTGGACTTATTTTGATAAAGTATGTTTGGGGCCGTGTGGCCTGTTGTGTGTGAAATTAAGTCTTCCGCTGTTTGTGAATGCACTCTGTGATTGATTTTGTTGTGTCGAGATTTCCGGTTAAATGCATGCTCCATTTTAAAGAAAATTAAGAAGGTTCAAATTTATATGTAATTTTATATATTTTACGAAATTGATTTGAGGATAAGCCTTGTGTGGTTTTAATTGGGCCACGAGTTGGGCCAATTGGGACTGCACGGCGGTGAGGAGCCCAATTACCGGGTTCGGGTCCTCACAGTTACACTCCATCTGCTAGAGATGGAGATGGATCAAGGGTGTAAAACACTCGAACTGGAACTCCATAGGCTTATTTAGATTCTGCAATTGGTTTGGCTGGAGATATGGCATGGCAGAAAATAGTCTGTTGAAGAAACTCGCTAAAAGAAAGCTCGTCTGGACTGATACCAAACTCCAGCTTCCATTCCATCCCAGCGAAGGAAACAAACTTTCCTCCGGCAATTTCCACTCAAACTGCTGCTACAGAAGGTGCTGCCGAGATGGTTACGAGAGGGGATGCTCAACCAAATGATCAAGATGAACCCCTATTTCTATTTACAAGGCGGGAAGATACAGGTCCTTACTTTGATTACGACAGTCCAACCTTACATATGACGAATCATGGTCCAACTTTCCACTACAATCCTTCTCTTTAAGGTAACCATCCTTCCGTGCCACCTATGCCGCCTGTGCAAGACAAGAGCACTCCACTTCACCCAAGCGAGCGAATAGAGCTCATCGATACACTGCTTGAGGAGAACGATCAGCGAATAATCATGCAAGATGGCTCGTCAGTTAAGATAGGAAGAGGGAGAGTAGCAGTCTTCGTTCTTAGGCTGCTCTGTGCCTTTCACAGATAGGAGAGAGAATTTCCATGCATAAGTATTCTGCCCCAAAAAAAAAAAATAAAAATAAAAATAAATAAATCAATAAATAAAAATCCAGCTAATAGTCTCTATACGAGAACTGCTGATGAACTAGTGAGGACCAACAAGGACTATCTCATAAGAAGAAAGAAGAAAAGCGACAGATGCAAATGGCTGATGGTTACATCCACGACCAAGTTTTGTTCCAATTGTCTTACGTTTTACGCATCTTTAGAAGCCAACAAGTGAAGCACAAGCCTTACTATGCATGCATGCAAGGAAACACATTGCATGCATACTTATCAGGTCCGTGACTGAATCCAATCTGGACCATCTCCGATCTCTCCTCCTTTCTCCTCCAAGCTTTCCACCTCCACGATGCCTGACCTGCCCCATGCAGCCTATTTTCCACACGATTGCGCTGCAGTTGACCAGGACAACAAGGGAGATGGGAGCATTTGAATTCGATAAGACGTATGGTGGGAGTTCTACTGCAGTCATGTTCCTGAGCTGCAGAGGTTTGCAAGACAGATGTTATTGTACCAGCTCCAGTGCTGAACGTAACTAGAGCGTGTTTTCAGCAATAGATCGGGTTGGATCCACGTTGAATGACCAGGTCTTTTTCCATGTAAACACCTGTAGGCACGACAGAAGAAAGTATGAGCACCGGTGGTATCTGATTTTAAAAAAAAAACTAAATCTGCAAGATGTGAAAGCTTTGCGAGAGAAGATTAGGAGCGAACTTGATGCAGATCCCGAGTCCTCTAACACTGTGATGCAACTGGCGAAATGGGAAGAGAATTTGCATACACTCAAGGGGGGACTACTCAAGGAAGAATTTTTTAATGAATGCATATCTGTGAACAGAGTATCTTGCATCGTTGGCTGCTGATAGAGAAAAAGAGGTAAAGGCAATGGTGGAAGATGAAGCTTGTCGTTTGCAAGCAAGGCAAAAGGAGGATGAAGCTCGCAGGAAATTAGAGGAAGGAGCCAGTCGTTATTGATGAATATTACGTGGATGTATATGAGAGGATTGCGATTCTGCATGTTCTGAGGGCTTACTAAAAAATTGAGACCAGACAAAGAGAAAAAAAAAAGAAGAGAAAAGGTCAGCTGGGTTGGTAAAGGTCAGCTTTTACTTGCTAAAGGTGAAGTAGAGCAGGCATTTTCTGCATCTAAGATTGTACTGGATGGAGATCGTGATAAGGTGTCTGCCAATTTGGGTCAGGCATGCGTCGAGTACAAACATGGACATGACAACGAATCGTTGGCACTATATAAGAGAACTTTGCAAGCATATCGTGGTTGCCCTGGAGCAGTAAGACTTGGCACAGGACACTGCCACTACAAATTAGGCCACTTTGAGAAAGCTCAGTTGGCATTTGAACGAGTTACTGAAGCAGTCTTTAGAAGAACAACGTAGAGAGTCTCTGAAACTTCATGTAATGAAGCTTGGAACAAACATAGACGACTTGAGCCGGCAGAAGGAAAAACACAAAGAGGCATACCGTTCTCACTCTCACTCATTTAATGAGTTAAAACAGGCTGGAGATGAAGATGGAGTTGAGTCAAACTTCAACGTTCTTAACAATGATGAGCATGCATCCATAGAGAAACCAGCTCCAACAGGAAATCAAAGTGATCAGTCTTTAATGCTAATGGGGAATGAGACTGATGGAAGTTAATCCTACTCTCAAGTGGTGGAAGACGAAACCCATGAATAGCAACTGATACGTTCAAAAGTATCTTCTAAGGGATTCCAGTCAAGACAAAGGAGTTTTTTTTCCACCTTCTCTAATGCTATGCATCAAGTTCCTGGGGGCGAGGAAAAGCTGTCTGCTGTCCAATCAGAAAAAGATGATCTGGGAGAATTGCTTTCTTCTGCAGTAGAAGCAGGGAAAAAGATGCCGTCAAAGGTGATTCATCTCACCAACAAAGACAGACTTCTGCTAAGAAGGCAAACTCTTGAAATGAAGAAGCGCCCAGTGTTTGCCGTAGGACGAAGCAATATTGTCACTGCGCTTGCAAAAACAATCAAGGGTCACTATGAGCAGCAACCTTTCGTTATAGTGAATGTTAAAGGCCAAGTTAAAGGGACCTCGGTCCAGGAGTTAGTTGTCAAGCTACAGGAAGAAACATGCGGAGTTTTAATCTCCCAAGAGCCCAACAAAGTTATCCTTTACCGGGGTTGGGGAGTAAAAATGGAACCAGGCCGCAAAGTTGAAGTTGCTGAAGACCTATCTTATCCCTTACAGCCAGTTGCCATACTACATTGGTCAGTTCGACAGCTTCACAGTCGAAGCGTGCCTATGGTACGAGTTGTTTGACGTAATGGCCAAATTGAGGAGAAGTCTTGGGAGACTGAGGAGTCTATGCATGCAAAATTTCCTTACTTGTTTGATTAGGTACTTATGTTGAAAATTTAGAGGACGAAATTCTTATAAGGAGGGGAGGATGTAAGACCCCGAATTTGAGTCCTAGAAGTCCAGAAGCCAGTGCAGGTGAAAAGACGATTTTGCCCCTGAAGGAAAGGATGTGTGATGGCCGAAATTGGTAAGATTGTTTAGTATATTATTTTGTTTCTAATTCCTTTAGATCTAGGTTCTTGTAGATGAGTAATTGCCTTAGGAATCATCCTTAAGGCTAGATAGTTACCTTATAGATTAAAGTCCCTAAAAATAGGAGAAGATAATTAAATAGTTTAGAGTTTAGTTATCTAATTATCTGGTAGATTATCCTATTTAGATAAAGTGATTAAAGTGGTAATTATAATTCTATACCCACTCATTATAATAGGAAGCCAACCTCACAAAGAATTATTCATAGAAAACCTACAAATTTCGTATAGGCTTAAAACCCTATACCTCCCCTTAGCCACCATAATTTGCAGAAACTTCAAACCAACATAACTCACTCATCGTTCGTTGGATCTCTGCGAGTAACAGCTTGTTGGAAAACTCTCTTCATCCTCTTTCCAACCATCTTTTGGTTTTTGTCAGGAGATTAGTATTTCTATGTCTAAAGTTACTTTGAAAATCGGCAGCGGAATTAGGTTTCCGCCAAATCTTCTTGAACTTCAAAATAGCATAAGTTTCTACTCGTTTGTTGGAATCTTGCAAATAATATTTCGTTGGAAAGCTCTATTCATTCTCTTTCCAACCATATATAAATCACAGCTTGGATGTAAATACTTCGTTGTTTTAGGTTGAGACGAAATCGTTCTATGCCCTACTTTTAGCGACAGGATTTGCATAGTTAATTGGAATGGTAAATTCAGGTTGATTCTTGATAAGTTCCTGGCTATCACATCACACATCCAAGGGGAAGGCACCTGCAACATCTGATCACTGGTTTTCTGATAGGTTTGGTGAGTGGTATTGGTAAGGAAATAGGGTATTCAATTGACTATTGAATATGCATGCTTAGTTTGTTCTTGTCTTTGCCTGGTGATATTATAGGTGGTTCGGATTTACTTAATAAAGGCAAAGGATTAGCTTATTGTTCAGAGACAAGAGAGGTAGGATCTATGCCTCATCAGTTTCTCCAGAAACCCCTGCTCTTATCTGATGTTTTTGTTACCTGCCCTTGTTGTATTTGTTTGTGATTGGATTGTAGGGTGTGAATATGAAATCCGGAATGAGATATGAATCTCCTAGGCTATATCGAACCCCTGAGTTAGGAATTGAGTGCCTGGGATGCTATTATTATATGAATTGGATGTGTTGATTGTTTCCTGACATGATTGAGGATACCCCGTTGTGGTATTATGCTTTGTACTTGCCTATGTGTGCTTGTACGTGTTTGTGTGTCAGGATCCTGTTCCTCTGGCCAGGCAGGGTAAGCGCTGATGCTCCTAGTGAGAGGAGAGGTACTTACCGATTTATGGGAGGTGTATGGGTGTTGAACCAACAAGCTAGCGCTGGATATCTGTCCTTGCGAGGCCGGATCCCTGTCTTGCGAGACAGGAAGCCCTTATCTTGCGAGATTTGGGGATGCCCTGGTTGCGACTAAGGGAAGACTTGTCCATATGCGGCCAGTCGACTTGTCCTTGCGAGGATAAGGAGAAAGGCTTACTGATTAGTTTGTGTGTTAACCATCTACGCTTTGTGCATTAAGTCTTGGATAACACAGGTGGAAGGGGATGGCCTTTCTTATTCATTGCCGAGGGCAATACTGATGTGTTTCACCTGCCTGTGTACTTCTGACCTTTCGGAAGTGTTTATAGTCCTCCCCAACCAATGATTCGGCCTTAACCCTTTTTGAATGATTTATGAATTTCGTGAAACCCTTTAGTTGTTTAGGGATGATCTTATGTGAATTGGGAGATTTGTGTTTAAGGATTCTATAGATCTTATGATGTTGTGACCCTACTGAGATTCTTGTAATCTCAAATCGTTTTTTTTACCATTTTTCAGGCTTAGGTACATTCACTATTCGTGGTACCAGTGTGTGAGATTAAGGCTGCATGGCGGGACGATATCGCATCACATTTTAAAACTTGTTACTTGCGCATATAACATATGATCGGGCAACTTTCTGGTTTATTTTAAGCACTCTTCTTTTGCTTGCTATTTCCGAAACTTGTGAAGAATTTCTTGCTGGTTATTTGGATCCCTATGGGACTTGTGTGTTATGAACCCAAAGGATTAATTTAAGACTTCCGCTGATGTTTTTATTTACTCCGTATGTTACCAGAATATGTGTCCAATATCATGCTCCAATTGATTGATAAGCAACAAAATAAACAAGTTTAAAATCGGTATCTTATGAGTAGCCTTGTGGAATTCTAATAGGTCTTAGGTGTCGTTGAGGCTTATTTGGGTTTCACGGCGGTAATGACCTTAATCGGAGCAATTAAGAATAGTTAGGAATTGGGGTCGTTACATAGGTCCCTTGATTATGCATTAATGTTTATAAATTTTTGAAAATTTTTTTGAACGATATTTATAATTATTAGTATTTTTCTAAGAAATATCAAATGATATTATAATTTTTTCAACCGATATGTCCTTAGGCACAACCATATTGTATATGATAAATAGATAATTTCTTAGTATGAGAAGACTCCAGTGTTTATGAAGAGTTTATGATATTTTTCTGATTAATATGTTATTTATTATGAATTATAAAATATTCAGTATATTAAAAAATAAAATTAAAAAATTAAAAAGGGAAACTATCCTATCATTTTGATGAGCTCGACGTCGTTTAGTTTGAAACAACGTCGTTTCACCAAAAGATGAAATGATGCCATTTCACCCTTAAAAGAGTCACCGATTTGTCTTGTCCAACGACCCACTGACTGAAGAGATATATCCTGACTTGAAATTGGGATCTGGGCTTTTTGGTACCTAACCCTGAACTTGCCTCCTTTCTCCCGCAAATTGGTCACCTCCTTCTCTTGAGTGTGTGCGTATCTTTCGTTTATTTTCAGGTTGTTTTACAGTGAATATCACCGTTCTTCTATTCCAAACTTCAAATTCATGTAGAGCTTCAATTACACATGTTAAAGTTAGATCTTTTTTGGGCTTTGCTGTGGACTGTGAGGGGGAGCTTTTGGTATAAGTTTTATGAAGTATCATGAAGTGTTTTGAGGTTTGATGAAATTAGAGTTTTCTGAAAATTGCTGGTGCAGGAGGAAGAAGACAATTGCGCGCGACATCGTCTGCAGGCATTTGTGTGACATGTCGTTCAAGGAGGAGATATGTGTGGCATGTCGTCAGCTTCGGTTTGGTTGGTTGGTTTATCTAAGGACCCAAACCCAACCTATTAAGACCTTTACCACCATGAAACCTAAATAAACACTCGCAAGGTCCTACTTGAATCCTATAAGGCTCAAGCCACCTAAATATTAATTTTATTGGTTGATTCATATGCTATTTAAAGGTTGGAGCATGTTTATACATTAATGAATTTCTGGCTTATACGAAGTGAAAGAAAACATCAGCGAAAGACTTATATGAACACTGAAAACAAGTGGAAACATAACACACAAGTCCCATAGAAATCTCAAATATCAACCAATAGTATTATGCATATTTTGGAAGCAACAAGAAAGAATAAGAGGGATTGAAAAACCAGAATGAAAATCCACTCAAGTTTAAAGACATGGCATGCGCATTCAATAGGAAAGTGGTGCAAATGAACAACAAATTCGTCCAGCCATGCAGCCTTGATCTCACACCTTTGGTACCAGCAACAAACACACACCTAAGCCTGCAATAGGGGAGAAAATAAGGGATTAGATTACAAGAATCTCAGTAGGGTCACAACATTAAAAGTCCTAGGGATTCCCAATCAAACATCTCCCAATAACCAAAAAATCAACACCTAAAACCAGTTAAGATATCCAATTAAAACCACAAGCATCAATCACACATAATACGGGCCGAAATCATCACAAACACACACAATATGAGGGTAGGCCAAATATGGTAGAAAACAAGGGGAAAAACTGAAAACACTTCTTATTCGGAAGCACACAGGCAGCCTATAATATAATCTGATTTTTAAAACCAAGGTTTGTCTCCATCTGCCCATGTTGTCCATGGCTATGCTGCAAAAAGGATAAAACGGTTAGACAATCAATATTACAACAAGCCTTTTAGTTGTCTCCGACATCCAGACTTGAACTGGCCTAGGAACAGTCTTGTAGCTGTGCATATAAGTCATCCTGCAACTCAAAAATAGGACATCCTAACATCCAGACTGAATCTGACGTATAAAGCTTCTTGATGTCTGGATTTGAACCGGCCTACAAGGCATCCATCGAGCTCTTGCTTGGAATAACCACCCATAAACCTCTTGGTTTGGTAAGCATCTCCCCTCTCCCTAGGAGCAACAATACTTACCTCGCATGGCCAGCGACAATATGATCCTTCAAACAAAGCACAAACAAGGCACATACACACATAGTACACGCATACACAAATCACAACAAAGGATCCTCAATCAAATCATAATACAATCACAAATCAGTAAGCATATCATAGCTGTATGTATGCTCTTCTAATTTCCGAGATCATCCCAAAGATAAATCACCCAATTTCACAATCAATTCAAACATAATCAAACTGAAATCAACAACAAATCAAGCATACAATCAAGGATAACCAAAAGAACTGATGAAGCATAGATCTTACCTCTCACATGTCTGAATCAGATGCAATCCTCTGCCTTTGCAATAAGATCAGAATCTCCTAAACAACTGTAAGACAAAGACCACACAATACTAAGCCATAAGATACTTAATTAAAAACCAAAGGCATTTGGAATCCTGACCAATTAACCTACCAAAATCCAGTGATCCAGATACAACAATATCTTTCCCCTGAATGCGTGAGTGATGGCCAAAATTTCAGCAATAAACAACCTAATTATTTACCCTAATTCATCATACAAATTTCGGCAACACCTTAGGGTTTAATAGGGTAAATTGCAATTTCATATAAGAAGAAGCTGAAATTTCATGTTATGGAAGGAATAGATGCCAGTTACTCAAACGATTAAAAGGAACAAGATTTGAAACCAATAGATAAGTCAATTGATTAAATTTTGACAAACATAGAGTTAGGAATAGGGCATGCCAATTTCATCTATAAGGAAGATTCAAAAGATGAATTCATGATTTTACAATATGAATAGATGCCAAACAATCATACGAACAAAAGGAATAATAATAAAAATCAATTGAAGGAAGAATCACACAATCTTGGCACCAAAATCGACTTATTATGGCTTGAATTTCGACAGGGAAGAACTAACCTTCTGATGAAAAACCCTAGATAGATAGATAAAGGATGGAAAGAGCTTTCTAACAAGCTATGATTTGCTGAAATCCGACAAAGAATGAGAGAGTTATGGTAGGATTAAGATCAAAGAATTTATTACACAAAACCAACGAATTACAACTTGAATTTCGACAAAGGAGAACTAACCTTCTGATTACCAACATAATATAGATAGATAGAGGATAGAAAGATCTTTCCAAAAAGCTATTATTTGCAGAAACCAGATAAAAGATGAGAGAGTTATGCAAAGATGAAGATCAAGGAATTTCGGCTAGGGTTTAGGCAAAAATCGGAAATTGAGAGGAAGAAGATAAATTTCAAAATTTCCAGGTGGGTTTTGGTACGTTTAGGTAGTATAGGCTGGCCACTCTTTTATAGGTGTCTAAGGAGGTTTAGCTCAGAGATAATTCCCTACTTTTAAAATTAAAAGGATAATTCTATTTAAAAAGATAATTCTATTAAAAGAGATATTCTATTTAAAAGGAAGAATTATCTAATACCTTGAATAATAAAGGATAAAACTAAGGATAATTAATATAAAAATACTAAAATTAAAACAGAAAATATCTGGCAGCAACCATTTTAGGCCATCACGCATCCATTTCTTTAAGGGCAAAATAGTTATTTTAACTGCATCGGCTCCTGGACTTTCCGAACATCTACACTATGAAGGATCGAGGTCTTATAATATAAGCCTGGTTTTGGGTAGAGTCTTGGTTGAATTAGTTTAATACGTGGCCGTCTCATAGGTTGATATATGTCATGTTGACTTTGACAAATAATTCAAACAATGGAAGAAATTATTTAAAAATTAGGAAAAATAAAAATAAATTGAGAAAAAATATGGAAAAATTTTATAAAATAGAGAAAAATATGAGGAGTCTAATGATATAAAGTTTGGATAGCTTGATGTGAAATCCTGAAACTTTCGAGCAATTTTAGCTGGAAAGCCCATTCGAGGACTAACGATATTAGTGGGCCTTAGCCCATGGGTCGAGATTTGATTGTGGATTTAATGAGTAAATTAGATTATTTTGAGAAAAATATTAATTTTCAGAATTTATTTAATTACCTATTTATGATTTGAAAATCATAATGGGGGTTGCATTAATGATTATGGAATCTTAAGGCCATCAATTGGTCTATTAGATGTATTTATGAATTTTTTGAGAATTTTTGGAATGATATTTTGAATTGTGATGTATTTTTGAAGGTATCTAAGGAGATATTTGATTTTTTTTAGTAAATTATATATTAATGAGAAAAATAAAATTAGCAGCTTGATGAATTCTCCTATTTACAAGAAATTTATAAAATTTTTGAGGTTTTTTTTAGAGATTTATACTATTTATTAAGAAATTTATACTAATTTTGGATTTAAGAGAATATAATTATTATTATATTATATAAAATAAATATATTATAATAATAGATTAACCAAAATAGCGAGCCACTAGGTTGTCTTGATCGAGAATGGTCAAGACGGCTGTAGCCCATTTCGTTTTGGCAGACTGGGCAAGGAACGTCGTTTTGTATGAAAAGATGCCGTATCGAAGCATCGAGCAGATGATGTCACTTTGATGTCGAGATAGCCGTTGGTCAACCCCGTTGCTTGACTGATGAGAGAAGAGAGGGTTAAATCAGATTTTGGGTGATTGGATTTTATTTGGTTTCATGACATGAAAAACACTCCAGGGGCTTTATAGAGTTCTTGTAGTTTTATCCCTGCAGAAATCGGGGTATTTCCTGCCATCCCTCGGTCGGAATCAAGTGAGAATTTATCCCAAAAGTTAAAACCTTCTCTCTTTTCATTTAGCCATTTTAGTTGTTAACATATTTTAGTTGGGTTAGGTTAGTATAAGTGTGATGTGAAGATTTAGATTTTTTTTGAAAAGAATATAATTTAGGTAAATGTTGGAATGCCAAATAAGGTTATATATATATATAAGTAATAAAGGATAAAATTTATAGTGTGTATGAAGACTATTAATTAGAATTGAGGACTCTTCAACTATCTGAAGTGATTTGAAACCTTAGGTATACTTGGAATTGGGTAATTTGAGTTAGAAAATTTTCCAAAATAATTTTTAGAAAAATTAATACTCTATTTTTTTATTTCTCAAAATTTTATAAAGATTATATATTTATGGAAAATTTGAAATTTAGGTCCAGATAGGTTCTACTGTTCATAAGTAGCATGTAGAAAGTTTCTGGGTATTTTTCTGATTTTTTTTTTATTTTTGATTGTTTTTACTAGTTTATTAGAAATTTTAAATAAATTAAATTATTATATTATTATATTAATATTTAAATAAGTTAATATTATATTAGTTGAATCAAAACGATAGCACGTCTTGTCGTTTTGACCCGCGTAAGGGGACGTGTCAGGTAGCATAGAACGACATCTTTTCACAATTGGTGAAACAACACTGTTTCATATGAGGGTGAGCGCTGATTTGGCCGTATCTTGTGGTCCACTGACTTAGGGAATTTTTCCCGGAAGAAATGCCTGAATTGGGTATTTTTGCTGTGTGTTTCCTTTTCCCTCAAAATTGGGCGATAGAAGCAATTTCTCATCTGGAATTGATTGGCGCATCGATCAAACTAAATCAAGTGATATTTAGGGACTCTCCGATGAGTTTTCATAGTGGGTAAACTGGATATTTTCCTAGCTTGGATCTTGTGATTTAGTTAGTTAAATTGCATATTGTTGGTTGGGTTTTGATGCGGATGAACAGGCGAACATTTTTGGATGGTTTGGGGGATGATTCACCAGCTGGAACGATGAATCGCTGGCTAGGGTTCGACCTCTGGACTTCGTCCAAAGGTTAAAGATGAACCAGCAGATGACAAGTTGTCTACTGGCTGCTCGGGTGACAGGTTGTCTGGTCACAATACTAGACGACAGGTAATTTAGGTCAGAACTTTTCGACATGTCGTCGGTTTGGGGTAGGTTTGACCCAATTTGGGTCAAACCAAACCCTGTAAGACTGGGTTGAACCGGACCAGGTCAGGTTAAATCCGGATTGAAGAACCAATGAGGATATGACATGTGGCAGTCTTTAGTGGTGACATGTGTCTGTTGACATTTCTAATTTTGATTGATTTTCAAAAAATTCCAAAAATAAAGAAAAAATTCTAGAAAAATAGGTAGAAAATGAGAAAAATTCTGGAAAATAGAGAAAAATATGAGAAATCCAATGTTGTATAGTTTAATTAATTGGGATTTGATTTGAGAGGTATAAAAATTAGGAGAAGTTTATTCAAATTTCGAAAATATGGGAAAGAATCCCAGAAAGGTTTGTATAGGTAGATCAAGATCCGTAGGACTAAGAAAGGGTCATGTGACTTTAATGTTTGATTTATTATCTTAAAACTTGAAGAATTAAATGAAGTTATCAAATATAATTTGTATACCTGTTGAAATACGTGTACTAGACCCTAGAGTGGGACCCAGTCAAGTACCACCGGAATAAGGTGAGTGGGCTAATCTCAGCATTTCCATCAATTATTTACATGTTGAAATGCATTGTTTGAGGAAATGTGTGATATGCATAAAAATGCTTGCTATTGACGAAAACTAACTTTGTCATGGCATTTCCTTGAAACTGTTGTTTGTTTGCTTTGATTTGTGTGAACCCAATCCACTCATAAACTGCTAAACATTGTGTGAATAACCCCATGGTGGATTCGGTCTTAAAGACCTTGCAATATGCAAACTCCAAGGAGTTTCGGCTCCCTTGAGTATGGTGATGAAATTCCATGCAAATGTTGACAAGAGAATGAACTAATATCTAACATGATATACATATTGGTAGCCCTGGCCGGAGTGTGAGGATGAGAGGACTACCCAGTGTGTGATGAGGATTGAGCTTGTGGAGTGACCACCACTGCTCACTTGGCAACGTCAGTATGTTTTAAACCTATTTTTCTAAATACAGACCACCGACGGAATTTTTCGATTTCACAATGGTGATCTTGATTATATTAAATTTTGCACTCCAATTATATAATCCAGCACTAACATGTCAATTGAATCCCATAGGCTTGAAACCCATTGATTGATATTACATATTTTGAAAGTATAAATGTCTGTTGTTATGAAATGAGGAAAAAAGATTCTTTGGGATATAAACAGTAATATTCCTTGTTCTTATGATATGTTATTGTTAAGTGCTCAGCTTGTTTGTATGAATCCACCAATGATTTTGTACATGGTTATTATAACTTGTTCACTCAGCTAAGATTATAAGAATGAGAAAGTTAGGGTCCACTCAAATGGTTTGCCATGCTAGGTTTGATTAAGGTATCTAGGATCGGAACTAGATGGTGGCAGCATTTCAAGAAACACTGTGAACATCCTTCTGTATTAGGTATATAAATAAACGGGAACTTATCCCATATATGTGGCTTGCATCATGTGAATATTATGTGTTTGTATTATTGTAAATCTAAGATTTTGGGTCTATGTTGTCACGCCCTGGACCTCAAAATTCACGATTTGACAAATGTCGTAGGCCCACTATACACACTGCTATCACATCCAACAATGTATATAGTAAGCCTACAAGGCTAGGAAGAAATAATAAATAGTGGAGTAGTAATAATATGAACAATCAATCATATGGCAGTGGATTTATTTATCAACAGCGATGGGGTCAAGAAAACACCAGGTTATAATTTAACTTTACACGCTCCGAATTCTACAATAAATTATGGCTTTCCAATTTACATAAATCGTTTATGATGTAATAATACAACCTAGGAGAATACAATGCCATGTACATATAATACTGGAGTCCATAATAGGAATCCTAACTTGATGATACGCTATCGATGAGTTGACTGTCTGACTATGATGAATACCACAATCGTATATAGTTTTCCATTTCTTGTCAAATATGAGATCTGGTAGAAACCTGCCAGGTGAGTGGATGGGAAAACAAGCATGATGGTTTACATGCAATCACACATACTAGCATAATGATATGCTGGCACACATTCAAATTATTGACGAGTCAAATAAACACAGTCAGTATATGCACCAATCTCGAAACAATATAGACATTCACGACCATAACTAGGCCAGCAATAACTCTCAGCTCGTATAGATCCAAGGAATGGGCTGAGATTTGTCAATGGCGTTTCATGTGACTCCTCAACCTCTTTCCTCTTGTTATCTTGTATGATAATTTGGTATGTACCGATGGGACATGCATAACATTTGGCCCAAACCACTGACGATGTCGGGGGAAATAGGTGATGGTAGCTCCACCTATACGATCCCCACATTAGGAATTCCTGTCATACATTCAGTTAGCACAGTTATATAAAAACCCCTTCCTCCTTATGACTCCCTCGGCAAGTCCATGCTTCACTACCATACTCGGAGAGCTTTCAAGAGTCGCATCCCATGCTGCTGCAATGCATGATTCATCTCTTTGGATGTGACTCAGTGCATCATTCACACTTTATTAATGCATTTTATATCAAGCATAATAATCCTAGGCACACAATGCATTCCTTCGTTTAACTATTGACATGTATCTCAATTAAAAATGTTTATGATTTCATGCAATCATTTCAATTCATTTTTACTGATTAACGTATTAATACGACCATGCTAGTCACTCAAGGAATTAATTAAAAGAATCCGTCCACTCACAGGTTTTTCCGACGTTTGAAGTGCCCTCACCTGTTTCCTGGATCGATTCCTCGAGATCCTACATTCGTAGGTATCCACCTACATATAAAGGTATCCGATTCTTAAATCGATAATACTAGAGGGCTATAATACATAAATTATCACTTTTTAACCCTTGACTCGATCGATTACGGTCCTAGGTCGAACCCAAGGCCAAACCGGGAATTTTTTTCTATTTTTCCAATTTTATCCGAATCTTGTATTATTTTTTTCACCAATCAAATCTACTCCAAATCCTATAAATTTTGTACCATGGGACCAACAACATATTCGATCTAGTATTTCTCATAATTGTTTCAGAATTTTTCTCCTTTCATTGCTATTTTTTAATGATTTTTCTACTATTTTTATCAATATTTTTTATTTTCTGGAATTTTTATTAAATTGAGCCAACCATCTCGTGCCACTTGGCAGCACCAGGTGTGCCCAAGCCTCCATCAGAACCTGCCTGAGGTGGACACGTGTTCCAATCAGGATGTGCCATGCCTCATCCGGGCCTGAATACTCTTTACCTGCATGACATATCGTATGGCCCCTGTCAAGCTATGTGTCGTCTAACCCTCTAAACAAACTCCCTGTCATCTGGAGGGACCATGCCGCCCGATGTCGTCTTCAACCTCCAAACGACCTAAAAATCCTGCAAAAACGTAATTCCCAAATATGCAACACTTCGATTTACTCAATCATGCTTCACCAAAACTACACCAACCTATAGATTTACTAATTCTGACTTGAACCACATTATTTTCATCATCATTTACCAACTACAATCAATAAATCAAAGAGAGGAAGGCAGCCAAATTTTGGGGTTGAAGCTTACCTAGATCTGGCTGTTGGAAGTCTGGAATCGCCTCAAGGGCGCTCGGAATGAACTCGCGAGCATAGGAGGGAACTTCAGGAAGGATTTTTTAGGCTTGACACTAAGTGAACAAGGAATAGGACACGTACGGGGTATTACCGTGTTGTGTCATCGGCAACTGACCAGGACCGAGAATGCCCAGGTGGCAGTCGGTCTCAGGCCAGTACGACGTCGTTTCGAAAGAAATAATGTTGAATACTCAACACGGCCAAAACGGCACTCTTGGCTGCATGTTGACCTCAATGGTCAAAACAACAATAGTATGCCCTACTCTTACCTTATTGTTGCCTATCTTGATCAATTGATAAACCTATTAGATTCTGATCTTGTTTCTTTTGATTGTACAAGTTATAAACACTTAATCCCTCTTTGTTAGCATGAAATTGCAACCTTTACACCTTGTTAACATGAAATCACAAACTATCTTTTGTCCTATGTTTAGTGCCGAAATATACATAGTTAAATTGGGTGGTAATTAGGTTGAATCTTGTTAAGTTCTTGACTATCACATCACACATAAAAAGGGGAGGCACCTGTGGCATCGGACCACTGGTTTCTAATTGGTTTGGTGAGTGGAATTGGTAAGGAAAATAGGGTATTCAATTGGTTA
Source organism: Passiflora organensis (assembly GCA_019739055.1). NCBI lineage: Eukaryota > Viridiplantae > Streptophyta > Magnoliopsida > Malpighiales > Passifloraceae > Passiflora > Passiflora organensis. The sequence goes on from JAEPBF010000154.1 coordinate 177,386, forward strand.
TTTAGTATGCATGCTTAGTTTGGTTTAGTCTTTGCCTGATGATATTATAGGTGGTCCGGAATTATTAAATAAAGGAAAAAGAATAGCTTCTTGATCAGAGACAAGAGAGGCAGGATGTATGCCTCATCGGTTTCTCCAAAGATCCCTGTTGTTTGTTTGTTGTTTTCGATGCATGCTCTTATTATTATTGCATGCAAATTGATTGTAGGATATGTGCAAGAATTCCAGATTGAGATATGAATCCTGTAGGCTATACAGAACCCTTGAGTTAGGTTTTGAGTGCCCAAATTGCATATGATATGTGAATTGAATAAGCTAATTGTGTTCTGACAAGATTGAGGATACCCAGTTATGGTATTGTGCTTGTGCTTGCCTGTGTGTGCTTGTACATGTTTGTGTGTCAGGATCCTATTCTGATGGCCATTCGGGGTAAGCGTTGATGCTCCTTGGGAGAGAGGAGACTCTTACTAGTATGAGTGGCAAACCCCAGCATGCGTGCGATGGATGTCTAATCCTTGTGTGGCTAGAAGTCTTATCCTTGTGTGGCTAGAACTCTTATCCTTGTGTGGTAGGATGCCCTTATCCTTGTGTGGTTTGGGATACCCTTGTCCTTGTGTGGCTTGGGATGTCTTGTCCTTGTGTGGCAGGATGAAAAGGCTTATTGATTAGCTTGTGTTCTAACTTTTTACCCTATGTGCAGTAAGTCTTGGACAAACACAGGTGGAAGGGGACAACCTTTCTTTTTCCTATTGCCGAGAGCAATCTGATGAGTTTTATTTGCCTGTGTACTTGTGATTTTTTGAAGTGTTTGCAGTCCACCCTCAACTTTAGTTTCGGCCCTATCCCTTTGATTGATTTTTGAAATGCGTGATACCCATAAATGTGTCAGAATGATCTAATATTGTTTGGGCAATTTGTGTTTAAGATTTATGTAGATCTTATGATGTTGTGACCCCAAATGAGATTCTTGTAATCTCATCCTGTTGTATTCACCATTTTTCAGGCTTAGGTCCATCCACTGTCCGTGTTTCCAGTGTGTGAGTTCAAGGCTGCACGGTGGGGCGATATTGCATCACATTAGCATACCTGTTCCTTGATTGCTTGTGCATATAACATGAATTATGATTGGACTATTTTTCCGGTTTTCAAGGTTCCTCCTTTACTTGTTTCCGTTTTATTTTGGGAACTAACTTACTAGATGTTTGGATCCTTACGGGACTTGTGAGTTGTGGATTCATTGATTTTATTTAAAGACTTCCACTGATATTTTATTCACTCCGTATGTTACCAGAATACATGTCCAATATTATGCTCCAATAGCTAATGAACATAATGAATGTACATGCTAAAAATCGAGAATTTGATAGATAAACCTTGTGGAATTCATATATATCCTAGTTCTTGGGCTTCTCTGAGTTTCACGGCGGTAATGGCCCTAATCGGAGCAATTAGTAATATATTAGGATTTGGGGTCATTATAGGTATGGTAGTGGAGCATGGTTTAAGAAATATAGTTGGTATATGCTAACTTGTTTGTTGATTTTGTGTTTGTAGGTATGAACATGCGCACACACTCACTCACTTAGGGGCTAATATTGAAAGTAAACTAATGCTAAAAAGGGATTGATTTGTAAGATTTAAATAATGAGTATGATAATCTGATTTGCTGTATGCTTATGAATATTCTTATGCCTAGTATGCCTTGATGTGTTCTGATAATTCTTAATGTATTTCTTGTCATTGCCGAATGTGTGTTTTTTCCATAATACCGCGTGTCCCTATTTGACTTCTTATCATTGTGTTTAGAGTTTGTTATAATGATTTCCGAGAATGGTTTGTAAGATAGTATTGTTGCCGAATGCTTATGGGAGTGTTGGTGTCATTGCCGAGGGTGCATCGCATGTGTACATATGATTTCCGAAACTTGTGAGTATTTGTGTGCAAGTGTATTTTGTTTTCCAGCATATGCGTATCGTCCGGTGCATGCCTCTCCACTAGGTACCACTCCTTTTCCTAGTATCGTATTTAGTATGTGTTAAGTAACAATCGTATGTTTGTATAGTATGGAAAGGTTGAAAGCTACAAGGGATCGACGACGTAGGTATGAGGTTCAGGCTGAACAACAACCTATTGAGCAAGAGGAGCCGAATGCACAAACTGAGCAAGGAGGGCAAGCTGAGCTCGAAAACCAACTTGAGGCACCAGCCGCACCAGCCATTGATCATGTGATGGCACAAATCCTAAATGTATTGCAGGGAATTGCTGCAAATCACCAGCGTATGGAGGCACAATATCAGAATGCTCCTGCACCCATGCTCTTGGAAAAACCTATTCCTCCACTTAAACCTATACAGCTGGCGCATCCTAAGGAAGCCGAGAGACTTCCCGTTGTGATTACAAAATTATTGAAGAAACTCGACAATTGGGATGTAAAGATTTCAATGGTTCAGCTGGAACCGCTGCCGCTCGTGAATTGATCGACACCTTATGCCGAGTGTCCTTGTTCTTACTTATCTTGGATGATGACAAGGTTGCCATCGCCACTTTCCTAGTTGAGGGAGAAGCCCTCGCATGGTGGACAGTTGTGATCTTGCGATTTGGTGATCGTCTACCTACATGGGAGGAATTTCGGTATGAATTTGACGAAAGATTCTATACGAGATTCCATAAAAGCGAGCAGCGACAAGCTTTCTACAAGCTTGAACAGGGCACCCGTTCGGTGCTGGAATATGAAAAGGCATTAAGGGAATTGTCCCGATTAGCACCTGAAGAGGGTCACTCACCATACCAGTTTGCGAGACGATTTCAGGATGGGCTGAGTACCAAACTCAAAACCATCGTTGGTATGACACCGTTACAGAATTTGCAAGAACTAATTGTTGCTTTGATTGAAGCCGAAAAGATCATGCAAACAAACAAGCTATCCACAGCCACTAATGGCGGATCCTTCAGGCGAGATTTGAAATTTATTCGGCGTACAGGATCCTATCCTTTAAGGTCCTATCCTCAAAAAATTAATGGCAATGGAAGTAACAACAAGAAGAACTTTTCTGGTTCAAATCCCAAAGGATCTACGTGGAATTCTCAGCAACATCGATGTTATAATTGTGGCGAAATGGGACACATTCAGTGGGAATACCAGAAGCCAAGACGTATCCTTGGCGCACCTAGTGCGGGCCGAGGTGGGTATGCTAACCCGACCAAACCACCAACACGCACACCAAGAGGACCACCCAATGGATCCACAAGTGATACGCAACCAAACCAACGAGGCTATTCACCCTAACTGATGTCGAAGCTAGCCCTGATGTGGTGACAGATTTGTGATAGTCTTCATCGACGACATTCTGATTTATTCAAAATCAGAAAAGGAACATGCTAAGCATTTGTGGATTGTGCTGAGTGTTTTGAAGGATCGGCAGTTGTTTGCAAAGTACTCCAAATGCGAATTCTGGTTACACAAAGTTGGTTTCTTTGGCCATATTGTTTCCACCCAAGGTGTGTTAGTTGATCCAAAGAAGCGTAGTTGCTTGGGAACCTCCTCGGACTGTGTTCCAAGTTCGTAGTTTCCTTGGCTTAGCAGGATACTACTGTCGCTTTGTGGAAAAATTTTCATCGTTTGCCGCACCATTGACAAAACTGACGCGCAAGGATGAGCCATTAGTATCGAATGAGAAATGCCAGCGAAGTTTCGAAGAATTGAAAAACCGGTTAGTTTCTGCACTTATCCTTACCTTACCTATTTGCGGAAAGGAGTATGTGGTTTACAGCAATGCGTCAAAATCTGGACTTGGATGCGTATTGATGCAAGACGGGAAAGTCGTTGCTTATGCTACCTGATAGTTACGACAGCACAAAAGCAACTACCCTACGCATGATTTGGAGCTTGCAGCCGTGGTGTTTGCGTTGAAAATATGGCGACATTACTTATACGGCAATACATGCCGTATCTTCACCGACCAAAAAGCCTGAAGTACCTCCTCACGAATAAAGAATTGAATATACGAAGATGGGTGGAGCTGATTAAAGACTATGATTTGATCATCGAATATCATCTTGGAAAGACAAATGTTGTTGCTGATGCCTTGAGCCGAAATTTTCATCCTCCTTTCTGATGGTGTTGACGCCATAGTTCGTGATTTCAGAATACAAGATGACGAAGTGCTTGTCTTGAGAAACCGGGTATGTGTTCCACAAGATGTTGATATTTGTAACCTTATTCTATCAGAGACACAGAGTTCGAAGTTCCCTATCCATCCCGGAAGCACTAAGATGTATCGAGATTTAAAGGAGCAGTATTGGTGGCCAAACATGAAACGCCACATAGCTGAGTTTGTTGCTCGATGCCTTGTATGTCAACACGTAAAGATCGAACATCAACGACCCGCTGGTCTACTTCAGTCACTCTCGATTCCAGAATGGAAGTGGGAGCATGTCACAATGGATTTTGTGACTGGCTTGCCTAAATTGCAGCTAGGATACGATGCCATTTGGGTGATTGTGGATCGATTGACGAAATATGCACACTTCCTTCCTATACATGTGACAAATACAGCTGAGAAATTGGTTGTTCATTACTTGGATGAGATTGTTCAATTGTATGGAGTGCCAGTTTCCATTATTTCAGATCGTGACCTTTGTTTCACCTCACGATTTTGGGAATAATTCCAAAATACACTGGGTTCGAGATTGAATTTCAGTACAACATTTCATCCCCAGACCAATGGCTAATCAGAAAGGACGATTCAGACACTCGAAGACATGTTATGTGCGAGTGTGTTGGACTAGCAAACCGGTTGGGATCGATGCCTGCCATTGGCAGAATTTGCTTACAACAATAATTTTCACGTAAGCATCGGTATGGAACCTTACGAAGCATTATATGGGAGACGTTGCAGAACTCCCATTTGCTGGAATGAAGTAGGCGAGAGACGCCTAGACAATCCGGAATTGATTGATCAAGCAACAGAGCAATTGAACTTGATTTGACAACGGCTAAAAACAGCCCAAAATCGGCAGGAAAACAATGCCGATGATCGACGAAGGGAGCTGAAATTTGTGGTAGGTGACAAAGTGTTTCTGAAGGTCTCCCTATGGAAAGGAGTTCTTCGTTTTCTGCAGCAAGGTAAGCTAGCACCTCGTTACATTGGTCTGTATGACATCGTCAAGAGGATCGGCCCTGTTGCATAACGACTTGCCTTACCTCCAAATATTGAAAGAATTCACAACGTGTTTCACATTTCAATGTTGAGAAAGTATGTGCAAGACCCTGCTCACGTGCTCGATGAACCCCCAGTAATAATCGCTGAAGACCTATCCTATCCCATACAACCAGTTGCCATACTAGATCGGTCAGTTCGACAGCTTTGCAGTCAAAGCATTCATATGGTACGAGTTGTTTGACGTAATGGCCAAATTGAGGAACACTATTGGGAGATTGAGGAATCTATACGTGCAAAATTTCCTTATCTATTTTCTTAGGTACTTGTGCTAAAATTTCGAGGAAGAAATTCTAATAAGAAAGGGATAATGTGAGACTCTGAATTTTGAGTCCTAAAAATCCAAAAGCCAGTGTAGGTGAAAAGACCATTATGCCCCTGAAGAAAAGGATGTGTGATGGCCAAAATTGGAAGGGATGTCTATTAATTATTTATGGTATTAATTCCCTTTAAATTGATTCTTTATTGGTTGATAATTACCTTAGGAAATAAAAACCCTTTTAAGAGGGGATAATTATAGAATTTAATTCTGATAATTATTTTATTTTAATTAAGTCTTTAAGATAGGAATTTTAATCCCATAACCACTTTATAAATAGGAAGTCAGCCACACAAAAAGTTTATACAGAAAACACTCAAAATTCGTAAAACCTAAAACTCCTACACCTCCCAATTTCTGCTGAAATCTGCTGGAACTTCAAATAATCATAACTCTCTCATCGTTTATCGGATTCCTTCGAATAATAGCTTGTTGGAAAGCTCTTTTCATTTTCTTTCCAAAAATATTTAGTTTTTTTTTTAGGTTAATTTTTTCTTTGTTAAAAGTTAAATCAAATTTCGGCAGAGTTGCCAAAATCTACTTGAACTTCAAAATAACATAACTCTCTCATCCTTTGTCGGATTCTTGCGAATAATAGCTTGTTCGAAAGCTCTCTTCATCTTCTTTCCAAAATTTTTTGTTTTTTCATTTAGAGGTTAGTTTTTCTATATCGTAAGATAAGTCAAATTTCAACGGGATTAGGGTTCAATATTGTGTGATTCTATCTTCAATTGATTTCTGTTGTTATTCCTTTTGTTCGTATGATTTTTTGGCATCTATTCATGTTATAAAATCATGAATTTATCCTTTGAATCTTTTCTATATATGAAATTAGTACACCCTACCCTTGCCCTACTGTTGCCTATCGATGCACCTATTAGATTCCGATCTTGTTTTTTTTTTTTGTGTAAGTTATAAACACTTAATCCCTTTTTTTTAGCATAAAATCGCAACCCTTACACCTTGCTAACATAAAATCGCAAACTATCTTGTGTCCTATGCTTAGTGCCTAAATATACATAGTTAAATTGGGTGGTAATTCAGGTTGAATTTTGTTAAGTTCTTGGCTATCACATCACACATCAAAAGAGGAGGCACTTGCGTACCACTGGTTTCTGATAGGTTTGGTGAGTGGAATTGGTAAGGAAATAGGGTATTCAATTGGTTATTGAGTATGCATGCTTAGTTTGGTTTTGTCTTTGCCTGGTGATACTATAGGTGGTTCGAAATTATTAAATAAAGGTAAAGGAATAACTTCTTGTTCAGAGATAAGAGAGGTAGGATCTATGCCTAATCGATTTCTCCAGAAATCCCTGTTGTTTGTTTGTTGTTTTTGATGCATGCCCTTGTTAATATTGTACGCGAATTGATTGTAGGATATGTGCAAGAATTACGGATTGAGATATGAATCCTATAGGCTATACCGAACCCTTGAGTTAGGTTTTGAGTGCTCGAATTGCATATGATATGTGAATTGAATAAACTAATTGTGTTCTGACATGATTGAGGATACCCAGTTATGGTATTGTGCTTGTGCTTGCCTGTGTGTGCTGGTACATGTTTGTGTGTTAGGATCCTGTTCCAATGGCCATTCAGGGTAAACGCTGATACTCCTTGGGAGAGAGGAAGCTCTTATTGGTATGGGAGTTGTATAGGTGGCAAACCCCAGCATGCACAAGTTGGATGTCTAGTCCTTGTGTTGCTAGAAGTCTTGTCCTTGTGTGGCAGGATGCCTTTATCGTTGTGTGGTTTGGGATACCCTTGTTCTTGTGCGGCTTGGGATGCCTAGTCCTTATGTGGCTAAAAGTCTTGTCCTTATGTGGCAGGATGCCCTTATCCTTATGTGGTTTGGGATACCTTTGTCGTTGTGTGGCTAAAAGTCTTGTCCTTGTGTGGCAGGATGCCTTTATCCTTATGTGGTTTGGGATACCTTTGTCGTTGTGTGGTTTGGGATGTCTTGTCCTTGTGTTGCAGGATGATTAGGCCTACTGGTTATCTTGTGTGCTAACCTTTTACCCAATGTGCAGTAAGCCTTGGACAACACAGGTGAAAGGGGACAACCTTTCTTTTTCCTATTGCCGAGAGCAATCTGATGAGTTTTACAGTCCATCCTGTAAAACTTGTGTACTTTTAATTTTTGGAAGTGTTTGCAGTCCATCCTCAGCCTTATCCCTTTGATTGATTTTTGAATTGCGTGATACCCATAGATGTGTAAAAATGATCTAATGTTGTTCGGGAGATTTGTGTTTAAGATTTCTGTAGATCATATGATATTGTGACCCAAATGAGATTCTTGTAATCTCATCCTATTGTATTCACCATTTTTCATGTTTAAGTCCATCCACTGTCCGTGGTACAAGTGTGTGGGATCAAGGCTGCACAGCGGGGCAATATCACATCACATTAGCATACATGTTCCTTGATGGCTTGTGCATATAACATGAATTATGATTGGACTATTTTTCTAGTTTTCAAGGTTCTCCTTTTACTTGTTTCCGTTTTATTTTGGGAATTAACATACTGGATGTTTGGATCCTTATGGAACTTGTGAGTTGTGAATTTATTGATTTTATTTAAAGATTTCCGCTGATATTTTATTCACTTCGTATGATACCAGAATACATGTCCAATATCATGCTCCAATAACTAATGAACATAACGAATGTACATGCTAAAAATCGAGAATTTGATAAGTAAGCCTTATGGAATTCAGATACGTCTTGGTTCTTGGGCTTGTCTGAGTTTCAAGGCGGTAATGGCCTTAATCGGAGCAATTAATAATAAGTTAGGATTTGGGGTCGTTACAAATACAAGCTGAGGTGGGTATGCCAATCCCACTAAACCACCAGCACGTGCACCTGGAGGACCACCTAGCGGATCTACGAGTGAGGCATAGGCCATACCTATAAGGTTATTTACTTTAACTAATGCTGAAGCAAGCTCAGTTGTGGTGACAGGTACTATTTCAGTCTTTTCTCAAAATGCTAAAGTGTATTAGATCCCGGAGCAACTAGATTATTTGTAAGTCCAAGGATAACACTTAGCATGGATCGACCTCTGTCTCCTCGATCTCCTCCTATTGTGGTTCTAACCCTTTTGGGAGAGCAACTGACTTGTGATCTAGTCGACATCGGCTATTTTGTACTTATGGGTTCGAGTATAATTGAAATGAATCTGATTCCGTTGGACATCTGAGAACTGGATGTGTTCTCTTAGGCATGGGTTGTCTGGCCAAATATCAAGCCGAATGGAGTGTTACCAAGCGTGTGTCGTTCACCCTTCTAGATGGTTTCAAGTATTGTTTTGAAGGTGATGGGCTAGTTGTTCCGACTTGCATAATTCCTGGCTCGATACGAAACGATTAATCAGCAAAGGATGTACTGTGTACCTCACGCATGTGCATGAAAATTCCAAAGAGTCATCGGATTTGGATTCTGCTCCAGTGGTTCATGAATTTCCGTATGTGTTTCCAGAAGACATAGCCTGTTTGACACTAGCAAAAGAAGTGAAATTCGGTATTGAACTAGTGTCGGGTAGGAATCCGATCCACTCCTCCTTATCGTATGGTCCCTTCGGAAATGAAAGAATTGAAGATGCAATTGGAAAATTTGCTGGATCGTGGTTTCATTCGATCCAGTGTGTCACCTTGGTGAGCACTTGTCTTGTTTGTGAAGAACCAAAATTGATCTCAATCAGAATACCATCAATTGCGTGCTTCTGAAGCTATGTAAGGACCCAAACACAACCTATTAGGACCCTTAGCACCGTGAAACCCAAATAAGCCCTCGCAAGGTCCTATTGAATTCCACAAGGCTCAAGTCATCTAATTGTCAATTTTATTTATTGATTCATATGCTATTTAAAGGTTGGAACATGTTTATATATTATTGAATTTTTGGTTTATAGGAGTGAAAGAAAACATCAGCAGAAGACTTATATTAACACTAAAAACAAGTAGAAACATAACACACAAGTCCCATAGGAATCTCAAAACATCAACCAATAGTATCATGTATATTTCGGAAGCAATAATAAAGGAGGGAGAGGGATTGAAAAGCTAGAATGCAGTTCCACACAAGTTCAAAGACATGACATGCGCATTCAATAGGAAAGGGGTACAAATGAAGTACAAATTCGTCCAGTTGTGTAACCTCGATCTCACACCTTTTGTACTAGCAACAAAACACACACCTAAGCCTGCAAAGGGGGATAAAAGAAAGGATGACATTAAAAGAATTTCAGTAGGGTCACAACATCATCATAAGTCCTAGGGATTCCCGATCAAACATCTCCCAATAACCAAAAGATCAACACCTAAAACCAGCTAAGATAGCTAATTAAAACCTCAAGCATCAAACACACAAAATAGGGGCCGAAATCATGACAAGCACACACAATATGAAGGTAGGCCAAATTTAGTAGAAAACAAGGGGAAAAGACTGAAAACACTTCTTATTCAGAAGGATACAGGCAACCTATAACATAATCTGATTTTCAAAACCAAGGTTTGTCTCCATCTGCTCATGTTGTCCAAGGCTATGCTGTAAAAAGGTAAAACGGTTAGATAATCAATATTACAACAAACTCTTTAGTTGTCTCCGACATCCAGACTTTAACTTGCCTAGGAGCACTCTTGCAGCTGCGCATACAAGTCATCCTGCCATACATAAACAGAGCATCCTAACGTCTAGACTGGAACTGGCCTACAAGGCATCCTGACGTCCAGAGTTGAACCAGCCTACAAGGCATCTAGCGAGCTCTTGCTGGGAATAACCACTAGTAAAACTCCCAGTTTGATAAGCACCTCTCCTCTCCCTAGGAGCAACAGTACTTACCTCGTATGGCCAGCGAAAAAAGGATCCTTCAAACAAAGCACAAACAAGACACATACATGCATACACACATAATATATGCATACACAAATAACAACAAAAGATCTTTAAAGTCATAACTGAATTAGGCAATCTATTGCCCTATTATCTTTCTAGATTCCCTATCATCATAATCACACAATCCGCAAGCATATAACCAAGATAGATAATCGAATTCAATCATATTTAAACAGTCAAACAATAGGGTAACCAAAGGAACTAATGAGGCATAGATCCTACCTCTCACGAGTCTGAATCAGATGCAATCCTATGCCTTTTCAATAAGATCAGAATCTCCTAAACAATCACAAGTAAAAGACCACACTATACTAAACCACAAGATTACTTAGTTGAAAACCAAAAGCATTGAGAATCCTTACCAATTAACCTACAAAAATCCAGCAATCCGGATGCAGCAATATCTTCCTCCTAAATGCGTAATGTGATGGCCAAAAACTCAGTAAGAATCAACCTGATTTTTCACCCTAATTCAGTATACAAATTTCGGCAACACTTTAGGGTTTATAGAGAAAATTGAGATTTCAACATTAGAGAGGTTGGGGGTTGCAATTTCATAAAACTAAGAAAGGAATAGGTGCCAATTACTCTAACGATTAAAAGGAATAAGATTTGAAACCAATAGACAAGTCAATTGTTTGGCAAACATAGGTTTAGGAATAAGGCATGCTGATTTTATGAATAGGGAAGATTCAATGGATGAATTTATGATTTTACAACATGAATGGATGCCAAACAATCGTATGAACAGAAGGAATAACAACAAAAATCAATTGAAGGAAGAATCACACAATTTTAGCACCAAAACCGATGAATTACGACTTGAATTTCTATAAGGAAGAACTTAGCTTCTGATAACCAACTCAAAATAGCAAGATAGAGGATGGAAAGAGCTGTCCAACAAGCTATTATTTTTAGAAATCTGACAAAGGATAACAGAGTTATGCTAGGATGAAGATCAAGGAATTTCGGTTAAGGTTTAGGGTAGGTGAAAATCGAAAATTGAGAGGAAGGAGGGTGGATAAATTTTGAAATTTCTAGGTGGATTTTGGTATGTTTAGGTAGGGTAGGCTGGTCACTCTTTTATGGGGTATTGAGAGATTAAATTTTCCTATTTTTAAGCCTAGATAAGTTAGGATAATGCTTAAAAGATAATTCTATTAAAATAGTAACTCTATTTAGAAGGAAGAATTATCTAATAGTTTGGATAGTAAGGGTTAAAAATAAGGATAGTTAACTAGAATTAAAACAAGAAATATTCAGCAACAACCATTTTAGGCCACCGCACATTCATTTATTTAAGGGTAAAATAGTTATTTCAGCTACACTAGTACCTGAGTTCCATTTTTGACCTGTGGACTTCTAGAACATCTACCCTATGGAGAATCAGGGTCTTACAAGCTGATATTCTGAAGACTGCATTCAGATCGCGATACGGCCACTACGAATTTCAGGTTATGCCATTCGGTTTGATCAATGCACCAGCAGTGTTCATGGACCTGATTAATCTAGTATTCTAAGATTTCCTTGACAGATTTGTGATAGTCTTCATCAACAACATTCTGATTTACTCAAAATCAGAAGAGGAACATGTTGAGCACTTGTTGATTGTGTTGGAAATTCTGAGGGATCGACACTTGTTCATGAAGTACTCCAAATGCGAATTCTGGCTATGCGAAGTTAGTTTCCTTTGCCACATTGTTTATGCCCATGGTGTTCTTGTTAATCGAGAGAAAATTGAAGCCGTTGTTGCTTGGGAATCCCCGTGGCCTATATTTGAAGTTCACAGGTTCTTTGGTTTAGCTGGATACTACCGTCGCTTTTTTGGAGAATTTCTCATCTCTTGTTGGACCTTTGACGAAATTGACATGCAAAGGAGAGTCATTCGTGTCGAACGAGAAATGCCAATGAAGTTTTGAAGAACTGAAAACCAGATTGGTGACCGCACTTATCCTTACCTTACCAGTCGGCGAAAAGAAGTATGTGGTGTATAGTGATGCATCAAAATCCGGACTTGGATGGGTATTGATGCAAGATGGGAAAATTGTTGCCTATACTTCCTGATAGTTGCATCCGCACAAGAGAAACTATCCTATCCACGATTTGGAGCTTGCAGTCGTTGTGTTCGCATTGAAGATCTGGCGCCACTACCTGTGCGATGAGAAGCGCAGAATCTTCACCGTCCACAAAAACTTGAAGTATCTCCTTATGCAGAAGGAGTTAAATTAGAGACAATGAAGATGGGTAGAGCTGATTAAAGACTACCATTTGATCATCGAATATCATCCCGGAAAAGCAAATATTGTTGCTAATGCTTTAAGTCGGAAGACCCATTCTTCTTCTCCATCAAATCTACCCTATATGTGTGTGCAATACATGCCAATATTGCTGGAATTGAGAGTTACGCGTGTACATCTTGGTAGTGATTTTTCTGGTTTGTTTTTGGATCAAATCTAAGTCAAACCTACTTTGCTGGAAGAGATCCGAAATCAGCTATTTGAAGATACAAAATTGGCTGGAAATTCGGAAAAAAATATTTGATGGTGTTGGTGCCATAGTTTGTGATTTCCGAGTGCGAGATGATGGAGTTTTTGTCTTCAGAAACCTATTATGTGTGCCACAAGATGTTGATGTTCGTAATATTATTTTTTTTGAGGCACATAGTTCAAAGTTTGGTATTCATCCTGCTAGCATCAAGATGTACCAAGATTTGAAGAAACAATATTGATGGCCGAACATGAAGTACCATATTGCTAAGTTCATTGTCCGATGCCTTGCCTTGTATGCCCGATGCCTTGGTGGGAGAATGTCACGATAGACTTTGTGACTGGTTTGCCTAGATCTCAACGTGGATTCGATGCCATTTGGGTGATTATTGATTGATTGACAAAATCTACTCACTTCCTTCCCGTTTTGTGACAGACACCCCCTGGAAATTGGCTGTTAATTATTTACGAGATTATTCGTCTACATGGAGTGCTAGTTTCCATTCTTTCAGATCTTAATCCCCGTTTCACTTCGCGATTTTGGGAGAAGGTTCAGAATGCACTGGGTTTCAGACTGAATATCAGTACAATGTTTCATCCTGAAACCGATTGTCAATCTGAAAGAACGATTCAGACATTTGAAGATATATTGTGTGCGTGCGTGATGGAGGAAAATACCAGTTGGGATCGATGTCTACCTTTGGCGGAATTCGCTTACAGTAACAGTTTTCATGTAAGCATCAGAATGGCCCCATATGAAACAATGTATGGGAGGCGTTGCAGAACTCTGATTTTTCTGGAATGAAGTAGACGAGAGACACCTAGATAATCCAGAGTTAATTGATCAAGCAATAGCAGTTGAATCTGATTCGAAAAAGGCTGAGGATGGTGCAAGATCGATGGAAAAACTATGCTAATAATCGATGAAAGGAGCTGGAATTTGCGGTGGGTGATACGGTGTTTCTGAAAGTCGCCCCAAGGAAAGGTGTCCTTCATTTTCAGTAGCTAGGTAAGCTAGCACCTCGTTATATTGGTCCGTACGATATTGTTGAAAAAATTGGCCCTGTTTCATATCGACTTGCATTGTCTCCGAACATGGAAAAAATTCACAATATGTTTCACATTTCGATGTTGAGAAAGTATGCACGAGATCCTACTCATGTGCTTGAAGAACCACCAGTTGAGGTTGCTGAAGACCTATCCTACCTTGTATAACCAGTTGCCATACGAGATTGGTCAGTTCATCAGCTTCGCAGTCAAAGCCTGCCTATGGTACGAGTCATTTGGTGTAATGGCCAAGTTGAGGGACAGTTTTGGGAGACTGACGAATCTATGCATGCAAAATTTTCTTACCTATTTTCTTAGGTACTTGTGCTGAAATTTTGAGCATGAATTTTTTATATAGAGGGGAGGATGTGAGACCTCAATTTTTGTGTCCTAAAAGTTCAGAAGCTAATGCAGCTGAAATGACCATTTTGTCCTTGAAGAAATGGATGTATGATAGCCAAAAATAGTATTGAAGGTTCAGTGTTAATTTCTGATTTCATTTCCATCATTAATGGTACAATATCTGTGAGACCCCGAATTTTGAGTCCTAGAATTCTAAAAGCTAGTGCAGGTGAAAAAACCATTTTGTCCCTGAAGAAAAGGATGCGTGATGGCCGAAATTGGTAAGGAATGTTTGGTAATTATTTTTGGAATTAATTCCCTTTAATTTGGTTCTTAATCTGTTGATAATCACCATAGGAATAAATCCTTAAAATTAAAAGGGGATAATTACAGAATTTAAATCTGGTAGTTTACTTTAACAAAGCTTTTAAATTAGTAATCTTAATTCCATACCCATCCATTATAAATAGGAAGCCAACCCCACAAAAATCATTCATAGAAAACTCACAAAACTCGTATAGCCTAAAACCCTTACACCTTCCTATATCTACCAAAATTCGTTGAAACTTTAAACCAGCATAATTCTCTCATCATTTGTCGGATTCCTGAAAATAATAGCTTGTTGGAAAGCTCTCTTCAACCTCTTTCCAACCATCTTTGGTTTTGCATCATGAGGTTACTATTCCTTTCTTGTAAGATAAGTTGAAACTCGGCGGAACTGCCAAAATTTTCTTAAACTTCAATGTAGCATAACTTTTCATCATTTGTCGGATTCCTGCAAATAATTGCTTGGTGGAAAGCTCTCTTCATCCTCTTACCAACCATATTTGTTTTTTTGTTTGAACGTTCGCATGTTTTTGTCAAATCGGCGGCGGAATTAGGTTTTAAGATTTATATAATTTTGCCTTTGATTGATCTCTGATGTTGTTGCCTTTATTTGTATAATTGTTTAATATCCATTCATGGTGAACAATCATGAATTCATCCTTTGAATTTTTTCTATTTACGAAATCAGTATGCCCTACCGTTGCCTTATTTCCCTATTGTGTCTATCTTGATCAATTGATTAACCTATTGGATTCTGATTTTGTTTCTTTTGATTATACATGTTATAAACCCTTAATCCTTCCTTGTTGACATGAGATTGCAACTCCTACAACTTGTTAACATGAAATCGCAATTTGCTCTATTGCCCTATTTTTAGTTGCGAAAATTGTAAGATAATTAGGGATGATAATTTAGGTTGATTCTTGTTAAGTTCTTGGCTTGATCACACATCCAAGGGGGAGGTACTTGCGGCATCTGATCATTAGTTTCTGACAGGTTTAGAGAGTGGAATAGGTAAGGAAATAGGGTATTTAATTGGATATTGGATATGCATACTTAGTTTGGTTTTGGCTTTACCTTGTGATGCTATAGGTAGTGCAGAATTATTAAATAATGCTATAAGGGAATAGCTTTTTGTTTAAAGACAAGAGAGGTAGGATCTATGCCTCATCGGTTTCTCCAGAGACCTCGTTGTTTGCTTAGTTGGTTTCGGTATCTATCATTGTGAAACCGTATACGCATTCATATTAAATAATGCATGCTTGAGTTATGGATTTAATTGAGGAATTTCTAGGCTATATCGAATCCCTTAAGGTAGGTTAGGAGTGCCTAGCTTGCATGTGTGATGTGTATTGAACATGCTGAATGTGATCTAACAAAATAGAGAATACCCTGTTGTGGTTTTATGCTTTGTGATTACTTGTGTGTGCTTGTATGTGTTTGTGTGTCAGGATCCTTTTGCGGTGGCCATTCAGAGTAAGCGCTGATGCTCCTAGTGACACGGGAGGTTCTTACTGGTATGGGAGTTGTATGGGTGGCAAATCCCAGAAAGAGCTCGCTGGATGTTTGATCCTTGTGTGGCCACAAGCCCTGTCCTTGTGTAGCAGGAACCCCTTATACTTGTGTGGTTTGGGATGCCCTTGTCCTTGTGTGGCTTGGGATGTTTTGTCCTTGTGTGGCAAGATGAACAGGCTTGCTGATTAGCTTTTGTGTTAACCGATTACCTTTCGTGCAGTAAGCCTTGGATAACACAGGTGGAAGGGGATGGCCTTTTCTTCTTCATTGCCAAGAACAATCTGATGAGTTCTGCCTACCTGTGTACTTTTGATAATTTTTGGAAGTGTTTAAAGTCCGTCTCAGCCTTAGATTCGACCCTATACTTTTTTATTGAATCTTTGAATTGCATGAATCTCTTTAGTTGCGTAGGAGTGATCAGATATTGTTCGAGAGATTTTTGTTTATAGTTTCTGCAGATCTTATGATGTTGTGACCCTACTGAGATTCTTGTAATCTTATTTCGTTGTTTTCACCATTTTTTTCAGGCTTAGGTACATTCACTGCTTGTGGTACCATTGTGTGAGATCAAGGCTGTACGGCGGGGCAATATCGCATAACTTTTGCATACCGATTCTTTGATTACTTGTGCATATAACTTGAGTTAAAAAAATTGGACTACTTTCTAGTTTATTTTAAGATTCCTTCTTTGCTTGTTATTTTCGACTATGTTGGAGGAATTCTTGCTGGTTATTTGGATCCTTACGGGACTTGTGTGTTATGAATCTAGTGATTTAATTTAAAAACTTCCGTTGATGTTTTTATTTACTCCTTATGATACCAGAATGATTGTCCAATATCATGCTCTAACTATTATTAAAAATGTAGAATGAACATGCTAAAACTCTAAAATTTAGTGAGTAAGCCTAGTGGGATTCAGATAGGTCCTAGGTGTCTTTGGGCTAGTTTGGGTTTCACGGCGGTAATGACCTTAATCGGAGCAAATATTAATAGTTAGGAATTGAGGTCGTTACAAGTTTGGTAGCAGAGCCATGGTTTAGGGAAAATAATTTGTTATATACTAACTTATTTGTTGATTTTGGACTTTGTAGGTCAAGACATGCGCACACACTCACTCACTTAGTGGCTAATACCGAAAGTGAACTAATGTTAAAATGGGATTTAAATGATGAGAATGATAATCTGATGTGATGTTTGTTTGTGTATGTTCTTATGCCTTGTATGCCATGGTATGTTTCGATGAGTGTTTGCTGTGTTTCTTATCATTGCTGAGAATGTGTGTTTTGATTTATGCATGCTGCCGAGTGTCCCTATTTGACTCTTGTGTTGCTAAATGTATATGTATGTGATTGCTGGTGTGTATTGTCGAATATGGATGTTGTGTGAATCCATGCTTGCTTGATGTTTGATGATGATTTTCGAAAATTTGTATGTTGCTTTTCAGCATATGCGTATCGTCCGGTGCACGCCTCTCCCCCAAGTACCACTTCTTTTCCTAGTATCGTATTTAGTTATGTGTAAGTAACAATCGTATGCTTAAATAGTATGGCAAGGTTGAACGCTACGAGGGATCGACTGGGTATGAATGGGATTCAGGCCGAACAACAACCTGTTGAGCAAGAGGAGCCGAATACACAAATTAAGCAGGAAGGGCAAGCTGAGCCCGAAAATCAACCTGAGCCACCAGCTGCACCAATCATCGATCTTGTGATGGCAGAAATATTAAACGTATTACAAGGAATTGCTGCAAATTAACAGCGTATGGAGGCGCAATTTCAGAATGCTCCTGCACCTGCACCAGTGGAAGAACCTATTCCCCCACTTGAGCCTGTACAGCCGGCATATCCTAAGGAAGCCAAGAGACTTCTCGTCGTGATTACAAAATTGTTGAAGGAAGCTCGACAATTGGGATGTAAAGATTTCAATGGTTCAGCCGGAGCTGCTGCCGCCCTTGAGTGGATAGATACCTTATGCCGAGTATCCTTGTTCTTATGTATCTTGGATGATGACAAAGTTGCCATCGTCACTTTCCTACTAGAGGGAGAAGCCCTCGCATGGTGGACATCTGTTAGCTTGCGATTCGGCGATCGTTTGCCAACTTGGGAAGAATTGCGGTACGAATTCGATGAAAGCAAGCAGCGACAAGCTTTTTACAAACTTGAACAAAGCAACCGTTCGGTGCTGGAAAATGTGAAAATGTTAAGGGAGTTGTCCCGATTTGCACCAGAAGAAGAACATACACTGTACCAGCTTGCGAGACGATTTCAGGATGGGTTGAATACCGAACTCAAAACCATCGTAGGTACGACACCAGTGCAGAATTTGCAAGAACTAATCATTGCCGCAACCGAAGCCGAAAGGATCGTGCAAACTAAGAAGCCATCTGCAGCCACTAGTGGCGGATCCTATAGGCGAGATTCGAAGTTCAATCGACAAATGGGACCCTATCCTTTAAGGTTCTATCCTCCGAAAATGAATGTCAATGGAAAAACCAACAAGAAGAACTTTTCTGGTGCAAATTCCAATGGATCTTCGTGGAATTCTCAGCAATGTCGATGTTACAACTGTGGCAAGATGAGACATATTCATAGGGAATGCCAGAAACCAAGGCGAATCACAGGTGTACCAAACGCAGGCCGAGGTGGGAATGCCAACCCCGCCAGACCACCAACACATGCACCAGGAGGACCACCCAACGGATCCACAAGTGAGGCGCAACCAAGACCAACAAGGCTCTTCACCCTAAATGATGCCGAGGCTAGTTCTGATGTGGTGACAAGTACTATTTCAGTCTTTTTTCAAAATACTAAAGTATTATTAGATCCCGGAGCAAATGGATTATTTGTAAGTCCAAGAATAGCTCTTGGCACGGATCGGCCTCTATCTCCCTTGACTCCTCCTATTGTGGTTCTAACTCCATTGGGAGAGCAATTGATTTGTAATCTAGTCTACATCGGCTGTGCGGTACGTATGGATCCGAATGTACTTGAAGTGGATCTGATTCCATTAGACATCTGAGAGCTAGATGTGATCGTAGGCATGGACTGTTTGGCGAAATATCAAGCCTGTATGGAGTGTTTCCCCAAACATGTGTGGTTCATATTTCCTGATGGTGTCGAGTACTGTTTTGAAGGTGATAGGCGAGTTGTTCCAACTTGCATGATTTCTAGGCTTGATGCAAAGCGATTAATCAACAAAGGATGCACAGCGTACCTCGCGCACGTACATGATATTTCAAAAGAATCCTTGGATCTGGATTCTATCCTAGTGGTTTTTGAATTTCCAAAAGTATTTCCAGAAGACATAGCCGGTCTACCACCAGTAAGGGAAGTGGAATTCGGCATTGAGTTAGTGCCTGATACGAATCCGATTTCCATTCCTCCGTACCGTATGGCTCCTACAGAAATGAAGGAACTAAAAACGCAATTGAAAGATTTGCTGGATTATGGTTTCATCCGACCAAGTGAGTCACCTTGGGGAGCACCTGTCCTGTTTGTGAAAAAGAAAGACGGTTCGCTGCGATTGTGCATCGACTATCGACAGCTGAATCTTGTGACTGTGAAGAACAAGTACCCTTTGCCACACATCGATGATTTGTTCGACCAACTCCAGGGTGCAGCCGTATTTTCCAAGATTGATCTCAGATCGGGATACCATCAATTGCGAGTTCTTGATGCTGATATTCCAAAAACCGCTTTCAGATCGCGATACGGTCACTATGAATTTCTGGTTATGCCATTTGGTTTGACCAATGCACCAGGTGTGTTTATGGACCTGATGAATCGTGTGTTCTATGAGTTCCTGGATAAATTTGTGATAGTTTTCACTGACGACATTCTCATATATTCAAAATCGGAGGAGAAGCATGCTAAGCATTTGCGGATTGTGCTGAAAGTTTTAAAGGATCGACGGTTGTTTGCAAAATACTCCAAATGCAAATTCAGGTTACGCAAAGTTGGCTTCCTTGGCCATATTGTTTCCGCCCAAGGTGTGACAGTTGATCCAAAGAAGATTGAAGCCGTAGTTGCTTGGGAACCCCCACGGACTATGTTCAAAATTTGTAGTTTCCTTGGCTTAGCAGGTTAATACCGTCATTTTGTAGAAATTTTTTCATCGCTTGCCAGACCATTGACAAAACTGACGTGCAAGGGTGAGCAATTCGTGTGGAATGAGAAATGCCAGCGAAATTTTGAAGAACTGAAAATCCGGTTAGTTTCCGCACCTATCCTTACTTTACCTATTTGCGGAAAGGGATATGGGGGTTTACAGCTATGCGTCAAAATTCGAACTTGGATGTGTATTGATGCAAGACGGGAAAGTCGTTGCATATGCTTCCCGATAGTTACGACCGCATGAAGGCAACTATCCTACACATGATATGGAGCTTGCAGCCATGGTGTTTGCGTTGAAAATATGGCGACATTACTTATACGGCGAGACATGCCGAATCTTCACCGATAACAAAAGCTTGAAGTACCTACTCACGCAAAATTTTATGGGATCGATGATTGTTTAGGCATTGGATTAGTATACGCAAAAACAATCATACGCAAAATATGGATTAGTAAACCGGTTGGGATCGATGCCTGCTGTTGGCAGAATTTTTTTACAACAATAGTTTTCAAGTAAGCATCAGTATGGCACCTTATGAAGCATTATATGGGAGACATTGTAGGACTCCCATTTTTTGGATTGAAGTAGGTGAAAGACGCCTAGACAATCCAGAATAGATTGATCAAGCAACTCAGCAGTTGAACTTGATCCGATAACGGCTAAAAACAGCCCAGGATTAGCAGAAAAGCTATGTCGACAATCGACAAAGGGAGCTGGAATTTGCGGTAGGTGACAAAGTGTTTTTGAAGGTCGCTCCATGGAAAGGAGTCCTTCATTTTCAGCAGTGAGGTAAGCTAGCACCTCGCTACATTGGTCCGTATGACATCATTGAAAGAATCGGCCCTGTTGCATACCAACTTTCCTTACCTCCAAATATGGAAAGAATTCACAACGTGTTTCACGTTTCAATGTTGAGAAAGTATGTACAAGACCCTGTTCACGTGCTTGAGGAACCCCTAGTGGAAGTTGCTGAAGCCCTATCCTATCCCGTACAGCCAGTTTCCATACTAGATCGATCAGTTCGACAGCTTCGCAGTGGAAGCGTGCCTATGGTACGAGTTATTTGGCGTAATGGCCAAATTGAGGAACAGTCTTGGGAGACTGAGGAATCTATGTGTACAAAATTTCCTTACTTGTTTATTTAGGTACTTGTGCTAAAATTTCGTGGACAAAAATCTTGTAAGGAGGGGAGGATGTGAGACCCCGAATTTTGAGTCCTAGAAGTCCGGAAGCCAGTGCAGGTGAAATTACCATTTTGCTCTTGAAGAAAAGGATGTGTAATGGCCGAAATTGGTAAGGAATGTTTGGTAATTATTTCTGGTATTAATTCCCTTTAATTTGGTTCTTAATTTGTTCATAATCACTTTAGGAATTAAAATCCCTAAAATTAAAAGGTGATAATTACAAAATTTAAATCTGGTAGTTATCTTACTTTAACAAAGCTTTTAAAGTAGTAATCTTAATTCCATACCCATCCATTATAAATAGGAAGCCAACCCCACAAAAATCATTCATAGGAAACACACAAAACTCGTATAGCCTAAAACCCTTACACCTCCCTATATCTGCCAAAATTCGTTGAAACTTTAAATCAGTATAACTCTCATCATTTGTCGAATTCCTGCAAATAATAGCTTGCTGGAAAGCTCTCCTCATCCTCTTTCCAACCATATTTTTTTTGTTGTTTGGACGTTCGTAATTCTTTGTCAAAAGATAAGTTGAAAATCGGCGACGAAATTAGGTTTTAAGATTTATATAAATTCTGCCTTTGATTAATCTCTGTTGTTGTTGCCTTTATTCGTATGATTGTTTAAATAATACCATTCATGCTGATGACGCGGTTCATGATTTCAGAATCCGAGAAGATGGAATCCTTGTTTTCAGAAATCGGGTATGTGCACCACAAGATGCTGATGCTGCGGTTGGTGATTTCAGAATCCGAGATGATAGAGTCCTTGATTTGAGAAATCAGGTATGTGTACCACAAGATGCTGATGTTCGCAATCTGATTTTGCCGAAAGTGCAAAGTTCGAAGTTTTCTATTCATCCTTGTAGTACCAAAATGTATCGAGATTTGAAAGAGCAATTCTGGTGGCTAAGTATGAATGGTCACATTGCTGAGTTCGTTGCACGATGCCTTGTATGTCAACAAGTGAAGATCGAGCATCAGAGACACGCTGGTTTACTTCAGTCACTTCCAAATCCAGAATGGAAGTGGAAATATGTGAGACCCTGAATTTTGAGTCCTAGAAGTTCAGAAGCCAGTGCAGGTGAAAAAGACCATTTTTCCTCTGAAGAAAAGAATGTGTGATAGCTGAAATTGGTAAGGGATGTCTAGTAATTATTTCTCGTATTAATTTCTTTTAAATTGATTCTTTATTGGTTTATAATTACTTTAGGAAATAAAAATCCAAAGTTTAAGGGAGGATAATACAAAATTTAATTCTGATAATTATCTTACTTTAATTAAGCTTTGAAAGATAGGGATTTTAATCCCATAACCATTTTATATAAATAGAAAGTCGGCCACACAAAAATTTCATATAGAAAACATACAAAATTCGTGGGACCTAAAAACCCTATACCTCTCAATTTCTGTCAAAATCTTCTTGAATTTGAAACAAACATAACTCTCTCATCATTTGTCGGATTCCTGAAAGTAATATCTTGTTGAAAAGCTCTCTTCATCCAGTTTCCAACCATATCTGTTTTTTTGTCTGAAGGTTAGTATTTATTACTTTAAAGTTAAATCGAAATTCGGCAAAACTGCCAAAATATTCTTAAAATTCAAACAGGCATAACTCTCTCATCGTTTGTCGAATTCCTAAAAATAATAGCTTTTCAGAAAGATATCTTCATCCTCTTTCCAACCATAATTTTTTTTACATATGAAGGTTAGTATTTCTTTCTTTAAAGTTAAATCGAAATTCGGCAGAACAGCCAAAATCTTCTTGAACTTCAAACAAGCATAACTCTCTCATCGTTTGTCGAATTCCATCAAATAAAAGCTTGTTGGAAAGCTCTCTTCATCTTCTTTCAAAATATCTTTTTTTTTTTGTCTGAAGGTTAGTATTTGTTTCTCTAAAGATAAATCAAAATTCAGCAGAATTAGGTTTTTAGATTTTTATAATTCTGCCTTTGATTGATCTCTGATGTTGTTACCTTTATTTGTATGATTTTTTAATATCCATTCATAGTATAAAATCATGAATTCATCTTTTGAATGTTTCTATACATGAAATCAGTATGCCGTACCTTTGCCCGACTGCCTTATTGTTTCCTATCTTGATCAATTGATTATCCTATTGGATTTAATCTTGTTTCTTTTGACTATACATGTTATAAACCCTTAATCCTTCCTTGTTAACACAAGATTGCAACTCCTATAACTTGTTAACATGAAATTGCAACTTGCCCTATTGCCCTATTCTTAGTGCCGAAAATTGTACAATAATTAGGGATGGTAATTTAGGTTGTTTCTTGTTAAGTTCTTGCCTATCACATCACACATCTAAGAGGGAGGTACCTACGGCATCTGATCACTAGTTTCTAATAGGTTTGGTGAGTGGAATTGGTAAGGAAATAAGGTATTTAATTGAGTATTGGATATGCATATTTAGTTTGGTTTTGGCTTTTCCTTGTGATGCTATAGGTAGTGCAAAACTATTGGATAAAGGCAAGGGAATAACTTCTTGTTCAGAGACAAGAGAGGTAGGATCTAAGTCTCATCAGTTTCTCCAGAGGTCCTTATTGTTTCCTTAATAATTTTAGTGCCTTTACATGTA
This sequence comes from Passiflora organensis, assembly GCA_019739055.1. Lineage (NCBI taxonomy): Eukaryota > Viridiplantae > Streptophyta > Magnoliopsida > Malpighiales > Passifloraceae > Passiflora > Passiflora organensis. The sequence continues at coordinate 201,428 of JAEPBF010000154.1, forward strand.
ATATTGTATGCGCATGTGTTGTAGTAGGAATGCTTGAATTGCGGACCAAGATGCGACCCTGTAGGCTATACCAAATCCTTTAAGATAGGATATGAGTGCCTAGTTTGCATGTGTTTTGTGTATTGAACATGTTGATTGTGTTCTCACATGATTAAGGATACTCTGTGGTGGTATTATGTTTTGTACTTGCTTGTGTGTGCTGGTACGTGTTGTGTGTCAGGATCCTTTTCCGATGCCCATTCGGGGTAAGCGTTGATGCTCCTTGTGAGAGGAGAGGTTCTTACTGGTATGAGAGTCGTATGGGTGGCAATCCCCAGCATGAGCTCGCTAGATGTCTGATTCTTGTGTGGCCAGAAGCCCTGTCCTTGTGTGGCCAGAAACCATTGTCCTTGTGTAACTTAGGATGACTGGTCCTTGTGTGGCCAGAAGCCCTGTTCTTGTGTGGCTGGAAGCCCTTGTGCTTGTGTGGCTTGGGATGACTTATCCTTGTGTGGCAATATGAATAGGCTTACTGAATAGCTTGTCTGTTAACCATTTACTTTTTGTGCAGTAAGCCTTGGACAACAAAGGTGGAAGGGGATGGCCTTTCTTCTTCATTGCCGAGAGCAATCTGATGAGTTCTACCTGACTATGTACTTCTGAGTTTTCGGAAGTATTTGTAGTCCCCCCCAGCCTTAGATTCGGCCCTACCCTTTTTAACTATATTCTTGAATTACGTGATGCCCTTTAGTTACTAGGAATGATCTGATGTTGTTTGGGGAGATTTGTGTTTATGGTTTCTGCAGATCTTATGATGTTGTGACCCTACTAAGATTCTTGTATTCTCATTCTGTTGTTTCCACCATTTTTCAGGCTTAGGTACATTTACTGTTCGTGGTACCAGTGTGTAAGATCAAGGTAGCACGGCGGGATGATATTGCAGCACCTTTGCATTCCTATTTCCTTGGTTGCTTGCGTATACAAAATGATTATAGATTGGACTACTTTTCTGGTTTTTTTTCAAGATCCCTCTTTTGCTTGTTATATTTTGGAACATGTTGGAGGATTTCTTGCTGGTTAATTTGGATCCCTATGGGACTTGTGTGTTTTGATTCCAATAATTAAATTTAAAGACTTCCGCTGATGTTTTATCACTCCGTATGATACCAGAATGATTGTCCAATATCTTTCTTCATTTGTTATTAAACATACAGAATGATCAAGCTAAAACTCAAAAAAAATTTAATGGGTAAGTCTGGTGGGATTCAAATAGGTTTTAGGTGTCTTTGAGCTTGTTTGGATTTCACGGTGGTAATGGCCTTAATCGGAGCAAATTTTAATAGGTAGGAATTGGGGTCATTATAGATTTGGTAGCGGAGCAAGGTTTAGGTTATATGATTTACTGTATGCTAACTAGATTGTTGATTTTGGTAGGTACAAGCGCACACACCCACTTACTTTAGAGAGCTATAATACTAAAAATTAATCAGATGTTAAGAACTTGGTTAGAAATGTTTAGATGTCGTGTCTGATTGATTAACTTGTTGCGTGTCTATAAATATTTTTATGTCTTGTATGATTTGATGTGTTTTTTAGTGTTTAGCTGGGTTTCTTATCATTGTCAAGAATGTGATATCTTATCATTGCCAGGTATGTCTTTATGTATTGTTGTCAAGTTTGCCGAGCATGTGATTGATTTGTATGCAAGTCAAGTATGTTTTGTGTGAACCTATGCTTGCCGAATGTGAATATGTATGAGACATGTTTGTTGCCAATTGCATAAAATGTGGTTTTACATGATTCCTGTGTATGGTTTGTACTATTGTTGAGTGCTTATGTGTGTGTTGAGGTAATTGCTGAGTGTGCATTGCATGTGTGCATTGCATGTGTGCATGTGGTTTCCAAAATTTTCATACTCGTGTGCATGAGTACTTTGATTTTTAGCATCTGCATATCGTCCGGTGCATGCCTCTCCACCAGGTACCACTTATTTCCTAGTATCGTAATTAGTTATGTGTTAAGTAACAATCGTATGTTTGTATAGTATGGCAAGGTTGAACGTTAAAAGGAATCGACAGGTCCAGCAAGAGGAGCCGAATGCACAACTGAGCAGGGTGGGCAAGCTGAGCCCGAAAACCAACCTGAGGCAGCAGCCGACACCACCCATCGATCATGTGATGGCACAAATCTTAAACGTATTGCAAGGAATTGCTGCAAATCAATAGCGTATGGAAGCGCAACTTCAGAATGCTCCTGGACCCACGCCTGTGGAAGAACCTATTCCTCCACTTGAACCTGTACAGCTGGCACATCCTAAGGAGGTCGAGAGACTTCCCGTCATGATTACAAAACTATTGAAGGAAGAGCGACAATTGGGATGTAAAGATTTCAATGGTTCAGCCGGAGCTGCTGACGGTCGCGAATGGATCGACACCTTGTGTCTAGTATCTTTGTTTTTACGTATCTCTCATGATGACAAGGTAGCCATCGCCACTTTCCTATTAGAGGGAGAAGCCCTCGCATGGTGGACCGCTGTGAGCTTACGATATGGCGATGGTCTACCTACATGGGAAGAATTTTGATATGAATTCAACGAAAGTTTTTATACGAGATTCTATAAAAGCTAGCAGCGACAAGCTTTCTACACTCCTGAACAGGGAACCCGTTCGGTGCTGGAATATTAAAAGGTATTAAGGGAAATGTCCCAATTTGCACTTGAAGAGGATCGGTCACTGTACCAGCTTGCGAGGCGATTTCAGGATGGGCTGCGTACCAAACTCAAAACCATCGTTGGTACGACACCGGTACAGAATTTGCAAGAACTAATTGTTGCCGCGAATGAAGCCGAAACGATCTTGCAAATCAAAAGGCCATCCGCAGCCACTAGTGGTGGATCCTTCCGGCGAGATTCGAAATTTAATCGACGCCCGGGACCTTATCCTTTCAGGTCCTATCCTCAGAAAATTAACGACAATGGAAGTAACAGCAAGAAGAAATTTTCTGGTTCGAATTCCAGGAACTACATGGAATACCCAGCAACGTCGATGTTACAATTGGGGCAAAATGGGGCACATTCAGCTGGAATGCCAGAAGCCGAGACGTATCATAGGCACATCTAGTGCAAGCCGAGGTGGGTATGCTAACCCCACCAAACCGCCAACACGCGCTCCAGGAGGACCACCCAACGAATCCACAGGTGAGGCACAACCAAGACCAATAAGGCTATTCACCCTAATTGATGTCGAGGCTAGTCCTGATGTGGTGATAGTCTTCATCGATGACATTCTTATTTATTCAAAACTGGAAGAAGAGCATGCTAAGCACTTGTGGATTGTGCTGAATGTTTTAAAGGATCGGCGATTGTTCGCAAAGTACTCCAAATGTGAATTTTTGTTACGCGAAGTCAGTTTCCTTGGCCATGTTGTTTCCGTCCAAGGATACTACCGTCGATTTGTGGAAAATTTTTCATTTCTTGCTGGACCATTGACAAAACTGACATGCAAGGGTGAGTCGTTCGTGTAGAACGAGAAATTCCAGCGAAGTTTCGAAGAACTGAAAAATCGGTTAGTTTCCGCACGTATCCTTACTTTATCTATTTGCGGAAAGAAGTATGTGGTTTACAGCGATGCATCGAAATCCAGACTTGGATGCATATTGATGAAACACGGGAAAGTCGTTGCATATGCTTCCCGAAAGTTAAGACCGCATGAAAGTAACTATCCTACACATGATTTGGAGCTTGCAGCCGTGGTGTTTGCATTGAAAATATGGTGACATTACTTATACAGCGAGACATGCCGAATCTTCACCGATCACAAAGGCTTGAAGTACCTACTCATGTAAAAAGAATTGAATATGAGACAACGAAGATGGGTAGAGCTGATCAAAGACTACAATTTAATCATCAAATATCATCCTGGAAAGGAAAATGTTGTTGCTGTTGCCTTAAACCGAAAGTTTCATCCACCTTCCCCATCGGTTTTGGCCTATATGCGCACCCATTACATGCCTATGTTGCTGGATTTGAGGACTAATCGTGTGCATCATGGCACTGATTATTCTGATTCATTGTTGGTATGAATCAAAGTCACACCTACCTTGATTGAGGAAATCCGGAATCAGCAATTAGAGGATCCGAAAATAATTGAAATTCGGAAGCAACTTTCTGATGGTGTTGATGTCATAGTTTGTGATTTCAGAATAAGAGATGACAAAGTGCTTGTCTTCAGAAACCGAGTATGTGTTCCATAAGATATTGATATTCGTAACCTTATCCTATCATAGGCGCATAGTTCGAAGTTCGCTATCCATTCCGGAAGCACTAAGATGTACCGAGATTTAAAGGAGCAGTATTGGTGGCCAAACATGAAATGCCACACTACTGAGTTCATTGCCCAATGCCTCGTATGTCAACAAGTAAAGATCAAACATCAACGACCCGCTGGACTACTTCAGTCACTTCCAATTCCAGAATGGAAGTGGGAGCATGTCACAATGGATTTTGTGACCGGTTTGCCTAGATTGTAGCAAGGATAGGATGCCATTTGGGTGATTGTGGATCGATTGACGAAATCTGTACACTTCCTCCATATACATGTGACGGATACACCTGAGAAATTGGTTGTTTATTACTTGAATGAGATTGTTTGATTGCATGGAGTGCCAATTTCCATCGTTTCAGATCGTGACCCTCGTTTCACCTTACAATTTTGGGTAAAATTCCAGAATGAATTTCAGTACGGCATTTCATCCCCAGATCGATGGCCAAATAGAAAGGACGATTGAAACACTCGAAGATAAGCTACGAGCGAGTGTGTTGGATCAGCAAACCGGTTGGGATCGATGCCTGCCGATGGTAGAATTTGTTTATAACAATAGTTTTCATGTAAGCATCGGTATGACACTTTATGAAGCATTATATGGGAGACGTTCCAGGACTCCCATTTGCTGGAATGAAGTAGGCGAAAGACATCTAGACAATCCGGAATTGAATGATCAAGCAACGCAACAGTTGAACTTGATTCAACAACGGTTAAAAACAGCCTAGAATTGACAGAAAAACTACGCCGATAATCAACGGAGGGTGCTAGAATTTGCGGAAGGTGACAAAGTGTTTTTGAAGGTCGCCCCATGGAAAGAAGTCCTTTATTTTCAGTAGCGAGGTAAGCTAGCATGTAAGACCCCGAATTTTGAGTCCTAGAAGTCCAGAAGCCAGTGCAGGTGAAAAGACGATTTTGCCCCTGAAGAGAAGGATGTGTGATAGCCGAAATTGGTAAGATTGTTCAGTAAATTAATTTGCTTCTAATTTCTTTTGATTTAGGATCTTGTAGATGAGTAATCGTTTTAGGAAAACATCCTTTAAGGTAGATAGTTACCTTAAAAAGATTAAGGAAGGTTTAAAAAGATTAAGGAAGGTAATTTAAGAGTTTTGATTATTTGGTAGATTGTATTGAATTGATAGACTGATAGTAGACCTAATTCTTCACTCATTCAATATAAATAAGAAGCCAACCCCACAAAATTTTCCCCTAAAACCTTACAAAATTCGTATAGGCTTAAAACCCTATACCTCCCATTAGCCGTCAGAATTTGCAGAAACTTTAAACTAGCATAACTCCCTCATTGTTCATTGGATCTCTGCGAATAATAGCTTGTTGGAAAGCTCTCTTCATCCTCTTTCCAACAATCTTTTGATTTACTTCGGGAGGTTAGTATTTCGTTGTCTAACATTACTTTGAAAATCGGCGGCCGCGTTAGGTTTCCGCCAAATCTTCTTGAATTTCAAAATAGCATAACTTTTTACTCGTTTGTTGGAATCTTGCAAATAATATGTCGTTGGAAAGCTCTTTTTATTTTCTTTCCAAAACTATGTTAATCGCAGCTTGGATGTAAATATTTCGTTGTTTTTAGGTTAAGACGAAATCGTGCTTGGTGGCCGGATCCCTGTCTTGCGAGATAGGAAGCCCACTTCTGTGTGATTTGGGGATGCCCTGGTTGCGACTAAGGGAAGACTTGTTCCATGAGGGGCTAGTCGACTTATCCTTGCGAGGATAAGGTGAAAGGCTTACTGATTAGTTTGTGTGTTAACCATCTACCCTTTGTGCAGTAAGTCTTGGACAACACAGGTGGAAGGGGATGGCCTTTCTTCATCATTGAGTGTGATTTTGTTGTATTTCACCTGCCTGTGTACTTCTGAACTTTCGGAAGTGTGGTCCTCCCTCAGCCATGATCTCGGCCTTAACCTCTTGTGTTTATTGTTGAATTGTGTGATCCCTTTAGTTATTTAGGGAATGATCTTATGTGAATTCGGGAGATTTGTGTTTAGGGATTCTGTAGATCTTATGATGCTGCGACCCTACTGAGATTCTTGTAATCTCATCCTGTTGTTTTTACCATTTTTCAGGCTTAGGTAAACCCTCTGTTCGTGGTACCGGTGTGTGAGATCAAGGCTGCATGGCGGGGCGATATCGCATCATAAACACTTACCTGTTACATGAGTAAATAACTTGAAAGATTGGATGATGTTCTGGTTTATTTTTGAGCATTCGTTTGGCTTGCTATTTCCGGAAATTGTTGATGAATTGCTTGCTGGTTATTTGGATCCCTTTGGGACTTGTGTGTTATGAACCCAATGGATTGATCTAAGACTTCCGCTGATGATTTTATTTACTCCGTATGTTACCAGAATATGTGTCCAATAGCATGCTCCAATTGATTGATAAGCAACAAAATAAATAAGCTTAAAATCGGTATGTAGCCTTGTGAAATTCTAATAGATCTTAGGTGTCGCTGAGACTTATTTGGGTTTCACGGTGGTAATGACCTTAATAGGAGCAATTGATAATGGAAAAGGAATTAGGGTCGTTACAAGTGTGGTAGCGGAGCATGGTTTAGTTTGATAACTTGTTATTTGCTGACTTATTTGTTGATGTGTTAATTGATCTTTAGTATGCCTTAATGTGTTTGAGTGGATGATTAGCTATGTTTCTTGTCATTACAAAATTAATATGTATATGCGTGATTATGTTCATTGCCGGATGAGGTGTGCTTGATGTTTGCTATGATGTTTGTTAATTTCCGAATGTGCATAGCATATGTGCATATGATTTTCGAAACTTGTATAATGTTTTCCAGCATATGCGTATCGTCCGGTGCATGTCTCTCCACCAGGTACCACTCCTATTCCTAGTATTGTGTTTAGTGTTTGTTTGAGTAACAAAGGTACACTTGTGTAGTATGGCACGCTCGAGGCAACAAAGGGACCAACGGGGTAGGTTTGAAATTCGGAATGAACAGCAACCTGTTGAGCCGAATGCACAAAATGAGCAGGAAGGGCAAGCTGAGTCTGGAAACCAACCTGAGACACCAGTCGCACCAGGCATTGACCCTGTTATGGCACAAATCTTAAACGTGTTACAAGGAATTGCTGCAAATCAGCAGCGAATGGAGGCGCAATTTCAGAATGCTCCTGCGCCTACACCAGGACCTATTCCTCCACTTGAACCTGTACAAGAACCTGTACAGCCGGCACAACAGAAGGAGACAGAGAGACTTCCCGTCATGATTACAAAACTGCTGAAGGAAGCTCGACAACTTGGATGTAAAGATTTCGGTGGTTCAGCTGGAGCCGCAACCGCTCGGGAGTGGATGGATACCTTATGCCGAGTATCCTTGTTCCTGCGTATCTCTAATGACGACAAGGTTGCCATTGCTACATTCTTACTTGAGGGAGAAGCCCTCGCTTGGTGGACATCTGTGAGCTTGCGATTCGGCGATCGCTTGCCGACGTGGGAAGAATTCCGGTATGAATTTGACGAAAGATTTTATACGAGATTCCATAAAAGTGAGCAGCGGCAGGCATTTTATAAACTGGAACAAGGCACCCGTTCGGTGCTGGAATATGAGAAGGTGTTGAGGGAGTTGTCCCGCTTTGCACCTGAAGAAGATCGTACACCGTACCAGCTGGCGAGACGATTTCAGGATGGGTTGAGTGTTGAACTCAAAACGATCGTCGGTACGACACCAGTGCAGAATTTGCAAGAACTAATAACTGCCGCAACCGAAGCTGAAAAGATCGTGCAAATCAGGAAGCCACCCGCAGCTACTAGTGGCGGATCCTATAGGCATGATTCAAAGTTCAACCGAAGAAGGGGACCCTATCCCTTACGTTCTCATCCTCCGCGGACCAGTGACAATGGGAACACCAACAGGAGGAACTTTTCTGGTTCCAATTATACTGGATTGTCATGGCAGAATCCGCAACGGCAATGCTACAACTGTGGTGAGAGGGGTCATGTTCAAGCTGCATGCCCAAAACGGCTAATTCCAGGGGTACCTAACACCAGCCGAGGTGGGAATGTCAACCCCGCTAGACCACCAGCACGCGCACCAGGAGGGCCACCCAACGGATCCTCAAGTGAGGCGCAACCAAGACCAACAAGGCTCTTCACTTTGACTGATGCCGAGGCTAGTCCTGATGTGGTGACAGGTACTATTTCAGTCTTTTCTCAAAACGCTAAAGTCTTATTTGATCCAGGAGCAAATAGATCGTTCGTGAGTCAAAGGACATCACTTAGCGCGGATCGTCCTCTATCTCCCTTGACTCCTCCTATTGCGGTTCTAACTCCTTTGGGAGAGCAACTGATTTGTGATCTGGTCTATATTGGCTGTGCTATACGTATGGGATCGAATGTGTTTGAAGTGGATCTGATTCCACTAGACATCAAGGAGCTGGATGTGATTTTAGGCATGGATTGTCTGGCAAAATATCAAGCCCGTGTGGAGTGTTTCACCAAGCGGGTGTGGTTCACATTTTCTGATGGTACCGAATACTGTTTTGAAGGCGATAGGCGAGTTGTGCCAACTTGCATGATTTCCTGGCTTAAGGCGGAGCGATTGATCAACAAAGGATGTACAGCGTACCTTGCGCATGTACAGGATATTTCTAAAGAATCTTCAGATCTGAATTCTGTTCCTGTGGTTTGTGAATTTCCGGAAGTATTTCCAGAAGACATAGCCGGATTGCCACCAGCAAGGGAAGTAGAATTCGGCATTGAGCTTGTGCCAGGTACAAATCCGATTTCCATTCCTCCGTATTGTATGGCTCCTGCGGAAATGAAGGAACTAAAGACGCAGTTGGAAGATTTGCTGGATCGTGGCTTTATTCGACCTAGTGTGTCACCCTGGGGAGCACCTGTGTTGTTCGTGAAAAAGAAAGATGGTTCGCTGCGATTGTGCATTGATTATCGACAGCTGAACCGCGTGACCGTGAAGAACAAATATCCCTTGCCGCGCATTGATGATTTATTTGACCAACTCCAAGGTGCAGCGGTATTCTCCAAGATTGATCTCAGATCTGGATACCATCAATTGCGAGTTCGTGATGCTGATGTTCCGAAGACCGCGTTCAGATCGCGGTATGGCCACTATGAATTTCTGGTTATGCCATTCGGTTTGACCAATGCACCAGCTATGTTTATGGACTTGATGAATCGTGTGTTCCGCGAATTCCTGGATAAATTTGTGATTGTCTTCATCGACGACATTCTGATTTACTCAAAGTCAGAAGAAGATCATGTTATGCACTTGCGGCTTGTGCTTCAAATTCTGAAGGACCGGCGATTGTTTGCCAAATACTCAAAATGCGAATTCTGGTTACGTGAGGTTAGTTTCCTTGGCCATATTGTTTCCGCCCAAGGTGTGTTTGTTGATCCAAAGAAGATTGAAGCCGTGACTGCTTGGGAACCTCCGCGAAGTGTGTTCGAAGTTCGTAGTTTCCTTGGATTAGCAGGTTACTACCGTCGCTTTGTGGAAAATTTTTCATCATTTCCCGAGCCATTGACAAAACTTACACGCAAGGGTGAGCCATTCGTATGGAATGAAAAGTGCCAGCAAAGTTTCGACGAGCTAAAGAATCGGTTAGTTTCTGCACCTATCCTTACCTTACCTATTTGCGGAAAAGAATATGTGGTTTACAGCGACGCGTCGAAATCCGGACTTGGATGTGTATTGATGCAAGATGGGAAAGTCATTGCCTACGCTTCAAGGAAATTGCGACCGCATGAGATGAACTACCCTACACATGATCTAGAACTTGCAGCCGTGGTCTTTGCTTTAAAAATATGGCGACATTATCTATACGGCGAGACGTGTCGAATCTTTACTGATCACAAAAGCCTGAAGTACCTCCTTACACAGAAAGAGTTGAATATGAGACAACGAAGATGGATGGAGCTAATTAAAGATTATGATTTGATCATCGAATATCATCCTGGAAAGGCGAATGTTGTGGCTGATGCCCTGAGCCGAAAGTGTCATTCTCCTTCCCCAACAATTCTGGCTTATATGCGCAATCATTACCTGCCAATGATGTTGGAATTGAAAACTAATCGAGTGTGTCTTGGCACCGATTTCTCTGGTTCGTTGCTAGCACGGATTGAAGTCGCACCTACCATAATTGAGGAGATCCGGAATCAACAGTTGGAGGATCCGAAGCTTGCTGAAATTCGGAAGCAATTTGCTGATGGTGTTGATGCTATAGTTCGTGATTTCAGAATACGAGATGACGAAGTTCTAGTCTTCAGAAACCGGGTATGTGTTCCACAAAATATTGATCTTCGTAATCTTATTCTATCAGAGGCGCATAGTTCGAAGTTTGCTATTCATCCTGGAAGCACAAAGATGTACCGAGATTTGAAGGGCCAGTATTGGTGGGCTAACATGAAGCGACATATCGCTGAATTTATTGCTCGATGCCTCGTATGTCAACAAGTAAAGATTGAACATCAAAGACCTGCTGGTTTACTTCAGTCACTTCCGATTCCAGAATGGAAGTGGGAGCACATTACAATGGATTTTGTTACCGGTTTGCCTAGATCACAGCGAGGATACAATGCTATTTGGGTGATCGTGGATCGACTGACGAAATCTGCACACTTTCTTCCTATACGTGTGACAGATACACCAGAAAAATTGGCTATTCGTTACTTGGACGAGATTGTTCGTTTGCATGGAGTACCAGTTTCTATTGTTTCAGATCGTGACCCTCGTTTCACTTCACGATTCTGGGAGAAATTCCAGAATGCACTGGGTTCGAGATTGAAGTTCAGTACAGCATTTCATCCCCAAACCGATGGTCAAACAGAAAGGACAATTCAGACACTTGAAGATATGCTACGTGCGAGTGTATTAGACCAGCAAACCGGCTGGGATCAAAGCTTACCATTGGCGGAATTTGCTTACAACAATAGCTTTCATGTAAGCATCGGTATGGCACCCTATGAAGCACTTTATGGGAGACGTTGCAGAACTCCTATTTGCTGGAATGAAGTAGGCGAGAGACGCCTAGACAATCCAGAATTAATTGACCAAGCAACAGAACAATTAAGCTTGATTCGTCAAAGGTTAAAAGCAGCACAAGATCGGCAGAAAAGCTACGCCAACAATCGACGAAGGGAACTAGAATTTGCGGTAGGGGACAAGGTGTTTTTGAAAGTCGCCCCATGGAAAGGAGTCCTTCGTTTTCAACAACGAGGTAAACTAACACCTCGCTACATTGGTTCTTACGACATTGTGGAAAGAATCGGCCCTGTTGCATACCGACTTGCACTACCTCCGAATATGGAAAGGATACACAATGTATTTCATGTTTCAATGCTAAGAAAGTATATGCGAGACCCTGCTCATGTGCTTAAGGAACCGCCAGTAGAAGTTGAAGAAGACCTATCCTATCCCGTACAGCCAGTTGCCATACTAGACCGGTCAGTTCGACAGCTTCGCAGTCGAAGCGTACCTATGGTACGAGTTGTTTGGAGTAATGGCCAAATTGAGGAGCAGTCTTGGGAGACTGAGGAGTCTATGCATGCAAAATATCCTTACTTGTTTGATTAGGTACTAATGTTTTAAATTTCGAGGACGAAATTCTTATAAGGAGGGGAGAATGTAAGACCCCGAATTTTGAGTCCTAGAAGTCCAGAAGCCAGTGCAGGTGAAAAGACGATTTTGCCCCTGAAGAGAAGGATGTGTGATAGCCGAAATTGGTAAGATTGTTCAGTAAATTAATTTGCTTCTAATTTCTTTTGATTTAGGATCTTGTAGATGGGTAATCGTTTTAGGAAAACATCCTTTAAGGTAGATAGTTACCTTAAAAAGATTAAGGAAGGTAATTTAAGAGTTTTGATTATTTGGTAGATTGTATTGAATTGATAGACTGATAGTAGACCTAATTCTTCACTCATTCAATATAAATAAGAAGCCAACCCCACAAAATTTTCCCCTAAAACCTTACAAAATTCGTATAGGCTTAAAACCCTATACCTCCCATTAGCCGTCAGAATTTGCAGAAACTTTAAACTAGCATAACTCCCTCATCGTTCATTGGATCTCTGCGAATAATAGCTTGTTGGAAAGCTCTCTTCATCCTCTTTCCAATCATCGTTTGATTTGCTTCGGGAGGTTAGTATTTCGTTGTCTAACATTACTTTGAAAATCGGCGGCCGCGTTAGGTTTCCGCCAAATCTTCTTGAATTTCAAAATAGCATAACTTTTTACTCGTTTGTTGGAATCTTGCAAATAATATGTCGTTGGAAAGCTCTTTTTATTTTCTTTCCAAAACTATGTTAATCGCAGCTTGGATGTAAATATTTCGTTGTTTTTAGGTTAAGACGAAATCGTGCTATGCCCTACTTTTAGCAATAGGTTTTGCATAGTTAATTGGAATGGTAAATTCAGGTTGAATCTTGATAAGTTTCTGGCTATCACATCACACATCCAAGGGGGAGGCACCTGCAACGTCTTATCACTGGTTTTCTGATAGGTTTGGTGAGTGGTACTGGTAAGGAATAGCGTATGCATTTGATTTTTGGATATGCATGCTTAGTTGGTTTTATCTTTGTGTGGTGATGATTTAGGTGGTTCAGATTTACTTAATAAAGGCAAAGGAGTAGCTTCTTGTTCAGAGACAAGAGAGGTAGGATCTATGCCTCATCGGTTTCTCCAGAAAGCCCCGCTCTTATTTGATGTTTTTGTTACCTGCCTTTGATGTATTGTTTGCGATTGGATTATGTGGTGAGAATATGAAATCCGGAATGAGATATGAATCTCCTAGGCTGTATAGAACCCCTGAGTTAGGGATTGAATGCTTGGGATGCTATTGTTATATGAATTGGATGTGTTGATTATTTCCTGACGTGATTGAGAATACCCTATTGTGGTATTATGCTTTGTACTTGCCTGTGTGTGCTTGTACGTGTTTGTTTGTCAGGATCCTGTTCCGCTGGTCAGGAAGGGTAAGAATTGATGCTCCTAGGGAGAGGAGAGGTTCTTATCAATTTATGGGAGGTGTATGGGTGTTGAACCAGCAAGTGCACGCTGGATATCTGTCCTTGGTGGCCGGATCCCTGTCTTGCGAGATAGGAAGCCCACTTCTATGTGATTTGGGGATGCCCTGGTTGCGACTAAGGGAAGACTTGTTCCATGAGGGGCTAGTCGACTTATCCTTGCGAGGATAAGGTGAAAAACTTACTGATTAGTTTGTGTGTTAACCATCTACCCTTTGTGCAGTAAGTCTTGGACAACACAGGTGGAAGGGGATGGCCTTTCTTCATCATTGAGTGTGATTTTGTTGTATTTCACCTGCCTGTGTACTTCTGAACTTTCGGAAGTGTGGTCCTCCCTCAGCCATGATCTCGGCCTTAACCTCTTGTGTTTATTGTTGAATTGCGTGATCCCTTTAGTTATTTAGGGAATGATCTTATGTGAATTCGGGAGATTTGTGTTTAGGGATTCTGTAGATCTTATGATGCTGCGACCCTACTGAGATTCTTGTAATCTCATCCTGTTGTTTTTACCATTTTTCAGGCTTAGGTAAACCCTCTGTTCGTGGTACCGGTGTGTGAGATCAAGGCTGCATGGCGGGGCGATATCGCATCATAAACACTTACCTGTTACATGCGCAAATAACTTGAAAGATTGGATGATGTTCTGGTTTATTTTTGAGCATTCGTTTGGCTTGCTATTTCCGGAAATTGTTGATGAATTGCTTGCTGGTTATTTGGATCCCTATGGGACTTGTGTGTTATGAACCCAATGGATTGATCTAAGACTTCCGCTGATGATTTTATTTACTCCGTATGTTACCAGAATATGTGTCCAATAGCATGCTCCAATTGATTGATAAGCAACAAAATAAATAAGCTTAAAATCGGTATGTAGCCTTGTGAAATTCTAATAGATCTTAGGTGTCGCTGAGACTTATTTGGGTTTCACGGCAGTAATGACCTTAATAGGAGCAATTGATAATGGAAAAGGAGGAATAAAAGGTGCCATGACAGGGGTTCGAGTCTCAGTGGATGCAGCCAGGGGATCGAATAGTCATGGGCCAGAGTTGCCGGCCTGTGGGCCGAGGGCTCCTGGTTGCCTGGTTGCCAGCCTTGGGCTGAGGGCCAGAGGGCCAGACAATACCTTGGAAGGGGTTCCTCCTGGGGGGATTCCTCACATAGCACCTCATTACATTGGTCCGTATGACATTGTCGAGAGGATCGACCCTGTTGCATACCGACTTGTCATACCTCCAAATATAGAAAAAATTCACAATGTGTTCCACGTATCTTTGTTGAGAAAGTATGTTCAAGACCCTGCTCACATGCTCGAAGAACCCCCAGTTGTAATTGCTGAAGACCTACCCTAACCCGTACAGCCAGTTGCCAGACTAGATCGGTCAGTTTAACAGTTTCACAGTCGAAGCGTGCCTATGGTGCGAGTTGTTTGGCGTAATGGACAAATTGAGGAACAGTCATGGGAGAATGAGGAATCTATGAGTGCAAAATTTCCTTATCTGTTTGCTAAGGTACTTCTGCTAAAAATTTCGAGGACGAAATTCTTATAAGGGAAGGATGTGAGACCCTGAATTTTGAGTCCTAGAAGTCCAGAAGCCAGTGCAGGTGGAAAAAACCATTTTTCCCATAAAAAAAAAGATGTATGATGGCTGAAATTGGTAAGGAATGTCTAGTAATTATTTCTGGCATTAATTCCCTTAAAATTTATTCTTTATTGGTTGATAATTACCTTAGGAAATAAAAACCAAAAGGTTAAGGAGGAATAATTACAAAATTTAATTATGATAATTATCTTTCTTTAATTAAACCTTTAAAATAGGGATTTTAATCCCATAACCATCTTATATAAATAGGAAGTCAGCCACACTAAAATCATATACAGAAAACATAAAAAATTTGTAGGACCTCTACACCTCCCAATTTCTGCTGAAATCTGCTGGAACTTCAAACAAGCATATCTCTCTCATTGTTTGTCGGATTCCTGCAAATAATAGTTTGTTGGAAATCTCTTTTCATCCTCTTTCCAACTATTTTTGGTTTTTCGTCTTAAGGTTAGTATTTCTTTCTTTAAAATTAGATCAAATTTCGGCAAAACTGCCAAAATCTTCTTAAACTTCAAACAAGCATAACTCTCTCATCTTTTGTCGGATTCCTGTAAATAATAGATTGTTGGAAAGCTCTCTTCATTCTATTTCCAACCATATCTGTTTTTTCATCTTAAGGTTAGTATTTCTTTCTCTAAAGATAAATCAAAATTCGGCGGAATTAGATTTTCAAATTTTAATAATTCTGACTTTGATTGATCTCTGATGTTGTTATCTTTATTCATATGATTGTTTAATATCCATTCATAGTGAACAATCATGAATTCATTTTTTGAATTTTTTCTATACATGAAATCAGTATGCCCTACCTTTGCCTTATTACCCTATTGTTGTTTATCTTGATCAATTGAATAACCTATTGAATTCTTTTCTTGTTTCTTTTGATTATACATGTTATAAACTCTTAATCCTTCCTTCTTAATATGAGATCACAACTCCTATAACTTGTTAACATGACATCGTAACTTGCCATATCGCCCTATTCTTAGTGCCGAAAATTGTATGATAATTAGGGATGGTAATTCAGGTTGTTTCTTGTTAAGTTCTTGGCTATCACATCACACATCCAAGGGAAAGGTACCTGCGGCATCTGATCACTGGTTTCTAATAGGTTTGGTGAGTTGAATTGGTAAGGAAATAAGGTATTTAATTGGATATTGGATATGCATACTTAGTTTGGTTTTGGCTTTGCCTTATGGTGCTATAGGTAGTGTAGAAATATTGGATAAAGAAAAGAGAGGTAGGATCTAAACCTCATCAGTTTTGCCAGAGATCCTTGTTGTTTGCTTGTTAATTTCGGTCCCCTTACATGTAATATTGTATGCGCATATGTTATAGTAGGAATGCTTGAACTGTGGACCAAGATACGATCTTCTAGGCTATACCGAATCCCTTAAGATAGGATATGAGTGCCTAGTTTGCATGTGTTGTGTGTATTGAATATGTTGATTGTTTTCTGACATGATTAAGGATACCTTGTGGTGGTATTATGTTTTGTACTTGCTTGTCTGTGCTGGTACTTGTTGTTTGTCAGGATCTTTTTCCAGTGGCCATTCGGGGTAAGCGCTGATGCTCCTTGTATGAGAAGAGGTTCTTACTGAAATAGAAGTGGTATAGGTGGCAATCCCCAGCATGAGCTCGCTGGATGTCTGGTCCTTGTGTGGCCAGAAGCCCTGTCGTTGTGTGGTAGGAAGTCCTTGTCCTTGTGTGGCTTGGGATGACTGGTCCTTGTGTGGCCAGAAGCCATGTCCTTGTCTCTCAGGAAGCCCTTGTCCTTGTGTGGCTTGGGATGACTTGTCCTTGTGTGGCAAGATGAATAGGCTTACTGAATAGCTTGTTTGTTAACCATTTATCTTTTGTGCAGTAAGCCTTGGATTACACAGGTGGAAGAGGATGACTTTTCTTCTTCATTGCCGAGAGCAATCGAATGAGTTCTACTTACCTGTGTACTTCTGAGTTTTCGGAAGTCTTTGTAGTCCCCCCTTAGCCTTAGATTCGGCACTACCCTTTTTAACTGAATCTTGAATTGTGTGATCCCCTTTAGTTGCTAGGAATGATCTGATGTTGTTTGGGGAGATTTGTGTTTATGGTTTCTACAGATCTTATGATGTTATAACCATACTGAGATTCTTGTAACCTCATTCTGTTGTTTCCACCATTTTTCAGGCTTAGGTATATTCACTGTTCGTGGTACCAGTGTGTAAGATCAAGGCAGCACGGCGGGGCGATATTGCATCACCTTTTACATTCCTATTTCCTTGGTTGCTTGTGCATACAATATGATAATAGATTGGACTACTTTTCTGGTTTTTTTTTCAAGATCCCTTTTTTGCTTGTTATATTTTGGAACATGTTGGAGGATTTCTTATTGGTTAATTTGGATCCCTATGGGACTTGTGTGTTTTGATTCCAATAACTAAATTTAAAAACTTCCGCTGATGTTTTATTCACTCCGTATGATACCAAAATGATTGTCCAATATCATGCTCCATTTGTTATTAAACATATAGAACGATCAAGCTAAAAAAAAAAAAAAAAATTGAATGGGTAAGCCTGGTGGGATTCAAATAGGTTCTAGGTGTCTTTGGGCTTGTTTGGATTCACGACGGTAATGACCTTAATCGGAGTAAATTTTAATAGGTAGGAATTGGTCATTACAGAACATATCACGATGGACTTTGTGACCGGTTTGCCTAGATCTCAGCGAGGATTCGATGCCATTTGGCTGATTGTGGACCGATTGATGAAAATTGCACATTTCCTTCCTCTCTGTGATACAAACACCCCCAAGAGATTGGTTGTATGTTATTTAGAGGGGTTTGTTCGACTACACGTCACAATTTTGGGAGAAGTTTCAGAATGCATTGGGTTCGAGACTGAATATCAATACAGTTTTTCATCCCTAAACCAATGGTCAATCTGAAAGAACGATTCAGATTCTTGAAGATATGTTATGTGCATGTGTGATGGACCAAAATACCAGTTGGGATCGATGTCTTCCTTTGGCAGAATTCACTTTCACCAACAGTTGTCACATTAAGCATTGGATGGCCCCTTATGAAGCATTGTATGGGAGATGTTATAGAACTCCGATTTTCTGGAATGAAGTAGGTGACAGACGCATAGATAATCTAGAGTTAATTGATCAAGCAACAGAAAAGTTGAATCTGATTCAACAAAGGCTGAGGATGGCGCAAGATCAACAGAAAAACTATGCTGATAATTGATGAAGAGAACTAATCGGTTGGGTTTGGGTCTTTACAGAAATAAAATAAGATGGTAGGGTATTGCTAAATCTCATTCACAACCAAAACAAACTATCAAAATTCAATCTCAATCATCATATACCACATGCAAATATAACAACTATAAAATCAAACACCAGATAATTATATATAAAACCAAAATTGTAATCATCTGTATAAAGTCAAGATATAAACTGGTCCATATGTACAAAATAAATTGAAATGCTGGCCAAACCTAAAATCAGAAGTCCACTCAGAAGTCAGCCACATGAGATGGACAGTTGGCAACCAATACCTACAGCACAATCTGGACAGCACTAAAACAACCAGTTAAATATCCAAGTGGGGGAATGGGGACCACAAAATGCATAATAAGAAACATAGTCGGAAACCAAAAATAAAATGATAAAATCCATAAAACTCTCATCCGTATTAAATTTCAAATCCACATGAAATAGAAACATAGAAATGGTGAATCACACATTCATGTATAATTTTTTTATTTAAAAAGATTAAAAAGTCAGCAACTAAAACACTTGTCTACCCTTGGGCCAGGGGAGAAGATTAGGCCCACTTGTGAGACCCTGAATTTTGAGTACTAGAAGTCCAAAAGCCAGTACAGGTAAAAACAAGCCATTTTACCTTTGAAAAAAAGGGTGTGTAATGGCCGAAATTGGTAAAGGATGTATAGTAATTATTTCTGGTATTAATTCTCTTTAAATTGATTCTTTATTGATTGATAATTACCTTAGGAAATAAAAACTCTAAGTTTAAGGCGGGATAATTACAGAATTTAATTCTTATAATTATCTTATTTTAATTAACCTTTTAAGCTAGGAATCTTAATCCCATAAAAACCTTATATAAATAGGAAGTGAGCCACACAAAAATTTTATACAAAAAACACACAAAATTCGTAAGACCTAAAAACCCTACACCTCCCAATTTCTGCTAAAATCTGCTTGAACTTCAAACAAGCATATCTCTCTCATCATTTATCGGATTCCTGTGAATAATAGCTTTTTGGAAAGCTTTCTTCAGATTCTTTCCATCCATTTTTAATTTTTCATTTGGAGGTTAGTTTTTTCTTTGTTAAAAGTTAAATTGAATTTTGACAGAATAGCCAAAATTTGCTTGAACTTCAAAATAGCATAACTCTCTCATCCTTTGTCGGATTCTTGCGAATAATAGCTTGTTGAAAAGCTCTCTTCATCTTCATTCCATCCAGATATGGTTTTTCATTTGGAGGTTTTTTTTCTTTGTTAAAAGTTAAATCAAATTTCGGCGGAATTGTCAATCTGCTTAAACTTCAAAATAACATAACTCTCTCATCCTTTGTCGGATTCTTGATATTAATAGCTTGCTGGAAAGCTCTCTTCATACTTTTTTTTAGAAATATTTGATTTTCTGATAAGAGATTAATTTTTATTTGTCGTAAGATAAGTCAAATTTCGACGGGTTTAGGGTTCAAGATTGTGTGACTCTGTCATCATTGATTTCTGTTGTTGTTTTTCTTGTTCGTATGATTGTTTGGAATCTATTAATGTTATAAAATCATGAAGTCATCCATTGAATCTTTTCTATACATGAAATCAGTATGCCCTACTCATGCCATATTGTTGCCTATCTTGATCAATTGATGAACCTATTGGATTCCGATCCTGTTTCTTTTGATTGTATAAGTTATAAACACTTATTTTCTCTTTGTTAACATGAAATCGCAACCCTTACACCTTTCTAACATGAAATAGCAAACTATCTTGTGTTCTATGCTTAGTGCCAAAATATACATAGTTAAATTGGGTGGTAATTCAGGTTGAATTTTGTTAAGTTCTTGGCTATCACATCGCATATCAAAAGGAGAGGCACCTGCAGCATCTGACCACTAGTTTCTGATAGGTTTGGTGAGAGTAATTGGTAAGAAAATAGGGTATTCAATTGGTTATTGAGTATGCATGTTTAGTTTGGTTTTGTCTTTGCCTTGTGATACTATAGGTGGTTCGGAATTATTAAATAAAGGCAAAGGAATAGCTTCTTGTTCAGAGACAAGAGAGGTAGGATCTATGCCTTATTGGTTTCTCTAGAGATCCCTATTGTTTGTTTGTTGTTTCGATGCATGTCCTTGTTATTGTTGCATGCAAATTGATTGTAGGATATGTGCAAGAATTGCGTTTTGAAATATGAATCTTATAGGCTATACCGAACCCTTGAGTTAGGTTTTGAGTTCCCGAATTGCATATGATATGTGAATTGAATAAACTAATTGTGTTCAGACATGATTGTGAATACCCTGTTATGGTATTATGCTTGTGCTTGCCTGTGTGTGCTTATACATGTTTGTGTGTCAGGATCCTGTTTTGATGGCCATTCGGGGTAAGCGTTGATGCTCCTTGGGAGAGGGGAGGCTCTTACTGGTATGGGAGTTGTATCGGTAGCAAACCCTAGCATGCGCGCAATGGATGACTAGTCCTTGTGTGGCTAGAAGCCTTCTCTTTGTATAGTAGGATGCCCTTGTCCTTGTATGGTTTGGGATACCCTTGTCCTTGTGTGGTTTGGGATACCCTTGTCCTTGTGTGGCTTGGGATGTCTTGTCCTTGTGTGGCTTGGGATGTCTTGTCCTTGTGTGGCTTGGGATGTCTTGTCCTTGTGTGGCAGGATGAATAGGCTTACTGATTATCTTTCTTGCTAACCTTTTACCCCTTGTGCAGCAAGCCTTGGACAACATAGGTAGAAGGGGACGACCTTTCTTTTTCCTATTGCCGAGAGCAATCTGATGAGTTTTATCTGCGTATGTGTGAGGACCCGTTCTCGGTAAATGGGAACCTCACCGCCGTGCAACCCCGATCGACCCAACGGGTGGATCAATCGGAACCACACAAGGCTTACTGTAAAAATCATTTTCCATTCTTGAAACTTTTCTTTGAAATTGAAGCATGGCACGTTATAATAAAAACTCGGCAAAATCAACAACGGAATTATTAACCGTCAGCGGAAGTCTTTTACACATATCAACCCACAATATAATTCTGTCACACATTTCACATAATATTTCACTGTCATACAAACTTTGCAGTATAAAATTTAAATTCCAGATTCGCACGTTTAGCATACATATGCACACGTCAAATGTATACCTACAACACAAATAATGCCGAGTGTCCAAAATGTGTGGAGTACAATGTCCAGCCCTACACGACCAACAATGGAATTCCTAACCTGGGAGCTGAACTGCTAGTCTCTCAATTTAGCCCTGAGGAAAATAAAGCAAGGGGGGTGAGATCAAAGGACCTCAGTGGGAGTACCGCGTCATAAGCACAAACGTTGGAATAGAGGCAGTTACTAAATCAGTTTGTAAGCAAGTACGTAACACAATTGAGTCTCATGCTCATATATGCACATAACGAAATTCTCAATGCACAATGCACAATGACCAAAACATTATGCAATTGCAGAAAATCATCTTTCTGATACACGGCTAGTATGCCCAAAATCTACCAGGGTGGACACAAACCACTCCCGAATAATCCCCGCTAAAGGATCACCTGGAAGCCCATTGATGGTTTTAATTTAGCAGTTCAAAACCCCTACCATCAAGGTTGTCCGAAACTGAATGGAGAAATCAATTTATCAGATTCCATCTCAGTTTCGTAGATGTATGCATATAGCATCATGAGGACTGATAGTTTATAGTGCACTCGAGTAACCATTCATACAGATATATCCTCCATAACCCTCCAAGGTAAGCAACTGTCCCCTCAGCTGGGATCCCCATATACTTACCTAGCTTGATCAAGCATAGTTCGTCAATTCCAGTAAATTCCTAAGAAAATGCTTATACCACATTGTTTAGGAAAAACTTGTAATGCATGCTATGTATTTATACAATTCCACATTAGGCCAATCTCACATTTTTAACAAGTCTCCCTTGTGTTGCCACACACTCAGTTACAAGCAGCAATTCACTCAAGGCAACACAATGCACATCACACAACCATCATGCTTAGTTTTGAACATACATTTAATGCGTTCCAAAGTATGACAAGCATTCATATGAGTCTAACATGATTAATTATCAGAGTACCAGCGATGCCTCTATTCAAATCAAACCATGCAATCCAATTTTAATTAAACAAACCAGTACGCATATGCAGATGAAACTTAAACTCCCACCTCTTGTCGCGCTGACGACGTACCAGCGATACCTTTGCCTTTCTCAGCTGCCGCAATACCACCTATACACATAAGGCAGTCAGAGAACCGTAAGCTACCCTGAGTTCAAGTGATCAGAAACTACAACTGAAATTGAAACCTAAAGGACCCTCTCACAATTACCACTCAACACTCCTCTGCAATTGAACAATTTAATGTCACTGCTCAAACTCATACCACTCCATAAACTCACAACCATTCCCCCTTAATCACAACTCTGACCAGTAAGCATTCACACAGCATAATAACACTTAATGACAAAACCTGTATCCCTCAACTCACATTCCATACATACAGAACTTATCTCAAGTAACCAATACACCTAATTCATCAAGAACATTCAAATTCCACCCTCTGACACTGTTCACCCGAGAATTACACAAAACTTTCAGGGTGTTTCCAGCCACAATCACTCACTAAATTAACTCAGCAACATTACTAGCAACCTAAAGGAACTATCTTAGAAGCATGGAAACAAGAATTAAACCACTTACCAGTAAAATCTCAATTTTCGTCCAGAATGAAAACAGCTTTAGAAATCACCCCCACCCACCAAACTACCAGTGGAAATGTGTGGAAAACACTAGGGGAGTGTTAGGGTATGATCCCCTAATGATTTCTGAGGGAAAACTGAGTTGAAGGTGAATGTTGGTACTCTTGGATGGTGAAGAGAAAAGAAAAACGGGAAAGGCATTTAGGGCAGATGAAATGAATGGTCTGCTAGGTTTAATGCACAAATGGCAAGACTTAAGTGTAACTAATGGGTTAGCTAGTACATGGGCTGGGTTTAATGCACAAATGGCAAGACTTAAGTGTAACTAATGGGTTAGTACATGGGCTGACACAATGGATTGGGGCTGAGACTGAATTGGGCTAAATCCCAAGGTCTACCAAGTACAGAAATGTTAATTTCACAGCCCGTATCATCCCAAATGACCCGAATAAAATTTTGTGTGACAATACGGGTGTCTGGAATTTCGGTTAAGCAATTGGGCTTACGAATAGTGTTTGGGCTCGATGAACAGTATTTGGGATCGATGAATAGTAATCGACCCAAAAATTCATGGTCACTCAAAACGGGTCATAATCTGTCAAATTCCACTGACTCAATCCTCAATCTCGCATTCTATCGTACTCTCGATCCCATCTAGACACCCTAAAACACTCAAACACGCTAAGGACTTCCTAAGGCTGAGGCACCCAACCTAAAAATTTACGAATCGAATCTGCACTCTATCGTACGCTACTCTCAGAAGGGTGAGGTCTCACATCCTCCCCTCCTTATAAGAATTTCGTCCTCGAAATTCACTTACCCGAATTGTTGAACAATTGTGGATACTGCTCTTTCATCAGTTGTTCTGGTTCCCAAGTCCGTTCTTCCATCATGTCACTTCGCCACAAGACTGAAACCATCGGCACGGAACGACTTCGCAATTGTTTCACTGCTCTGTCTACTATCGCTACCGGTTGAGTCTGATATGACAAGTTGTTGGCGATCTCTATTGGCGGCGACTCCAACACATGCGATGAATCTGGCACATACTTCCGTAGCATCGACACATGGAACACATTGTGAATTCTCTCCAACTCTGACGGTAAATTCAACCGGTAGGCCACCGGCCCAACTCGGGCTGTAATACTGTATGGGCCAATATACCGAGGTGTTAGTTTACCTCGCTGTCGAAATCTGATTACGCCTTTCCATGGTGCTACCTTCAAAAATACTTTATCCCCCACAGCAAACTCCAAGTTCCGTCTGTGATTATCAGCATAGTTCTTTTGTCTGTCTTGAGCTGTCTTCAGCCTTTGCCGAATCAATGTCAATTGTTCTACTGCCTGATCGATCAGTTCAGGACTATCAAGCTTCCGTTCACCAACTTCGTCCCAGCACAACGGCGTGCGGCATCGTCTCCCATACAACGCTTCATATGGCGCCATGCCAATGGAAACCTGAAAGCTGTTGTTGTAAGCAAAATTCTGCTAACGGTAAGCATCGCTCCCACGACGTCTGTCTATCCAACACACATGCCCGAAGCATGTCCTCCAAGGTCTGTATCGTTCTCTCCGATTGTCCATCTGTTTGTGGATGAAAGGCTGTGCTGAAGTTCAACTTTGTATCCAAAGCATTATGAAATTGCTTCCAAAGTCTGGAAGTAAAACGCGGATCTCTATCTGACACAATGGATACCGGGACTCCATGTAGCTTCACTATCTCGTCAAGATATTTCATGGCCTAATTTCTCTGGTGTATCCGTCGCTTTAATGGGGAGGAAGTGTGCTGACTTGGTCAGTCTGTCCACTATCACCCATATTGCATCATGGCCTCGCTGTGACCTTCGGTAAACCTGTCACAAAATCCATCGTCACATGTTCCCATTTCCATTCCGGAATAGGTAATGATTGTAGTAATCCTGCAGGTCTCTGATGTTCTGCCTTCACTTGCTGACACACTAGACACTTTGCCACGAAACTCTGCAATGTGTCTCTTCATCCCTGACCACCAATACTGCTCTCGTAAGTCTCTGTACATTTTGGTGCTGCCTGGATGAATTGCAAACGTTGAACTAGTGTGCTTCCATCAAAATTAACTGTCGCAGCTTCTCATCACGGGGAATACACACTCGACCACGAAATGTCAAAATGCCATTCCTCTCGTATACGGTATTCACTGGCCACAGCTAGTACCACCGTCATCGCCCTCAACCTGCTGTCGTACTCGAACCAATACTGCATCTTCGAAGTTGCTTGGTTCGTATTTCGTCAAGCAAAGTAGGCTTGACAACAAGCTGTGCAACCAAAGCCCCTGAATCATCACTGTCAAGCCGAACTCTGGATGCTCTCAAACACATCAACATAGGCATGTACTCTGCTCGTATGTAAGCTAAGGACGTTACCGTCTTCCTACTCAATGCATCCGCTACAACATTCGCCTTGCCTGGATGATAGTCGATTACCAGGTCATAATCTTTGATCAATTCAAGCCATCTACGCTGTCTCAAATTCAACTCCTTTTGAGTGAGCAGATACTTGAGACTTTTGTGATCAGTGAACATTCTGCACGTCTCACCGTACAAGTAGTGTCGCCAGATTTTAAGCTGCGAATACCACTGCTGCCAATTCCAGATCATGAGTCGGATAATTTGTCTCGTGCGGCCGCAACTGTCTCGATGCATACGCCACCTACTTTTCCTCCTTGCATCAACACACAGCCCAATCCCATCCTTGATGCATCGCTGTATACCACATACCCCTTACCGCTGGTCGGTAAAGTGAGAATTGGTGCGGATACTAGTCTGGACTTCAGTTCCTGGAAACTTTGTTCACATTTCTCTGTCCATTCGAAAGGAACTCCTTTGCGTGTTAAACGTGTCAATGGTCCAGCCAAAACAGAAAAATTCTCCACAAAGCGTCTGTAATAGCCTGCCAATCCAAGGAAACTGCGAATTTGTGTGACACTTTGTGGGGGTTCCCAAGACACAATTGCTTCTATCTTCTTGGGATCGACTAGAATCCCATCGGCTGACACTACATGACCCAAAAATCTAACTTCACGCAACCAGAATTCACACTTAGAAAATTTGGCATATAGTTGCCGAGTTCTAAGTATATCTAACACAGTCTTCAAATGCAACAAATGCTCCTCTTCTGACTTGGAATAAATCAGGATGTCATCTATGAACACAATGACAAATTGATCTAAGTACTCCTGGAACACTCTGTTCATAAGGTCCATGAACATAGCTGGAGCGTTGGTCACACCAAACGGCATCACCAAAAATTCATAATGACCGTAGCGTGAGCGAAAAGCTGTCTTCGGAACGTCAGCTTCGCGAACCCTCAGCTGATGGTAACCAGATCGTAAATCGATCTTTGAAAACACTGATGCTCCTTGCAGCTGGTCGAACAAATCATCAATCCGCGGCAATGGATATCGATTCTTCACTGTGACCCGATTTAGCTGTCTATAGTCGATGCACAAGCGAAATGTACCATCTTTCTTCTTCACGAATAGTACTGGTGCACCCCACGGAGAGACACTGGGTCTGATAAACCCTCTGTTCACCAAATCTTCCAACTGCGTCTTTAATTCTTTTAACTCTGCTGGTGCCATCCGGTACGGTGCAATGGAGATAGGAGAGGTACCCGGCAATAGTTCAATCTCGAACTCGATCTCCCTCTTCGGTGGTAACCCTGTTACTTCTTCAGGAAATACATCGGGATAGTCTTCCACTACTGGCACACTACTCAATTCTGGGAATTCGACTGTTACATCACGAACATGTGCCAAGAATGCTGCACAACCCTTGTTGATCATCTGTCCTGCACTCACCCATGAGATCACACAAGATGGAACTACTCTCCGATCGCCCACAAAAAAGAATTCTGTACCATCAGGTAAACTGAACTGTACTTTCTTTGTGAAACAATCCACTCGTGCTCTGTACTTGGCCAAACAATCCATACCCAAAATGACGTCTAATTCCCTGATATCCAATGGAACCAAGTCTACTTCAACCTCTGCAGTACCCATCTTTAAAATACAATTCAGATACACGTTGCTGCAAACCAGTTGTTCACCTAATGGAGTCAAAACCGCTACGGGTGGTTCTAGGGGTGACAACTTCCTATCTGCACTCCTAATTACTCTAGGACTGACAAAAGATCTATTCGCTCCAGGGTCTATTAATACTCTAGCAGGAATGGAAAAAACAGTAAGTGTACCTGTCACAACGTCAGGGTTGGCGCTTGCCTCCGTATCTACCAAAGTAAACAAACGCGCCTGCGGCCTTTGCTGTGGTCGATACTGTGACCGACTCGTGGTCTCGCTACCAGATGGTCGTCCTGCTGGTAGTCTGCTCTGTGGTCTGGAAGATCCCTGTGAGCCCATATGACTCACACCAAACCTTTGTGCTACTGGCATCACTGGAGTTCTTGGCTGATATGTCATGGTTCGCGGTGTCTCTCCTCTAGGACACTCTCTCGCCATATGCCCAAACTGATTACAATTGAAACAGCGAGCAGGATGTGGACATGGTGGGAGGTGGAATTCTTTGCAATTCAGACACCTGGGATACGATGGTGGTCTACTGGAACTTAATGCTGACTGAGCTGGTTGTGCCTTAGTCACAAAGGAAGATGTTCCCTGTGATCGAGTCGGTGCAGTAAAGTAAGGAGTAAACCTCTTGTTTACAGGCCTCTTGTCAAATCTCCCACTATGTCTTGCAGAATCCCTCCCAGGGACAAATTCCCTCGGTCTACCAAACTGATTATTCTGTCCTCGAGCAATCGTTTCAGACTTAACAGCTTCCACCACTAACTTCTCGAAGTCTGTGCTTGTGTTTGGACCCATGATAGTCCGAATATTATGATTCAGACCCTGCTCGAATCGACTGGTCAAAATTCTCATATCTTGTTCCAATTCCGGCACAAAATGAGTTAGTGCCCGAAATTCCGTTTCATATTCAGCCACTGTCTTGTTCCCTTGTCGTAACATATAGAACTCAGACCGTTTATCATCCTGGAAATGTGGTGGGAAAAATCGTTCATCAAACTCATGTTCGAATTCCCCCCACGTGGGCTGTCCCCCATATCGATTCCTGATGGTACTCCACCAGGTGGCTGCATCTCGTTCCAGCAAACGAGTAGCCAAGATCGTCCTCTCTTCATCAGATACTCGCAGGTCTTGGGCAGTCAGCACAATTTTATCTTTCCACTTCCTGGCCACCATTGCATCGCTGGAGCCATAAAAACTTTCACAACCCAAATGTCTGGCTTCTTTCAGCAACTTTGACACCTGAATCGGTAATCTAGCACCCTGAACTTCCTGTGCTTCTTGTTGTACTTCAGGCCGATCTGGTACCTGTACCTGTGGCTGTGCAGCTGCAGTTTGCATCATTTGCATAGTTTGCTGCATCTGACCCAACGTCGTTTGTAGCGCTGCCAACACCTGTACTAAGGCGGAATCCTGAGCTGTAGGTGCTGCATGTCCTGTCTGTGTCTGATGCGCTCCAACTGCTGGTCCATTAGCATCGGACCTCTCATCAACATCTGCTGCTTGCACTCGGCGTGCCGGTCTCCTAACCTTCTTCTTAGGTGCCATCTAATCACACTGAACACACAACCATAGTACAAGCCTAAAATCAACACCATTAATAACAACTAGACCCACTCTATGCTGGACAATGCACGTGCTGTGAGTGTGATGCGTTTGTAAAATATGCTAGTTCAAAATCAGTTTGCACATTCTGTACACACGAAACAACCATGCTCCGCTACCAACCCTGTGAGGACCCGTTCTCGGTAAATGGGAACCTCACCGCCGTGCAACCCCGATCGACCCAACGGGTGGATCAATCGGAACCACACAAGGCTTACTGTAAAAATCATTTTCCATTCTTGAAACTTTTCTTTGAAATTGAAGCATGGCACGTTATAATAAAAACTCGGCAAAATCAACAACGGAATTATTAACCGTCAGCGGAAGTCTTTTACACATATCAACCCACAATATAATTCTGTCACACATTTCACATACTATTTCACTGTCATACAAACTTTGCAGTATAAAATTTAAATTCCAGATTCGCACGCTTAGCATACATATGCACACGTCAAATGTATACCTACAACACAAATAATGCCGAGTGTCCAAAATGTGTGGAGTACAATGTCCAGCCCTACACGACCAACAATGGAATCGTAACCTGGGAGCTGAACTGCTAGTCTCTCAATTTAGCCCTGAGGAAAATAAAGCAAGGGGGGTGAGATCAAAGGACCTCAGTGGGAGTACCGCGTCATAAGCACAAACGTTGGAATAGAGGCAGTTACTAAATCAGTTTGTAAGCAAGTACGTAACACAATTGAGTCTCATGCTCATATATGCACATAACGAAATTCTCAATGCACAATGCACAATGACCAAAACATTATGCAATTGCAGAAAATCATCTTTCTGATACACGGCTAGTATGCCCAAAATCTACCAGGGTGGACACAAACCACTCCCGAATAATCCCCGCTAAAGGATCACCTGGAAGCCCATTGATGGTTTTAATTTAGCAGTTCAAAACCCCTACCATCAAGGTTGTCCGAAACTGAATGGAGAAATCAATTTATCAGATTCCATCTCAGTTTCGTAGATGTATGCATATAGCATCATGAGGACTGATAGTTTATAGTGCACTCGAGTAACCATTCATACAGATATATCCTCCATAACCCTCCAAGGTAAGCAACTGTCCCCTCAGCTGGGATCCCCATATACTTACCTAGCTTGATCAAGCATAGTTCGTCAATTCCAGTAAATTCCTAAGAAAATGCTTATACCACATTGTTTAGGAAAAACTTGTAATGCATGCTATGTATTTATACAATTCCACATTAGGCCAATCTCACATTTTTAACAAGTCTCCCTTGTGTTGCCACACACTCAGTTACAAGCAGCAATTCACTCAAGGCAACACAATGCACATCACACAACCATCATGCTTAGTTTTGAACATACATTTAATGCGTTCCAAAGTATGACAAGCATTCATATGAGTCTAACATGATTAATTATTAGAGTACCAGCAATGCCTCTATTCAAATCAAACCATGCAATCCAATTTTAATTAAACAAACCAGTACGCATATGCAGATGAAACTTAAACTCCCACCTCTTGTCGCGCTGACGACGTACCAGCGATACCTTTGCCTTTCTCAGCTGCCGCAATACCACCTATACACATAAGGCAGTCAGAGAACCGTAAGCTACCCTGAGTTCAAGTGATCAGAAACTACAACTGAAATTGAAACCTAAAGGACCCTCTCACAATTACCACTCAACACTCCTCTGCAATTGAACAATTTAATGTCACTGCTCAAACTCATACCACTCCATAAACTCACAACCATTCCCCCTTAATCACAACTCTGACCAGTAAGCATTCACACAGCATAATAACACTTAATGACAAAACCTGTATCCCTCAACTCACATTCCATACATACAGAACTTATCTCAAGTAACCAATACACCTAATTCATCAAGAACATTCAAATTCCACCCTCTGACACTGTTCACCCGAGAATTACACAAAACTTTCAGGGTGTTTCCAGCCACAATCACTCACTAAATTAACTCAGCAACATTACTAGCAACCTAAAGGAACTATCTTAGAAGCATGGAAACAAGAATTAAACCACTTACCAGTAAAATCTCAATTTTCGTCCAGAATGAAAACAGCTTTAGAAATCACCCCCACCCACCAAACTACCAGTGGAAATGTGTGGAAAACACTAGGGGAGTGTTAGGGTATGATCCCCTAATGATTTCTGAGGGAAAACTGAGTTGAAGGTGAATGTTGATACTCTTGGATGGTGAAGAGAAAAGAAAAACGGGAAAGGCATTTAGGGCAGATGAAATGAATGGTCTGCTAGGTTTAATGCACAAATGACAAGACTTAAGTGTAACTAATGGGTTAGCTAGTACATGGGCTGGGTTTAATGCACAAATGACAAGACTTAAGTGTAACTAATGGGTTAGTACATGGGCTGACACAATGGATTGGGGCTGAGACTGAATTGGGCTAAATCCCAAGGTCTACCAAGTACAGAAATGTTAATTTCACAGCCCGTATCATCCCAAATGACCCGAATAAAATTTTGTGTGACAATACGGGTGTCTGGAATTTCGGTTAAGCAATTGGGCTTACGAATAGTGTTTGGGATCGATGAACAGTATTTGGGATCGATGAATAGTAATCGACCCAAAAATTCATGGTCACTCAAAACGGGTCATAATCTGTCAAATTCCACTGACTCAATCCTCAATCTCGCATTCTATCGTACTCTCGATCCCATCTAGACACCCTAAAACACTCAAACACGCTAAGGACTTCCTAAGGCTGAGGCACCCAACCTAAAAATTTACGAATCGAATCTGCACTCTATCGTACGCTACTCTCAAAAGGGTGAGGTCTCACAGTATGTACTTCTGATTTTCAGAAATGTTTACAATCCACCCTCAGACTTAGTTTCGTTCCTATCCCTTTGATTGATTTTTGAATTGCGTGATACCCATAAATGTGTAGGAATGATCTAAGGTTGTTCGGGAGATTTGTGTTTAAGATTTCTGTAGATCTTATGATGTTGTGACCCTACCGAGATTCTTGTAATCTCATCCTGTTGTATTCACCATTTTTCAGGTTTAGGTACATCCACTCTCCGTGGTACCAGTGTGTGAGATCAAGGCTACACGGCGGGGGAATATCACATCACATTAGTATACCTGTTCCTTGATTGCTTGCGCATATAACATGAATTATGACTGGACTATTTTTCTGGTTTTCCAGGTTTCTCCTTGACTTGTTTCCACTTTATTTTGGGAATTAACTTACTGGATGTTTGGATCCTTATGGGACTTGTGAGTTGTGGATTGATTGTTTTTATTTAAGGACTTTCACTGATATTTTATTGATTCCGTATGATACCAGAATACATGTCCAATATCATGCTCCAGTAACTACTGAACATAACGAATATACATGCTAAAAATCGAGAATTTGATAAGTAAGCCTTGTCGAATTTTGATACGTCCTGGTTCTTGGGCTTGTCTAAGTTTCACGGCGGTAATGGCCCTAATCGGAACAATTAATAATAGGTTAAGATTTGGGGTCGTTATAAGTTTGGTAGCGAAGTATGGTTTAAGGAATATAATTGGTTATATGTTAACTTGTTTGTTAATTTTGTGTTTGCAGGTAAGAACATGCGCACACACTCACTTGAAAGTAAACTAATGCTAAAAAGGGATTGATTTGTAAGATTCAAATAATGAGAATGATAATCTGATTTGTTGTGTGTTTATGAATGTTCTTATGCCTGGTATGCTTTGATGTGTTCTGATAAATCTTAATGTATTTCTTGTCATTGCCGAATGTGTGTTTTTACCATAATGCCAAATGTCACTATGTGACTTCTTATCATTGTCTTTAAAGTTTGTTGCAATGATTTCCAAGAATGGTTTGTATGATAGTATTGTTGTCGAATGCTTATTGGGAGTGTTGCTGTAATTGCCGAGTGTGCATCGCATGTGTACATATGATTTCCGAAAATTGTGAGTATTTGTGTGCAAGTGTACTTTGTTTTCCAGCATATGCGTATCGTTTGGTGCTTGCCTCTCCACTAGGTACCACTCCTTTTCCTAGTATCATATTTAGTATGTAAGTAACAATCGTATGTTTGTATAGTATGGCAAGGTTGAAAGCTACAAGGGATCGACGACGTAGGTATGAGGTTCAGGCTGAACAACAACCTGTTGAGCAAGAGGAGCCGAATGCACAAACTGAGCAACCAAGACAAGCTGAGCTCGATAACCAGCCTGAGGCACTAGCCATACCAGCCATCGACCATGTGATGGCACAAATCCTAAATGTATTGCAAGGAATTGCTGAAAATCAGTAGTGTATGAAGGAGCAATTTCAGAATGCTCCTGCACCCACGCCCGTGGAAGGACCTACTCTTCCACTTGAACCTATACAGCCGCCACATCCTAAGGAAGCCGAGAGACTTCCCGTCGTGATTACAAAATTATTGAAGGAAGCTCGACAGTTGGGATGTAAAGATTTCAATGGTTCAACTGGAGCCGCTGCTGCTCGTGAATGGATCGACACCTTATGCCGAGTGTTCTTGTTCTTACGTATCTCGGATGATGACAAGGTTGCCATCGCCACTTTCCTAGTTGAGGGAGAAGCCCTCGCATGGTGGACAGCTGTGAGCTTTTGATTTGGCGATCGTCTGCCTACATGGGAGAAATTTCGGTATGAATTCGACGAAAGATTCTATATGAGATTCCATAAAATCGAGCAATGACAAGATTTCTACAAGCTTGAATAGGGCACCCGTTCGGTGCTGGTGTATGAAAAGGCATTAAGGGAATTGTCCCGATTTGCACCTGAAGAGGATCGATGACTGTTCCAGCTTGCGAGATGATTTCAGGATGGGTTGAATACTGAACTCCAAACCATCGTTCGTACGACACCGGTAAAAAATTTGAAAGAACTAGTTGTTGCAGCGACTGAAGCCGAAAAAATCATGCAAGCTAACAAGATATCCGCAGCCACTAGCCACAAGCTAACAAACCGACTGAAACCCTATCTTTTAAGGTCCTATCCTCAGAAAATTAATGGCAATGGATGTAACAACAAGAAATTTTCTGGTTCAAATCCCAATGGATCTACGTGTAATTTTCAGCAACGTCTATGTTATAACTGTAGCGAAATGGGACACATTCAGCAGGAATGCCAGAAGTCGAGACGTATCACTGGCACACCTAGTGCGGGCCGAGGTGGGTATGCTAACCCGACCAAACCACCAACACGCACACCAGAAGGACCACCCAATGGATCCACAAGTGATACGCAACCAAGACCAATGAGGCTACTCACCTTGACTGACGTCGAAGCTAGCCCTAATATGGTGACAGATTTGTGATAGTCTTCATCGACGACATTCTAATTTATTCAAAATTGGAAGAGGAACATGCTAAGCATTTGTGGATTATGCTAAATGTTTTGAAGGATCGGAAGTTGTTTGCAAAGTACTCCAAATGCGAATTTTGGTTACGCAAAGTTGGTTTCCTTGGCCATATTTTTTCCACCCAAGGTTTGTTAGTTGATCCAAAGAAGATTGAAGCCGTAGTTTCTTGGGAACCTTCGCGAACTATGTTCGAAATTCATAGTTTCCTTGGCTTAGCAGGATACTACCGTCGTTTTGTAGAGAATTTTTCATCGCTTGCCGCACCATTGACAAAACTAATGGGCAAAGGTGAGCTGTTCATGTGGAACGAGAAATGCCAGCGAAGTTTTGAAGAACTGAAAAACCGGTTAGTTTATGCACCTATCCTTACCTTACCTATTTGCGGAAAGGAGTATGTGGTTTACAGCAATACGTCAAAATCTGCACTTGGATGCATATTGATGCAAGACGGGAAAGTCAATGCTTATGCTTCCCAACAGTTATGACCGCACGAAAGCAACTACCCTACGCATGATTTGGAGCATACAGCCGTGGTGTTTGCATTGAAAATATGGCGACATTACTTATACGGTGAGACGTGCCGAATCTTCACCGATCACAAAAGCCTGAAGTACCTCCTCATGCAAAAAGAATTGAATATGAGACAAAGAAGATGGGTGGAGCTGATTAAAGACTATAATTTGATCATCGAATATCATCCTGGAAAGGCAAGTGTTGTTGCTGATGCCTTGAACCAAAAGTTTCATCCTCCTTCCCCAACGATTTTGGCTTACTTGCACACCCATTACATGCCTATGTTGCTGGATTTGAAAGCTAATCATGTGCATCTTAGCACTGATTTTTCTGGATCATTATTGGCACGAATCGAAGTCAGTCCTACCTTAATTGAGGAAATCCGGAATCAGCAATTAGAGGATCCGAAACTGATTGAAATTCGGAAGCAACTTTCTGATGGTGTTGATGCCATAGTTCATGACTTCAGAATGCGAGATGACAAAGTGTTTGTCAAAAACTGGGTATGTGTTCCACAAGATGTTGATATTCGTAACCTTATTCTATCGGAGACGCATAGTTCGAAGGTCGCTATCCATCTCAAAAGCATTAAGATGTATCGAGATTTAAAGGAGCAGTATTGGTGGCCAAACATGAAACGCAACATTTCTTAGTTTGTTGCCCGATTCCTCGTATGCCAACAGGTAAAGATAGAACATCAACAACCTGCTGGTCTACTTCAGTCACTCCCGATTCCAGAGCGATGGCTAATCAGAAAGAACGATTAAGACACTCGAAGACATGTTACGTGCGAGTGTGTTGGACCAGGAAACCGGCTGGGATCGATGCCTGCCATTGGAAGAATTTGTTTACAACAATAGTTTTCAGGTAAGCATCGATATGGCACCTTACGAAGCATTATATGGGAGACTTTAAAGAACTCCCATTTTCTGGAATGAAGTAGGCGAGAGACGTCTAGACAATCCGGAATTGATTGATCAAGCAACAGTGCAATTGAACTTGATTCGACAATGGCTAAGAGCAGCCCAAAATCGGCAGAAAAACTACGCCGATAATTGACAAAGGGAGCTGGAATTTGCGGTAGGTCACAAAGTGTTTTTGAAGGTAGCCCCATAGAAAAGAGTTCTTCGTTTTTAGTAGCGAGGTAAGCTAGCACCTCATTAGATTGGTCCGTATGACATCGTCGCGAGGATCGACTTTGTTGCATACAGACTTGCCTCACCTCCAAATATGGAAAGAATTGACAACGTGTTTCATGTTTCAATATTGAGAAAGTATGTGCAAGCCCATGCTCACATGGTCGAAGAACCCCCAATTGTAATCGTTGAAGACCTATCATATCCTGTACAACCAGTTGCCATACTAAATCAGTCAATTCTCCAACTTCGCAGTTGAAGCATGCCTATGGTACAAATTGTTTGGCGTAATGGCCAAATTCAGCAACAGTTTTGGAAGATTGAGGAATCTATGTGTGTGAAATTTCCTTATCTGTTTGCTTAGGTATTTGTGCTAAAATTTCGATGACGAAATTTTTGTAAGGAGGAGAGGGTGTGAGACCCTGAATTTTGATTCGTAGAAGTCCAGAAGCCAGTGCAGGTAAAAAATATTATTTTTCCCCTGAAGAAAAGGGTGTGTGATGGCCGAAATTGGTAAGGAATGTCTAGTAATTATTTCTGGTATTAATTCCCTATAAATTGATTATTTATTAATTAATAAATACCTTAGTAAATAAAAATTTTAAGTTTAAAGGGAGACAATTACATAATTTAATTCTGATAATTATCTTATTTTAGTTAAGCCTTTAAGATAGGAATTTTAATCTCATAACCACCTTATATAAATAGGGAATCAGCCATGCCAAAATCTTATACATAAAACACACAAAATTCGTAAGATCTAAAAACCCTACAATTCTCAATTTCTGCTAAAATCCGCTGAAAATTCAAGCAAGCATAACTCTCACATCGTTTATCGGATTCCTACGAATAATAGCTTTTTAAAAGGATTTCTTCATCTTCTTTCCAACGATCTTTGTTTTTTTTTCTGGAGATAAATTTTTTCTATGTTAAAAGTTAAATCAAATTTCGGCGGAATTGCCAAAATCTGTTTGAACTTCAAAATAGCATAACTCTCTCATCCTTTGTCGAATTCTTGCGAATAATAGCTTGTTGGAAAGCTCTCTTCATCTTCGTTCCAACCATTTATTGTTTTTCATTTGGAGGTTCCTTTTTCTTTGTTAAAAGTTAAATCAAATTTCGGCGGAATTGCCAAAATCTACTTGAATTTCAAAATAGCATAACTCTCTCATCCTTTGTCGGATTCTTGCGAATAATAGCTTTTTGGAAAGATCTCTTCATCCTCTTTTAAAAAACTATTGGTTTTTTTTTAGGAGGTTAGTTTTTCTTTATTGTAAGATAAGTTGAATTTCGACGGGATTAGGGTTCAAGATTGTGTGATTCTGTCTTCAATTGATTTATTTTGTTTTTTCTCTTGTTTGTATGATTGTTTGGCATCTATTCATCTTATAAAATCATGAATTCATCCTTTGAATGTTTTCTATACATAAAATCAGTATGCCCTACCCTTGCCCTATTGTTGCCTATCTTGATCAATTGATGAACCTATTGGATTTTAATCTTGTTTTTTTTTTGTATACGTTATAAACACTTAATCCCTCTTTGTTAGCATGAAATCGCAACCCTTACACCACGCTAACATGAAATCACAAGCTATCTTGTGTTCTATGCTTAGTACCGAAATATACATAGTTAAATTAGATGGTAATTCAGGTTGAATTTTGTTAAGTTCTTGGCTATCACATCACAAATCAAAAGGTGAGGCACCTCCAGCATCTGACCACTGGTTTTTGATAAGTTTGGTGATTGGAATTGGTAAGGAAATAGGGTATTCAATTGGTCAATAAGTATGCATGCTTACTTTGGTTTTTTCTTTTCCTTGTGATACTATATATGGTTCAGAATTATTAAATAAAAGCAAAGGAATAGTTTGTTGTTTAGAGACAAGAGAGGTAGGATCTATGCCTCATTGGTTTCTCCAAAGATCGTAGTTGTTTGTTTATTGTTTTTGGTGCATGTTATTGTTATTATTGCATGAGAATTGATTGTAGGATATACGTAAGAATTGAGGATTGAGATATGAATCCTATATAGGCTATACAGAACCCTTGAGTTAGGTTTTGAGTGCTCGAATTGCATATGATATGTGAATTGAACAAGCTAACTCTGTTCTGACATGATTAAGGATACCCCTGTTATGGTATTGTGCTTATGCTTGCCTGTGTGTGCTTGTATATGTTTGTGTGTCAGGATCCTGTTCCGATGGTCATTCAGGGTAAATGCTGATGCTCCTTCGGAGAGGGGAGGCTCTTACTGGTATGGGAGTTGTATGGAACGCAAATCCCATCATGCTCGAGCTGGATGACTAGTCCTTGTTTGGATAGAAGTCTTGACCTTGTGTGGCAGGATGCCTTCATCCTTATGTGGCAGGATGCCTTCATCCTTATGTGGCTTGGGATGTCTTGTCCTTGTGTGACAGGATGAATAGGCTTTTTGATTAGCTTGTGTGCTAACCTATTACCCTTTCTGCAGTAAGCCTTGGACATCACAGGTGGAAGGGGACGACCTTTCTTTTCCTATTTCCGAGAGCAATCTGATGAGTTTACCTGCCTGTGTACTTCTGATTTTCGGAAGTATTTGCAGTCCACTCTCAGCCTTAGTTTCGGCCCTATCCCTTTGATTGATTTTGGAATTGCGTGTTAACCATAGATGTTTAGGAATGATCTAATGTTGTTCGGGAGATTTGTGTTTAAGATTTCTGTAGATCTTATGATGTTGTGACCCTACTGAGATTCTTATAATCTCATCCTGTTGTATTCACCGTTTTTCAGGCTTAGGTAAAAATCCACTGTCCGTGGGACCAGTGTGAGATCAAGGTTGCACGGCGGGGCAGTATCGCATCTCATTAGCATACCTATTCCTTGATTGCTTGCGCATATAACATGAATTATGATTGGACTATTTTTCTAGTTTTCAAGGTTCCTTTACTTGTTTCCATTTTATTTTGGGAATTAACTTACTAGATGTTTGGATCCCTTGGGACTTGTGAGTTGTGGATTCATTGATTTTTTTTAAAGACTTCCGCTGATATTTTATTCTCTTTGTACAATACCAGAATACATGTCCAATATCATGCTCCAATAACTAATGAACATAACGAATGTACATGCTAAAAATCGAGAATTTGATAAGTAAGCCTTGTGGAATTCAGATACGTCCTGGTTCTGGAGCTTGACTGAGTTTCATAGCGGTAATGGCCCTAATCGGAGCATTTAATAATAGGTTAGGATTTGTGGTCGTTATAGGTTTGGTAGTAGAGCATGGTTTAAGGAATATAATTGGTTATATGCTAACTTGTTT
The DNA here is from genome assembly GCA_019739055.1 of Passiflora organensis. NCBI lineage: Eukaryota > Viridiplantae > Streptophyta > Magnoliopsida > Malpighiales > Passifloraceae > Passiflora > Passiflora organensis. The sequence goes on from JAEPBF010000154.1 coordinate 240,265, forward strand.
GTTGATTTTGTGTTTGTAAGTAAGAACTTGCGCACACACTCATTCAGTTAGGGGCTACTACCAAAAGTGAACTAATGCTAGAAAAGGATTGATTTAAATGATGAAAATGATAATTTGATTTGCTGTGTGTTTATGTATGTTCTTATGACTGGTATGCCTTGATGTGTTTCGGTGAATGTTTGTTGTGTTTCTTGTCATTGCCGAGAATGTGTATGTTGTTGGGGCATATTACCAGGTGTCCCTATGTGATTTCTATGTTGCCGAATGTATATGCGTGTGATTGCTAATGTGTATTGCCAAATGCATGGGGTGTGAGTTGCATGATTGCCGAATATGGATTGTGTGAATCCATGCTTGCTTAATGTTTAATGATGATTTTCGAGAGTACATATATGTGATGATATGAGTAACGATTATGCATTTGCAGGTGTACATATGATTTTTGAATCTTGTGAGTATTTGTGTGCAAATGTATTTTGATTTCTAGCATATGCATATCGTCCGGTGCACGCCTCTCCACTAGGTACCATTTCTTTTCCTTGTATCTTATTTGGTTGTGTGATGAGAAACAATCGTATGCTTGTATAGTATGGCAAGGCCCAGTGTACGAAGGGATCGATAGGGTAGGTTTGGGGTTCAGGCTGAACAACAACCCATAGAGCAGAATGAACCTGATGCACATATTGAGCAGGGAGTGCAACTGATTTGTGATCTAGTCTACATCGACTGTGCTGTATGTATGGGACCGAATGTATTGGAAGTGGATCTGATTCCATTGGGAATCCGAGAGCTGGATGTGATTTTAGGCATGGACTGTCTTGCGAAATATCAATCCCGTATAGAGTGTTTCACCAAATGTGTATGGTTCATTTTTTCTTGATGATGCCGAGTACTGTTTTAAAGGTGATAGGCGGCGAGTGGTTCCAACATGCATGATTTCTTGGCTTGATGCAAAACAATTGATCAACAAAGGATGTACAGCGTACCTCGCACACGTACATGATATTTCTAAAGAATCCTTGGATCTGGATTATGTTCCAGTCATTCGCGAATTTCCAAAAGTATTTCCGGAAGATATAGCCGGTTTACCACCAGCAAGGGAAGTGGAATTCTTCATTGAGTTAGTGCATGGTACGAATCCGATTTCCATTCCTCCGTATCGTATGGCTCCTGTGGAAATGAAGAAACTAAAAACACAATTGGAAGATTCACTAAATCGTGGTTTCATCCGACCTAGTGTCTCACCTTTAGGAGCACTTGTCTTGTTCGTAAAGAAGAAAGATGGCTCGTTACGATTATGCATCAACTATCGACAGTTGAATCTTGTGACCATGAAAAACAAGTAGCCTTTATGAGACCCTGAATTTTGAGTCATAGAAGTCCAGAAGCCAGTACAGGTGAAAAGACAGAAATTGGTAAGAGTTGCATGGTTGTTAATTCTGGTTTTAATTCCCTTTAATCTAAGTCCTTACAGCTAGATAATTGCCTTAGAAATTAAAATCCCTAAAAGATGGGGAAGATAATTAAAGAATTTAAATCTGGTAATTATCTTACTTTAATAAATCCTTTAAAGTATTAATCTTAATTCTATACCCATCCATTAGAAATAGGAAGCCAACCCCACAAAAATCATTCATAGAAAACACACAAAACTCGTATAGCCTAAAACCTTTACACCTGCTTATAGCTGCCAAAATTCGCTGAAACTTTAAATTAGCATAACTCTTTCATCGTTTGTTGAATCCCTGAAAATAATAGCTTGTTGGAAAGTTCTCTTCATTCTCTTTTCAACCATCATTTTTTTTTCATCGGGAGGTTAGTATTTCTTTCTCTAAAGTTAAGTTGAAATTCGGCGACACTACCTAATCTTCTTAAACTTCAGAATAGCATAACTCTATCATCTTTTGTTGTATCTCTACAAATAATAGCTTGTTAGAAATCTTTTTTCATACTCTTTCCAACCTTTTTTTTTTTTTTTGTTTGGACATTTGTATTTCGTTTTCAAAATATAAGTTGAAAATCGGCGGCGGAATTAGATTTTCGGCGAAACTGCCAAATTCTTCTTGAAATTCAGAATAGCATAACTCTTTCATTGTTTGTCGGATCCCTAAACAAAATAGCTTGTTGGAAATCTCTATTCATCCTCTTCCTAACCATCTTTGGTTTTCAATCGGGAAATTAGTATTTCTTTCTCTAAGATTAAGTTGAAAATCGGCAATGGAATTAGGTTTTCATCGGTGACGGAATTAGGTTTTTAAATTTCTATAGTTTTTGTCTTCTAATGATTTCTGTTGTCATTTCACGTGTTCTTATTATTTCTTAGCATCTATTCATAAGGTATGATCATGAATTTCTTTCTTTTAAACTTCTCTATGCTTGAAGTCGAAATTGTCCTATGCCCTACTCTTAGCGACAAAATTTGCATAGTTAATTGGAATGGTAATTCAGGTTGAATCTTGTTAAGTTCCTGGATATCACATCACACATCCAAGGAGGAGGCACCTGAAGCATCTGATCACTGGTTTCTGATAGGTTTGTGACTGGAATTGGTAAGGAAATATGGTATTCAATTGATTATTGAATATGCATGCTTAGTTTGTTTTCATCTTTGCCTATTGATAATATAGGTGGTTCGGAATTACCTAATAAAGGCAAAGGAGTAATTTCTTGTTCCGAGACAAGAGAGGTAGGATCTACGCCTTATCGGTTTCACCATAGACACCTGTTATTTTCTTGATGTTTTTTATACTTGGCCTTCTTGTATTGCATGTGATTTGGTTATAGGGTGAGAGTATGAATTTTGGATTGAGATATGGATCTCATAGGCTATATCGAACCCCTGAGTTAGGTATTGAATGCCTGAGTTGCATATGTTATGTGAATTGAATATGTTGATTGTGTTCTGACATAATTGTGTGTTAACCGTTTACTCTTTCTGCAGTAAGCCTTGGACAACACAGGTGGAAAGGGTTGGCTTTCCTTCTTTACTGCCGAGAGCAATCTGATGAGTTCCACCTGCCTGTGTACTTCTGATTTTTTCGGAAGTGATTGTAGTCCTCCCTCAACCATAGAATCAGCCCTAACCTTTTTTTATTGGTTTTTGAATTGCATGATCCTCTTTAGTTTTTTAGGAATGATCTAATGTGAAATCGGAGATTTGTGTTTAGGGTTTCTGCAGATCTTATGATGCTGTGTGTAACGACCCTAATTCCTAAACCATTATTCATTGCTTCGATTAAGGTCATTACTGCCGTGAAACCCAAATAAGCCTCAAAATCACCTAAGACCTATTAGAATTTCACAAGGCTACTCATATGATACCGATTTTAAATCTTGTTTATTTTGTTGCTTACCAATCAATTGGAGCATGATACTGGACACATATTCTGGTAACATACGGAGTAAATAAAATCATCAGCGGAAGTCTTAAATTTATCCTTTGGGTTCATAACACACAAGTCCCATAGGGATCCAAATAATCAGCAAGAAATTCATCAACCAAGTTCGGAAATAGCAAGCCAAACGAATGCTTAAAAATAAACCAGAACAATGTCCAATCTTTCAAGTTATTTGCGCAAGTAACAAGTAGTATTTGTGATGCGATATCGCCCCACCGTGCAGCCTTGATCTCACACACTGGTACCACGATCAGAGGATGTACCTAAGCCTGAAAAATTGTAAAAACAACGGTTTGAGATTACAAGAATCTCAGTAGGGTCGCAGCATCATAAGATCTACAGAATCCCTAAACACAAATCTCCCAAATCACATAAGATCATTCCCTAAACAACTAAAGGGATCACGCAATTCAACAATAAACCAAAAGAGGTTAAGGCCGAAGTTATGGCTGAGGGAGGACCACACTTCCGAAAGTTCAGAAGTACACAGGCAGGTGAAATACAACAAAATCACACTCAATGATGAAGTTCCACCTGTGTTGTCCAAGACTTACTGCACAAAGGGTAGATGGTTAACACACAAACTAATCAGTAAGCCTTTCACCTTATCCTCGCAAGGACAAGTTGACTAGCCCCTCAGGGAACAAGTCTTCCCTTAGTCGCAACCAGGGCATCCCCAAATCTCGCAAGATAAGGGCTTCCTGTCTCGCAAGACAGGGATCCGGCCTCGCAAGGACAGATATCCAGCGTGCACTTGCTGGTTCAACACCCATACACCTCCCATAAATCGGTAAGTACCGCTCCTCTCACTAGGAGCATCAGTGCTTACCCTGCGTGGCCACCGGAACAGGATTCTGACACACAAACACGTACAAGCACACACAGGCAAGTACAAAGCATAATACCACAACGGGGTATCCTCAATCATGTCAGGAAACAATCAACACATCCAATTCATATAACAATAGCATCCCAAGCACTCAATTCCTAACTCAGGGGTTCGATATAGTCTAGGAGATTCATATCTCATTCCGGATTGCATATTCACACCCTACAATCCAATCACAAACAATACAACAAAGGCAGGTAACAAAAACATCAAGTAAGAGCAGGGGTTTTCTGGAGAAACCGATGAGGCATAGATCCTACCTCCCTTTTATCTGAACAAGAAGCTACTCCTTTTCCTTTATTAAGTAAATCTGAACCACCTAAATCATCACCACACAAAGACAAAACAATCTAAGCATGCATATCCCAAAAATCAATTGTATACCCTATTCCTTACCAGTACCACTCACCAAACCTATCAGAAAACCAGTGATCAGATGTTGCAGGTGCCTCCCCCTTGGATGTGTGATGTGATAGCCGGGAACTTAACAAGATTCAACCTGAATTTACCATTCCAATTATTTATGCACAACCTGTTGCTCAAAGTAGGGCATAGGACGATTTCATCTTAACCTAAACAACGAAGTATTTATATCCAAGCTGCTATTAATATAGGGTTGGAAAGAGGATGAAAAGATCTTTCCAACGAGATATTATTTGCAAGATTCCAACAAACAAGCAGAAAGTTATGCTATTTTGAAGTTCAAGAAGATTTGGCGAAAACCTAATTCGGCCGCCGATTTTCAAAGTAACATTAGACAAAGAAATACTAACCTCCTGACGGAAAAAAAATATGGTTGGAAAGAGGATGAAGAGAGCTTTCCAACAAGCTATTATTCGTAGAGATCCAATGAACGATGAGGGAGTTATGCTGGTTTAAAGTTTCAGCAAATTTTGACGGCTAATGGGAGGTATAGGGTTTTAAGCCTATACGACTTTTGTAAGGTTTTAGGGGACAGATTTTGTGGGGTTGGCTTCCTATTTATATTCAATGAGTGTAGAATTATGTCTACTACTTTTAATCAATCTATCAACCCAATATAATTCACTAAATAACCAAAACTCTTAAATTACCTTCCCTATTTTTAGGGACTTAATCTTTAAGGCAACTATCTACCTTAAAGGATGGTTCCTAAAGCTATTACCCATCTACAAGGACCTAAATCAAAAGGAATTAGAAGCAAATTAATTTACTGAACAATCTTACCAATTTCGGCTATCACACATCCTTCTCTTTAGGGGCAAAATCGTCTTTTCACCTGCACTGGTTTCTGAACTTCTAGGACTCAAAATTTGGGGTCTTACACTGTGACCCTACTGAGATTCTTGTAATCTCATACCGTTATTTTTACCATTTTTCAGGCTTAGGACATCCACTGTCCGTGGTACCAGTGTGTGATATCAAGGCTGCATGGCGGGGCGATATCGCATCACATTTGCATATTTGTTGACTTGCACATATAACATGAATGATTGGGCTACTTTCTGGTTTATTTTAAGATCCCTCCTTTGCTTGCTATTTCCGAAATATGTTGGAAGATTTCTTGCTGGTTATTTGGATCCCTATGGGATTTGTGTGTTATGAACCCAATGATTTAATCTAAAGACTTCCGCTGATGTTCACTCCGTATGTTACCAGAATATTTGTCCAATATCATGCTCCAATTATTGTTAAACATTAAAATAAACATACTAAAAGTCGGAAGTTAATGGTAAGCCTAGTGAGATTCAGATAGGTCCTAGGTGTCATTTGGGTTTATTTGGGTTCACGGCGGTGATAACCTTAATCGGAGAAAATATTAATAGTTAGGAATTGGGGTCGTTACACCCTTTGCCAAGCATGGATGATTTGTTCGACCAACTCCAGGGTGCAGTCGTGTTCTCCAAGATCGACCTCAGATCTAGATACCTTCAATTGCGAGTTCGTGATGCTGATATTCTGAAGACCGCGTTCAGATCTTGATACGGCCATTACGAATTTCTGGTTATGCCATTTGGTTTGACCAATGCTCCATGAGTTCTTGGATAAATTTGTGACAGTCTTCATCGACGACATTCTGATTTATTCAAAATCGGAAAAGGAACATGCTAAGCATTTGCGGATTGTGCTGAGTGTTTTGAATGATCGGAAGTTGTTTGCAAAGTACTCCAAATGGGAATTCTGGTTATGCGAAGTCGGTTTCCTTGGCCATATTGTTTCCGCCCAAGGTGTGTTAGTTGTTCCACAGAAGATTAAAGCCATAGTTGCTTAGGAACCCCCACGAACTGTGTTCGAAGTTTGTAGTTTCCTTGGCTTAGCCTGATACTACAATCGCTTTGTGAAGAATTTTTCATCGCTTGCCGCACCATTGACAAAACTAACAAGCAAGGGTGAGCCGTTCGTATGGAACGAGAAATGCCAGCGAAGTTTCAAAGAACTGAAAAACCGGTTAGTTTCCGCAGATATCCTTACCTTACCTATTTATGGAAAGGAGTATGTGGTTTACAGCGACGCGTCGAAATCCGGACTTGGATGGGTATTGATGCAATACGGGAAAGTCGTTGCTTATGCTTCCCGACAATTACGACCCCACGAAAGCAACTACCCTATGGATGATTTGAAGGTTGCAGCCGTGGTGTTTGTGTTGAAAATATGGTGACATTATGTATACGGCGAGACGTGCTGAATCTTCACCGACCACAAAAGCCTGAAGTACCTCCTCACGCAAAAAGAATTGAATATGAGACAACGAAGATGGGTGGAGCTGATTAAAGACTGCTATTTGATCATCGAATATCATCCTAGAAAGACAAATGTTCGAATGCATGGAGTGACAGTTTCCATCGTCTCATATCATGACCCCTGTTTCACCTCACGATTTTGGGAGAAATTCCAGAATGTGCTGGGTTCGAGATTGAATTTCAGTACAGCATTTTATCCCCAGATCGATGGCCAATCAGAAAGGATGATTCAGACACTCGAAGACATGTTACGCACGAGTGTGTTGGACCAATAAACCGGTTGGGATCGATGCCTGCCATTGGCAGAATTTGTTTACAACAATAGTTTTCATGTAAGCATCGGTATGGCACCTTACAAAGCATTATATGGGAGACGTTGCAGAACTCTCATTTTCTGGAATGAAGTAGGCGAGAGACGCCGAGACAATCCGGAATTGATTGATCAAGCAACAGAGCAGTTGAACTTGATTCGACAACTGCTAGAAACAGCCCAAAATCGGCAACAAAACTACGTTAATAATCAACGAATGGAGCTGGAATTTGCGGTAGGTGACAAAATGTTTCTAAAGGTCTCCCTATGGAAAGTAGTTCGTCGTTTTCAGCAGTGAGGTAAACTAGCACCTTGTTACAATGGTCTGTATGACATCGTCGAGAGGATCGGCCTTGTTGCATAACGACTTGCCTTACCTCCAAATATACAAAGAATTCACAACGTGTTTTACGTTTCAATGTTGAGAAAGTATGTGCAACACCTTGCTCATGTGCTCGAAGAACCCCCAGTTATAATCTCCAAAGACCTATCCTATCCCGTACAGCCAGTTTCCATACTAGATCGGCTAGTTCGACAGTTTTGCAGTCGAAGCGTGCCTATGTTACGAGCTGTTTCACGTAATGGTCAAATTGAGGAACAGTCTTGGGAGACTGAGGAATCTATGCATGAAAAATTTCCTTATCTGTTTGCTTAAGTACTTGTGCTAAAATTTCGATGACGAAATTCTTATAAGGAAGGGAGGATGTGAGACCCTGAATTTTGAGTCCTAGAAGTCCAGAAGCCAATGCATGTGAAAAAGACCATTTTTCCCTTGAAGAAAAGATGTGTGATGGCCGAAATTGGTAAGTGATGTATCATAATTATTTATGGTATTAATTCCCTTTAAATTGATTATTTATTGGTTGATAATTACCTTAGGAAATAAAAACTCTAAATTTAAGGGGGGATAATTACAGAATTTAATTCTGATAATTATCTTATTTTAATTAATCGTTTAAGGTAGGGATTTTAATCCCATAACCACCTTATATAAATAGGAAGTCAGCCAAACAAAAATCTTATATAGAAAACACACAAAATTCGTAAGACCTAAAAACCCTATACCTTCTAATTTCTGCTGAAATCTACTTGAACTTCAAAATAGCATAACTCTCTCATCCTTTGAATCTTTTCTATACATGAAATCAGTATGCCCTATCCTTGCCCTATTGTTGCCTATCTTGATCAATTGATGAACCTATTGGATTCCGATCTTGTTTCTTTTGATTGAATAAGTTATAAACACTTAATCCCTCTTTGTTAGCATGAAATTGCAACCCTTACACCTTGCTAACATAAAATCGCAAACTATCTTGTGTCCTATGCTTAGTGCCGAAATATATATAGTTAAATTGGGTGGTAATTCACGTTGAATCTTGTTAAGTTTTTGACTATCACATCACACATCAAAAGGGGAGGCACTGGCGGCATCTGACCACTGGTTTCTGATAGGTTTGGTGAGTGTAATTGGTAAGGAAATAGGGTATTCAATTGGTTATTAAGGATGCATGCTTAGTTTGTTTTAGTCTTTTCCTGGTGATACTATAGGTGGTTCGAAATTATTAAATAAAAGCAAAGGAATAGCTTTACGTTCAGAGACAAGAGAGGTAAGATCTATGCCTCATTGGTTTCTCCAGAGATCCCTGTTGTTTATTTGTTGTTTCCGGTGCTTTCCCTTGTTATTATTACATGAGAATTGGTTGTAGGATATGTGCAAGAATTACGGATTGAGATATGAATCCTATAGGCTATACCGAACCCTTGAGTTAGGTTTTGAGTGCCAGAATCTCATATGATATATGAATTGAATAAACTAATTGTGTTCTGACATTATTGAGGATACTCTATTACGGTATTGTGATTGTGCTTGCCTGTGTGTGCTTGAACATGTCTATGTGTCAGAATCCTGTTCCGATGGCCATTCTGGGTAAGCACTGATGCTCTTTGGGAGAGGGGAGGCTCTTACTGATATGGGAGTTATATGGGTGGCAAACCCCAACATGCGCTCGCTAGATGACAGTCCTTGTGTGGATAGAAGTCTTGTCCTTGTGGGGCTAGAAGTCTTGTCCTTGTGTGGCAGGATTCCCTTATCCTAGTGTGGTTTGGGATATCTTTGTCCTTGTTTGGCTTGGGATGTCTTGTCCTTGTGTGGCAGGATGAATAGGCTTACTGATTAGCTGGTATGCTAACCTTTAACCCTTGGTGTAGTAAGCCTTGGACAACATAGGTGGAAGGCGACAACTTTCTTTTTCCTATTGCCAAGAGCAATCTGATGAGTTTTACCTGCTTGTGTACTTCTGATTTTCAGAAATGTTTGCACTCCTCCCTCAACCTTAGTTTCGGCCCTATCCCTTTGATTGATTTTTGAATTGCGTGATACCCATAGATGTGTAGGAATGATCTAATGTTGTTTGGGAGATTTGTGTTTAATATTTTTGTAGATCTTATGATGTTGTGACCCTACTGAGATTCTTGTAATCTCATCCTATTGTTTTCATCATTTTTTCAGGCTTAGGTACATCCACTGTCTGTGGTACTAGTGTGTGAGATCAAGGCTGCACGGCGGGGCGATATCACATCACATTAGCATACCTGTTTCTTGATTGCTTTTGCATATAACATGAATTATGATTGGGCTATTTTTCTTATTTTCGAGGTTCCTCCTTTACTTGTTTATGTTTTATTTTGGGAATTAACTTACTGGAAATTGGATCTTTATGGGACTTATGAGTTGTGGATTCATTGATTTTATTTAAAAACTTCTGCTGATATTTTATTCACTCGGTATGATACCAGAATACATGTCCAATATCATACTCCAATAACTAATGAACATAACGAATGTACATGCTAAAAATTGAGAATTTGATAAGTAAGCCTTCTGGAATTCAGATACGTCCTGGTTTGGGGCTTGTTTGAGTTTCATGGCGGTAATGGCCCTAATCGGAGCAATTAATAATAGGTTAGGATTTGTGGTCATTACATCCATAATATCCACAAAGCAACCAGAATATCCCCAACTCAACAATACTCACAACACCGCAGATATCCTCCACCACCACATCATCAACCAACATAACAACAATATCACAACACCGCAGATATCCTCCACCACCACATCATCAACCAACACAACAATAATATCACAACACAACAACAATATCGCAACACAACAACAATATCAACAACACAACAACGATATCAACAAACACAACATCGATATCAACAAACACAACAATAATAACAACAAACACAACAGTAGTACAAGCATAAAAGAAAAACAAGAAATATACTCAAAATAGAAAAACTCACCAAGCAAAAAGCTGAGGGGAATCTCCTCCTCATCTCAGCCTCAATCTCCCAACTGGTCCTTTAACTGGAGACTCGTCCAAAACACTACCACCATAGGAATAGTCTTGCTTCACAAGACTCTCTTGGATCTTTCCATGATCCACACTGACTAAGTAGGATAAGTCAAATCCTCCACTATTTGCAAAGGAGGCATCTCCATCACATGACTAGAATCCGGAATGTACTTGCTGAACATCGACACATGGAACATGTCGTGTATCCTCTCCAACTCTAAAGGCAACCTCAATTGATAAGCTACAAGAACAATCCTCTCAATCACCTTATAAGGGCCAATATACCGAGAGGTCCTAGCTTACCCTTCTTCTCAAACCGTATCACCCCCTTCCAAAGTGCTACCTTCAGGAATACTCTATCCTCAACTAAAAACTCTAAAGGCTTATGCCTATTATCCACATAATTCTTTTAACGATCCTGAGCCGTTCTCAACCTGTCTTGATTAGTTTCACCTTATCCAAGGTGAAATCTGTCAACTTTGCTCCACTCAATCTCCTCTCTCCAAACTCATTCCACAATAACGGAATACGACAAGCTCTCCCATACAATGCCTTATAAGGCGCCATACCAATACTTGCTTGAAAGCTGTTATTATAAGCAAACTCAAAAAACGGTATATAATGGTCCCAACTGCCTTGAAAATCCAAAACACAAACTCTGAACATATTCTTAAGGATCTGGATACTCTCTGAATGCCCTTATGTCTAAGGCTGAAACACAGTATTGAAGCTCAACCGCATACCCAAAGCCTCGTGCAGCTGACCCCAAAACCTGGATGTGTAATGGGGATCTCTATCGGACACAATAGACACCGACACTCCATGCCATCTGACTATCTCCTAAACATACAACTCTGCAAGACGCTCCAATGAAATACACATCCTAACAGGATAGAAATGGGTCGAATTAGTGAGTCGATCTACCACTACCCATACTGCATCATGTCCTCTCTGTGATCTAGGAAAGCCTAACACAAAGTCCATAGCATGCTCCACTTCCACTTAGGAATAGGAAGAGGCTGTAATAATCCACTGGGTCGCTATCTCTCTACCTTAATTTGCTGACAAGTAAAGCACCGGGCAATATACTGAGCAACATCCCTCTTCATACCTATCCACCAATACACCTCTCTAAGAGTTCGATATATCTTCGTACCTCCAGGATACAAAGCATAAGTTGAGGAGTGAGCCTCGGAAAAAATCATGTCCCTCAATCTATTATCCATCAGAACACAAATCTAGTCCCTGAACAGCAAAACACCATAATCTCGGACACTATAATAGGAGTCTGAATCATTGGAAAGACCCTCTCTCACACTCACTAGTACTGGATCATGACTCTGAGCATCCCGGATCTCATCAAGCAAAACAGTCCAAACTGTCAGATTGGCCAACAACATACCTCTCCGATGAACTGCCAATGAAGTACCTGTGGACCTCAAACCAGCAAGCAACGACAGGTACCTGTATAGGGATTAATAAGTACAGTTACCTGTTTGGTTTAGAACTTATAGGGATCCAACCTTTTTCCTGTTTAATGATATATGTATTGGTTCTAGAATATGATAATGTAGTCAAAAGTCTTTCCTTGTTCTGTTTATCCTGTATCTTATATTTTGGGCTAGTTAAATAGTTCTATCATCAGCTCTATACTTTGTTGTCTTTTTCTTCCCTTTTTTTTTCCTCGGAATATTCCTGGGCACTTTCTTATCTGTATTCTCCGATGATTAGGATTGAACGTCTGGAACTGTTTGATGAATTTGAAGAGTGGCACATGATGCAGGTAAGTGAAATCATTTCCAAGGGAAAATATAGCTACCGATGTCATTGAGATTTTGTTTAATGATAATGTATAGTGTGTTTCTGTGTACACGAGTGTATTGGAGCGTTGACAAGAGAGTCGAGAATGCATGTGCCAATGAAGTACCTTTGAATCTTTTCTATACATGAAATCAGTATGCCCTACCTTTGCCCTACTGCCTTATTGTTGCCTATCTTGATCAATTGATTAACCTATTGGATTATGATCTTGTTTCTTTTGATTATACATGTTATAAACCCTTAATCCTTCCTTGTTAACATGAGATCACAGCTCCTACAACTTGTTAACATGAAATCGCAACTTTCTCTATTGCCCTATTCTTAGTATAAAAATTGTATGATAATTAGGGATGGTAATTCAGGTTGTTTCTTGTTATAAAAGGCTATCACATCACACATCCAAGGGGGAGGTACCTGGGGCATCTGAGCACTGGTTTCTGATAGGTTTGGTGAGTGGAATTGGTAAGGAAATAGGGTGGTATTTAATTGGATATTGGATATGCATACTTAGTTTGGTTTTGGCTTTGCCTTGTGATGCTATAGGTAGTGCAGACATATTGGATAAAGGCAAGGGAATAACTTCTTGTTCAGAGACAAGAGAAGTAGGATCTAAACCTCATCAGTTTCTCCAAAGATCGTTGTTGTTTGCTTGTTAATTTCGGTGCCTATACATGTAATGTTGTATGCGCATATATTGTAGTAGGAATGATTGAATTGCAGACCAAGCTGCGATCCTCTAGGCTATACTGAATCCCTTAAGATAGGATATGAGTGCCTAGTTTGCATGTGTTGTGTCTACTGAACATGTTGATTGTGTTCTGACATGATTAAGGATACCCTGTGGTGGTATTATGTATTGTACTTGCTTGTTTATACTGGTACATGTTGTGTGTCAGAATCCTTTTCCGGTGGCCATTCGGGGTAAGCGCTGATGCTCCTTGTGAGAGAAGAGGTTCTTACTGGTATGGGAGTCATATGGGTGGCAATCCCCAGCATGAACTCGCTGGATGTCTGGTCCTTGTGTGGCCAAAAGCCCTGTCCTTGTGTGACAGGAAGCCCTTGTCCTTATGTGGCTTGGGATGACTTGTCCTTGTGTGACAAAATGAATAGGCTTACTGAATAGCTTGTGTGTTAACCATTTACCTTTTGTGCAGTGAGCCTTGGACAACACAGGTGGAAGGGGATGACCTTTCTTCTTCATTGCCGAGAGCAATCTGATAAGTTCTACCTGCCTGTGTACTTCTGAGTTTTTGGAAGTATTTGTAGGTCCCCCCCCCCTCAGCCTTAGATTCGGCCCTACCCTTTTTAACTGAATTCCTGAATTGTTCGTGGTACCAGTGTGTGAGATCAAGGCAGCATGGCGGGGCGATATTGCATCACCTTTGCATTCCTATTTCCTTGGTTGCTTGCGCATACAATATGATCATAGATTAGACTACTTTTCTGTTTTTTTTTCAAGATTCCTCTTTTGCTTGTTATATTTTGGAAGATGTAGTAGGATTTCTTACTGGTTATTTGGATCCCTATAGGACTTGTGTGTTTTGATTCCAATAATTAAATTTAAAGACTTCTGCTGATGTTTTATTCACTCCGTATGATACCAGAATGATTGTAACGACCCCAATTCCTACCTATTAATATTTTCTCCGATTAAGGTCATTACCGCCGTGAAACCCAAACAAGCCCAAAGACACCTAGGACCTATCTGAATTCCACTAGGTTTACTGACTAAGTTTTCGACTTTTAGCATGTTCATTCTACATGTTTAATAGTAGTTGGAGCATGATATTGGACAATTTTCTGATATCATACGGAGTGAGTAAAAATATCAGCGGAAGTTTTTAAATTAAATCACTGGATTCATAACACATAAGTCCTGTAAGGATCCAAAGAACCAGTAAGAATTCCTACGACATAGTCGAAAATAACAAGCAAAGAAATGAAACCAGAAGGTAGTCCAATTTTTATTCAAGTTATATGAGCAAGTAATCAAGGAACAGGGATACAAAAGTGATGCGATATCGTCCCGTTGTACGTACCACGAGTAGTGAATGTATCTAAGCCTAAAAAAAATGGTGAAAACAACGGAATGAGATTACAATAATCTCAGTAGGGTCACAACATCATAAGATCTGCACAAATCTCCCGAACAACATCTGATCATTCCTACGTAGCTAAAGGGATTCATGCAATTCAAAGATTAAATAAAAAAGGGTAGGGCCGAATCTAAGGCTGAGGGGGACTACAAACACTTCCGAAAAGTATCAAAAGTACACAAGCAGGCAGAACTGATCAGATTGTTCTAGGCAATGAAGAAGAAAAGGCCATCCCCTTCCACTTGTGTTGTCCAAGACTTACTGCATGAAAGGTAATTGGTTAACACACAAGCTAATCACCAAGCGTATTCATCTTGCCACACAAGGACAAGACATCCCAAGCCACACAAGGACAAGGGCATTCCAAGCCACACAAAGATAAGGGCTTCCTGGCACACAAGAGCAGGGCTTCTGGCCACATAAGGACCAGACATCCAGCGAGCTCTTGCTGAGATTTTCCACCCACACGACTCCCATACCATTAAGAACCTCCCCTCTCACTAGGAGTATCAGCGTTTACCCCGAATGACCACCGGAAAAGGATCCTGACACACAAACATGTAGTAGCACACACAAGCAAGCACAAAGCACAAAACCACAACAGGGTATTTCTCAATTCTATCATATCACATTCAGCATGTTCAATACACATTACACATGCAAACTAGGCACTCCTAACCTACCTTAAGGGATTCAATATAGCCTAGAAATTCCTCAATTCAATCTGCAACTCAAGCATGCATTATTTAATATGAATGCGCATACAGTTTCACAATCATAAGTACTGAAATCAATTAAGCAAACAACGAGGTCTCTGGAGAAACCAATGAGGCATAGATCCTACCTCTCTTGTCTCTGAACAAGAAGTTATTCCCTTGCTTTATTCAATAAATCTGCACTACCTATAGCATCACAAGGCAAAGCCAAAACCAAACTAAGTATGTATATCAAATATCCAATTAAATACCCTATTTCCTTACCAATTCCACTCACCAAACCTATCAGAAACCAGTGATCAGATGCCGCAGGTACCTTCGCCTTGGATGTCTGATATGATAGCCAAGAACTTAACAAGAAATAACCTGAATTACCATCTCTAATTATCATACAATTTTTGGCACTAAGAATAGAGCAATAGGGAAAGTTGCGATTTCATGTTAAAAAAATGTAGGAGTTGCGATCTTATGTTAACAAGGAAGAATTAAAGGTTTATAATATGTATAATCAAAAGAAACAAGATCAGAATCCAATAGGTTAATCAATTGATCAAGATAGGCAATAATAAGGTAGTAGAGCAAAGGTAGGGCATATTGATTTCATGTATAGAAAAGATTGAAAAGATGAGTTTATGATTGCTCACTATGAATGGATTCTAAACAATCATATGAATAAGGGAAACAATATCAGACATCAATCAAAGGCAGAATTATACAAATCTTAAAACCTAATTCCGCCACCAATTTTCAACTTATCTTTTATTAAAGAAATACGAATGTACAAAAAATTAAAAAATTATGGTTGAAAAGAAGATGAAGAGAGTTTTCCAACAAGCTATTATTTGTAAGAATCTGACAAACGATGAAAGAGTTATGCTACATTGAAGTTCAAGAAGATTTTGGCAATTCCGCCGAGTTTCGACATTTCTTTTGAAACATAATTACGAATGTCCAAACAAAAAATAAATGGTTCAAAAGAGAATGAAGAGAGCTTTCCAACAAGCTATTATTTGCAGAAATCGGACAAACGATGAGAGAGTTATGCTGGTTTAAAATTTCAGTGAATTTTGCAAGATATAGGGATGTATAAGGGTTTTAGGCTATACGAGTTTTGTGTGTTTCCTATGAATGATTTTTGTGGGGTTGGCTTCCTATTTATATTGGATGGGTATGGAATTAAGATTACTACTCTAAAGGCTTTAAAGTGATTATCAACAAATTAAGAACCAAATTAATGAGAATTAATACCAGAAATAATTACCAAACATTCCTTATCAATTTCGGTCATCACACATCCTTTTCTTCAGGGAAAAAATAGTATTTTCACCTGCACTAGCTTCTGGACTTCTAGGACTCAAAATTTTGAGTCTCACATCCTCCCCTCCTTATAAGAATTTCGTCCTTGAAATTTTAGCATAAGTACCTAAACAAACAAGTAAGGAAATTTTGCACGCATAGATTCCTCAGTCTCCCAAGACTGTTCCTCAATTTGGCCATTATGCCATACAACTTGTACTATAGGCATGGTTCGACTGACTGATCTAGTATGGCAACTGGCTGTACGGGATAGGATAGGTCTTCAGCAATTACAACTGGGGGTTCTTCGAGCACATGAGCAGGGTGTTGCACAAACTTTCTCAACATAGATACGTGGAACACATTGTGAATTCTTTTCATATTTGGAGAAAAGGCAAGTCGATATGTAGCAGGGCCAATTCTTTCAATGATGTCATACGGACCAATGTAGCAAGGTGCTAGCTTACCTAGCTACTGAAAACGAAGAACTCCTTTCCATGGGGCAACCTTCAAAAACACTTTGTCACCTACCACAAATTCCAGCTCCCTTCGTCGATTGTCGGCGTAGCTTTTCTGCCGATCCTGGGCTGTTTTTAGCCGTTGTCGGATCAAGTTCAACTGCTCTGTTTCTTGATCAATCAATTCCGGATTGTCTAGGCGTCTTTCGCCTACTTCATTCCATCAAATGGGAATCCTGCAACGTCTCCCATATAATGCTTCAAAAGGTTCCATACCGATGCTTACATGAATACTACTGTTGTAAGCAAATTCTGCCAATGGCAGGCATCGATCCCAATCGGTTTGCTGATCCAACACACTTGCTCGTAGCATGTCTTCGAGTGTCTGAATCATCCTTTCTGATTGACCATCGGTCTGAGGATGAAATGCTATACTGAAATTCAATTTTGAACCCAGAGTAATTTGGAATTTCTCCCAAAATCATGAGGTGAAATGAGGGTCACAATCTGAAATGATGGAAACTGGCACTCCACGCAATCGAACAATCTCATCCAAGTAATGAACAACCAATTTCTCAGGTGTATCCGTCACACGTATAGGGAGGAAGTTTGCAGATTTCGTCAATCGATCCACAATCACCCAAATGGAATCGTATCCTTGCTGCGATCTAGGCAAACCGGTCACAGAATCCATTGTGACATGCTCCCACTTCCATTCTGGAATTGGAAGTGACTGAAGTAGTCCAGCGGGTCGTTGATGTTCGATCTTTACTTGTTGACATACGAGGCATTGGACAACGAACTATGCAATGTGGCGTTTCATGTTTGGCCACCAATATTGCTCCTTTAAATCTCAGTACATCTTAGTGCTTCCGAGATGGATAGCAAACTTCGAACTATGCGCCTCCGATAGAATAAGGTTACGAATATCAATATCTTGTGGAACAATACCCGGTTTCTAAAGACAAGCATTTCATCATCTCGTATTCTGAAATCATGAACTATGGCATCAACACCATCAGAAAGTTGTTTCCAAATTTCAGTCAGTTTTGGATCCTCTAATTGCTTATACCAGATTTCCTCAATCAAGGTTGACATGCCTTCGATTCGTGCCAGCAACGAACCAGAAAAAGTAGTGCCAAGATGCACACGATTAGCTATCAAATCCAGCAACATAGGCATATAATGGGTGAGCAAATATGTGAGACCCCAAATTTTGAGTCCAAGAAGTCCAGAAGCCAGTACAGGTGAAAAGACGATCTTGCCCCTGAAGGAAAGGATGTGTGATGGCAAAAATTGGTAAGAGTGGTATGGTAGTTAATTCTGGTATAAATTCCCTTTAATCTAAGTTCTTATAGATAGATAATTGCCTTAGAGATTAAAATCCCTAAGAATAGGGGAAGATAATTAAAGAATTTAATTATCTGGCAATTATCTTATTTTTAATAAAATCATAAAAGTAGTAATCATAATTCTATACCCATTCATTATAAATAGGAAGCCAACCTCACATAAATCATTCAGAGAAAACATACAAAATTCGTATAAGCCTAAAACCCTACACCTCCCTTTAGCCACCAAAATTCGATGAAATTTTAAACCAGCATAACTCTATTATCATTCATATGATCCCTGAAAATAATAGCTTGTTGGAAATCTTTCTTCATCCTCTTTCCAACCCATCTTTGGTTTTTCGTCAGAAGGTTAGTATTTCTTTCTCTAAAGATAAGTTGAAAAATCGACGGCGGAATTACTTTTTTGCCAAATCTTCTTGAACTTCAGAATAACATAACTCTCTCATCATTTGTCGGATCCTTACAAATAATAGCTTGTTGGAAAGATCTTTTCATCCTCTTTCAAATCATATTTTGTTATTTTGACATATATATTTTTTTTTCTAAGGTTAAGTCAAAAATCGACGACAGAATTAGGAATTTTTTTAGATTTCTACAGTTTTTGTCTTTGGTTTATTTCTGTTGTTTTTTTGCGTTTTCTTATGATTGCTTAGCATCTATTCATGATGTATGATCATGAATTTCTTTCTTTTAAACTTCTCTATAATTAAAGTCGAAATTGTCCTATGCTCTACTTTTAGCGAAAAAATTTGCATGCTTCTGATCACTGGTTTCTGATAGGTTTGGTGAGATATGGATCTCATAGGCTATAACGAATCCCTGAGTTAGGTATTGAGTGCCTGGGTTGCATATGTTATATGAATTGAATATGTTGATTGTGTTCTGACATGATTGAAGATACCCTGTTATGGTATTATGCTTTGTGCTTGCCTGTGTGTGCTTGCACATGTTTGTGTGTCAGGATCCTTTTTCGGTGGCCATTCTGGGTAAGCGCTGATGCTCCTAGGGAGAGGAGAGGTTCTTACTGGTATGGGAGTTGTATGGGTGGCAAACACCAGCATGCGCGAGCTGGATATCTATCCTTGTGAGGTTTGGGATGTCCTAGTCCGTTTGTGGCATGGGAAGACTTGTCTATGTGTGGCAAGATGACTTGTCCTTGCAAGGCAAGATGAATAGGCTTACTGATTAATTTGTGTGTTAACCATCTACCTTTTTTGCAGTAAACCTTGGACAACACAGGTGGAAAGGGATGATCTTTTTTTTTCATTGTTGAGAGTAATCTGATGAGTTCTACCTGCCTATGCTCTTCTGATTTTTCGGAAGTATTTGTAGTCCTCCCTCAATCATAGATTCGGCCCTAACCTCTTTTTAGTTGTTTAGGAATGATCTAATGTGAATTGAGAGATTTGTGTTTAGGATTTCTGCAGATCTTATGATGCTGTGACCCTACTGAGATTTTTTTAATCTCATACTATTGTTTTTACCATTTTTCAGGCTTAGGTATTTCCACTGTCCGTGGTTTCAGTGTGTGAGATCAAGGCTGCATGACGAGGCGATATCGCATCATATTTGCATACTTGATCCTTGTTTACTTGCACATATAACATGAATGATTGAGCTACTTTCTGGTTTATTTTCAGATCCCTCCTTTGCTTGCTAGTTCCGAAATATGTTGGAAGATTTCGTGCTGATTGTTTGGATCCCTATAGGACTTGTGTGGTATGAACCCAATGATTTAATCTAAAGACTTCCGCTAATGTTTTATTTACTCCGTATGTTACCAGAATATTTGTCCAATATCATGCTCCAATTCTTGTTAAACTCTAAAATAAACATGCTATAAAATCAGAAGTTAATGGTAAACCTGGTGAGATTCAGATAGATCCTAGGTGTCATTTGGGCTTATTTGGGTTTCACGGCGGTGATGACCTTAATCGGAACAATTAGTAATAGATAGGAATTGGGTCATCATAGGTTTTGTAGCAGAGCATGGTTTAGGGAACATAATTTGTTATATGCTAACTTATTTGTTGATTTTGGTGTTTGTAAGTAAGGACATGCGCACACACTCACTCACTTAGGGGATAATACCAAAAGTGAACTAATGCTAAAATGGGATTGATTTGTAAGATTTAAATGATGAGAATGATAATTTGATGTGATGTTTGTTCGTGTATGTTCTTATGCCTGGTATGGCATAATATGTTTCGGTGAGTGTTTGCTGTGTTTCTTATCATTGCTAAGAATGTGTGTGTTGATTTATGCATGTTGGCGAGTGTCCCTATTTGACTCCTGTATTGTTGAATGTATATGTATGTGACTACTGGTGTGTATTGCCGAATATGGATGTTGTGTGAAACCATGCTTGCTTAATGTTTGGTGATGATTTCTGAGATATATGCGTATTGATGTAATTGCCGAGAATACCTTTGCATGTGTGCATGAGATTTCTGAAAAGTTATATGTTGCTTTTCATCATATGCGTATCGTCCGGTGCACGCCTCTCCACCAGGTACCACTTCTGTTTATCATATTTAGTTATATGTTGAATAATAAAGATGTATTCGTGTAGTATGGCACGCTCGAGGCTCCAAAGGGATCAATGGGGTAGGTTTGAGATTCAAGCTGAACAGAAACCTGTTGATCAAGAGGAGCCGAATGCACAAAATGAGCAGGAAGGGCAAATTGAGACCGAAAACCAACCTGAGGCACCAGCTGCACTAGTCATTGATCCTATCATGGCACAAATCTTAAACGTATTACAAGGAATTGCTGCAAATCAGCAGTGAATGGAGGCGCAATTTCAGAATGCTCCTGCGCCTGCACTAGTGGAGGAACCTATTCCTCCACTTGAACCTGTACAGCCGGCACAGTATAAGGAGGCAGAAAGACTTCCCGTTGTGATTACAAAATTGCTGAAGGAAGCTCGACAACTTGGATGTAAAGATTTTGGTGGTTCAGCCGGAGCCGCAGCCGCTCGTGAGTGGATAGACCCCTTATGACGAGTATCCTTGTTCTTACATATCTCGGATGATGACAAGGTTGCTATTACTACATTCTTACTTGAGGGAGAAGCCCTCGCATGGTGGACATCTGTTAGTTTGCGATTCAGCAATTGTTTGCCAACTTGGGAGGAATTCCGGTATGAATTTGACGAATGATTTTATACGAGATTCCATAAAAATGAGCAGCGGCAAGTTTTTTACAAACTTGAACAAGGCAGCCGTTATGTGCTGGAATATGAGAAAGTGTAAGGGAGTTGTCCCAATTTGCACCAGAAGAAAGTCGTACACCGTACCAGCTTACGAGACAATTTCAGGATGGGTTGAGTACTAAACTCAAAACCATTGTTGGTACGACACCGATGCAGAATTTGCAAGAACTAATTGTTGCTGCGTCTGAAGCCGAAAAGATCGTGCAAACCAAGAAACCATTTTCAGCCACTAGTGGTGGATCCTATAGGCAAGATTTGAAGTTCAATCGATGGACGGGACCCTATCCTTTAAGGTCCTATCCTCCAAAAATTAGTGGCAGTGGAAATACCAACAGAAAAAACTTTTCTAGTTCCAATTCCAATGGATCTTTGTGGAATTCTCAGCAATGTCGATGTTACAATTTTGGCGAGATGGGACATATTCAGAGGGAATGCCTGAAACCAAGGCGAATCACAGGTGTACCAAACGCAGGCCGAGGTGGGAATGCCAACCCCGCCAGACCATCAACACGCGCACCAGGAGGACCACCCAACGGATCCACAAGCGAGGCGCAACCAAGACCAACAAGGCTCTTCACCCTAACCAATGCCGAGGCTAGTCCTGATGTGGTGATAGTCTTCATCGACGGCATTCTGATTTACTCAAAATCGAAAGAGGATCATACTATGCACTTGCAGATTGTGCTTAAAATCTTAAAGGATCGATGGTTGTTCGCAAAGTACTCAAAATGCGAATTCTGGTTACGCGAAGTTAGTTTCCTTGGTCATATTGTTTCCGCCCAAGGTGTGTTAGTTGATCCAAAGAAGATTGAAGCTGTGATTGCTTAGGAACCTCCGTGAAGTGTGTTCGAAGTTCGTAGTTTCCTTGGCTTAGCAGGATACTACCGTCGCTTTGTAGAGAATTTTTCATCGCTTGCCGGACCATTGACAAAATTAACACGCAAGGGTGAGCTGTTTGTATGGAACTTGGATGCGTATTGATGCAAGATAGGAAAGTCATTGCCTACGCTTCTTGGCAATTGCGACCGCACGAGAGCAACTACCCTACGCATGATTTGAAACTTGCTGCCGTGGTGTTTGCCTTAAAGATATGGCGACATTACTTATATGAGACAAAAGACATGTCGAATCTTCACTGACCACAAAAGCCTGAAGTACCTCCTCACGCAAAAAGAATTGAATATGAGACAACGAAGATGGGTGGAGCTGATTAAAGACTATGATTTAATCATCGAATATCATCCTGGAAAGGCGAATGTTGTTGCTGATTCCCTGAGCCAAAAATTTCATTCTCCTTCCCCATCAGTTTTTGCCTACAAGCGCACCCATTACCTGCCGATGATGTTGGAATTGAAAGCTAACCATGTGCATCTTGGCACCGATTTTTTCTTGTTCATTGATGGCACGAATCGAAGTCGCACTTACCTTAATTGAAGAAATCTGGAATCAACAATTAGAGGATCCGAAATTTAATGAAATTCGGAAGCAACTTGCTGATAGTGTTGATGCCATAGTTTGTGATTTCAGAATACGAGATGACGAAGTCCTAGTCTTCAGAAACCAGGTATGTGTTCAAAAAAATGTTGATATTCGTAACCTTATTCTATCAGAGGCGCATAGTTCGAAGTTTGGTATTCATCCTCGAAGCACTGAGATGTACCGAGATTTGAAGGGGCAGTATTGGTGGCCAAACATAAAACGTCACATTGCTGAATTCGTTGCCTGATGCCTCGTATGTCAATAAGTAATGATCGAACATCAAAGACCCTCTGGTCTACTTCAGTCACTTCCGATTTCAGAATGGAAGCAGGAGCACGTCACAATGGATTTTGTGACTGGTTTGCCTAGATCGCAGCGAGTATACAATGCCCTTTGGGTGATCGTGGATCGACTGACGAAATGTGCACACTTTCTTTCTATACGTGTGACAGATACACCAGAAAGATTGGCAGTTTGTTGCTTGGACAAGATTGTTCAATTGTATGGAGTACCAGTTTCTATGGTTTCATATCGTGACCCTCATTTCACCTCACGATTTTGGGAGAAATTCCAGAATGCACTGGGTTCAAGATTGAATTTCAGTACAGCATTTATCCCCATACCGATGGTCAATCAGAAAGAATGATTGACACACACGAAGATATGCTACGAGCGAGTGTGTTGGATCAACAAACCGGTTGGGATCGATGCCTGCCATTGGCAGAATTTGCTTACAACAATAGTTTTCATGCAAGCATCGGTATGGCACCCTATGAAGCACTATATGGGAGACGTTACAGAACTCCCATTTGCTGGAATGAAGTAGGCGAAAGACGTCTAGACAATCTCGAATTGATTGATCAAGCAATAGAGCAGTTGAACTTGATCTGACAACGACTTAAAACAGCCTAGGATTGGCAGAAGAGCTATGCCAACAATCGACGAAGGGAACTGGAATTTGCGGTAGGAGACAAAATATTCTTGAAGGTAGCCCCATGGAAAAGAGTCCTTCATTTTCAGCAGCGAGGTAAGCTAGCACCTCGCTACATTGGTCCGTATGACATTGTCGAAAGAATCGGCTCTGTTGCATACCGACTTGCCCTACCTCCAAATATGGAAAGAATTCACAACATATTTCATATTTCAATTTTAATAAAGTATATGCGAGA
Organism: Passiflora organensis; assembly: GCA_019739055.1. Taxonomy (NCBI): domain Eukaryota; kingdom Viridiplantae; phylum Streptophyta; class Magnoliopsida; order Malpighiales; family Passifloraceae; genus Passiflora; species Passiflora organensis. Next base: position 264,551 of record JAEPBF010000154.1, read on the forward strand.
TCCTGCTCATGTGCTTAAAGAACCACCAGTTGAAGTTGTTGAAGACCAATCCCATCCCGTACAGCCAGTTGCCATACTAGATTAGTCAGTTCGATAGCTTCGCAGTCGAAGCGTGCCTGTGGTACGAGTTGTTTGCCGTAATAGCCAAATTGAGGAACAGTCTTGGGAGACTGAGGAATCTATACGGGAAAAATGTCCTTACCTGTTTGATTAGGTATTTATGCTAAAATTTCAAGGACGAAATTCCTGTAAGGAGGGGAGGATGTGAGACCCCAAATTTTGAGTCCTAGAAGTCCAGAATCCAGTGTAGGTGAAAAGATGATTTTTCCCCTGAAGGAAAGGATGTGTGATGGCCGAAATTGGTAAGAGTGGTATGGTAGTTAATTCTGGTATAAATTCTGTGAGACCTCTGGTGACGTGGCAAAAAATTTGCCACGTCACCCACAGCATAAAAGGGAATGTTGCCGACAGTTTCCCCCCCCTTTGCTGCCAATACCCATTAATTTTCCTTTTTCTCTCACATTCAACACCTTCAATTACCTCCAGTATCTAATCCAACCGTCTGATTGTCGAATTGTTTGCACCATGTGTTCCTCTCATCATCACGATCAATCTGCCGCTGGTTTCACCTTCATCGGACCACGGACGCGGCCGGATCGGAGCCTGGAAATTTCGAAATTCTCACCGGAAAATCGTCAATTCCGGCCAATCTAAAGTAAGTCTTGAAGTTTGGTTTTCGGATTCATAATCCTGATGGTTGTAGCTTCATGTTGATGTAAAATTTTTCGGTTTTGGATGAAGTTGGAGTTTTCCGGCCACCGCTGACCGGCGACACTGTTCACGTTGACCGGCGACCCGTCGACCCGACCCGGCGACCCGACACTGTTCACTAGTTGACTAACGGTGACCAACGTTGACTAACGTTGACCCGTTGACCGTTAAAAATTGACTTTGACCGTTGACCAAAAGTGAAACCCTCCCCGTTAGGTAATTTCGACGTTCTGATCGCAATGGCGCGATCCGTTTTTCCATTTGATGTGTGGTTATTGAGTTATAGTGATTTAAAGGTTAATATTCGTATGATGAGTCTAACCTTCAGGTTGTGTGCTTAGGACGGGCGTGTGTTGAGGGCAAAGGCAAGAGTATCGTTTTCTTTTCTTCAGCCCGTAAGGTAGGGTCTTTATCGTATGTGGTTCATCATTAGTAATTCCTTGTTGTAAAATCTGTTTTACCTCGGTTTTGATTGATTCGTTGTATAGTCCATCGGAGCCCATCCGATTGGTCCATTGTTCAAATTTCATTGCTCTCTTCCGTAGGTAGCTGTAAAGTATTATAATGTAGGGTCTTTACCGTATTTGTCTCATATTAAGTATTCTTCGATTTTAAATCCGTACTTTGGTCATTGAATTGTTGTGTAATCCATCGGAGCCCATCCGATGGATCCATTGTCCAAATTACATTGATTTTTCTGTATGTACCCGTAATGTATCATAATGTATCTCTAAATTTTCATGTGATCAATCAAAGTCCATTTGATTGATTTGTTGAGTAAATTGGGCTGATTCCGTATCATTTCCCATAAAGTAATAAAAAGGTTGTAATCAAAGGTTTCTGTAACGATATATGATAATATATCGTATTATTGAGTATTAATTGTAAAGTATGGTATTTCAGTGTTATTGAAAGTTAAACCAGTTTGTGTTTTGTAAAGTATGTAAGTTTTCATGTTACTCGTACTTGTGTTCCGTTTGGCCAAACGTGGTGAGTGCTCGGTCTCTGAGAGTAAGCGGAGAGACACTCATCTGTTGGGAGGCGTATGGTTGGAGTATGGTTACTGTATGTTCCCTGCTTCGCAGGATGATCTGAAAGGGACTAGTTGATCCTTTCCGTATAAGTTTTATTAATCAATCTAGTCTCGGACAACACTGGTAGAAGGGGCTATGTATGTAATTGTTTTAAAAGTATATGTATAAAACCTACCAGTGGGCTTCCGATTTCCCTTTAGCGGGGGTTACTCGGGAAGTGATTTCCAGTCCGCCCATGTTTTTACTATTGACCCTGTTGAGTTTTTTGTTGAAAGCGAAAGTATATTTTCGAGGTCAGAAGTAAACGTTTTGTAAAGTAAACAGAAAGTACATGTTGGGTCCAGTAAGTAATGTTTTGTAAAGTAAACAGTAAAGTTTAAGTTTTGAGAAATTACAAGTTCAGTAATGTTCTAATAAGTTCCTTGTTGTCTCCTCTCATCTGATAAGTTGTTGTATTGTACCTCTCCTTTGATAAGTTCCTTGTTGTCCCTCTTCTTTGATAAGTTCACTTTGTTGTCCCCTACTGAGATTCTCGAAAATCTCACCCCCTTCGTGATTGTTTTTCCCTCCCAGGACTAGATCGTGGTCAGTAGCTGTTTTCAGTGTGAACGTTGGGACTACTCGCTGGGACTATTGCATCTGCATATGTTAGTATGATTTGGTTTAAATGGCACACTATTATGTATTTGTTGATTTGACATATGGTTTCGTTTTCAGATACTTGGGGCTTGTGTGTTATGGTTTCACTGGTTTGTATTGTGTTGTTATAAAAGACTTCCGCTGTTTTCAATGTTCTCCGTTATTTATTGTGCCATGTATTTAGTTCTTATCAGCTGTGCTGTAATTTATAAATATTTTAAATTTTATTTTTGGGGATTTACGTTTGAAAAGTCAAAATAGCCTTGTGGAGTTCGGATTGGTCCACGTATTGGGCTTCTCCGGGTTTCACGGCGGTAAGGGCCCGCTTTCCGGGTTTGGGTCCTTACAGGAGTGGTAGCGGAGCCCCAGGTTTTTACAAACCAAGTTTTGAAAATGTTTTCGTAATATTTTTAAAGTATGATTTCCAACTCACTACACTGCACGTGCATAGTCCAGCGTTGTATCGTATTAATTGTTCCCTTTAATCTTTAGACTAACTAGGATGTCCTTGTCAGTTAGGCGCAGTTCGAGATTTGACCGTTGACTGAGTCGTTTAGTAGGACTGTATCCCCCGAGGCCGTCTCATTTACGAGGCAATAGTCACACACCTGCCCAGTCATAGTCGATAACGTTCAGGTAGAGTACAGTTAGACTCATGTCGTAGTGCGATAGATGTCAGAAGTGCCACATTCCGCCGTGTCCACAGAACAGACAGTGTTATAACTGCTCCGAGTTTGGTCATATGGCGAGGAACTGCCCGAAGCTGAGATCACAGTCCTTTAGTGCTTCGAGACCCAGTGGTAGTCGCACACCTTCTCAGGGTTCTATCAGGCCACCGTCCAGAGCACCAGACAGACCTTCTGGTAGTCAGACACAAGGTCAGCAGTCCAGTCAGCCAGCACAGACGAGACCGACCCGTCTCTTTACTTTGACTGATACTGAGGCCTGTGCTAGCCCCGATGTGGTGACAGGTACTATTACTGTATTTTTTGTTCTTGCTCGAGTTTTGTTAGATCCATGAGCAAATAGATCTTTTGTCGGTCCTAGAATTTCAGCTCGTGTAGATCGTCTGTTGTCTCCGTTGGCTCCACCTATCGAGGTTCTGACCCCGTTAGGTGAGCATTTGATGTGTAGTCAGCTGTATATAGGTTGTGTTCTGAGGTTGAGTACAGCTGTGTTGGAGGCAGATTTGATTCCACTTGACATCCGGGAGTTTGATGTTATATTGGGTATTGATTGCTTAGCCCGATATCGTGCTCGAATGGAGTGCTTCACCAAGCGAGTTTGGTTTAGTCTACCCGATAGTTCGGAGTACAACTTCGAGGAGATATGCGTATTGTGCCTACTTGTATGATCTCATGGCTTAGTGCGAAGAAGATGATCGGTAAAGACTGTACAACATTTCTGGCTCATGTCAGAGATACCTCAGCCGAGTCGCCGGAGTTGAATAAGTTCCGGTTGCCAGTGAGTTTCCGGATGTATTTCCAGATGATGTAGTCGGGTTACCACCAGAGAGAGAGGTGGAATTCGGGATCGAGTTGATTCTAGGAACAAACCCGATATCCATCCCGCCGTATCGGATGGCTCCAGCTGAGATGAAGTAGCTGAAGGCTCAATTGGAGGATCTGGTAGATCGTGGTTTCATCCGACCCAGTGTTTCTCCATGGGGAGCGCCAGTATTGTTCGTAAAGAAGAAGGATGGTTCACTACGGTTGTGCATTGATTACCGACAGTTGAACCGGGTTACCGTAAAGAACAGGTACCCTCTTCCCCGTATAGATGATCTGTTCGACCAGCTTCAGGGAGCGTCGGTGTTCTCAAAGATTGATTTGTGGTCTAGTTATCATCAGTTGCGAGTCCGTGAGTTGGATGTTCCGAAGACAGCTTTCAGCTCTCGTTACGGGCATTACGAGTTCCTAGTTATGCCATTCGGGTTGACGAATGCACCAGCTGTCTTTATGGATCTAATGAACCGGGTATTCCGGGAATAACTTGATCGGTTCGTGATTGTCTTTATCGATGACATCCTCATTTATTCAAGTCGGAGGAAGAGCATTCCGAGCATTTGAGGATGGTATTGGAGATACTTAGAGCTCGATAGTTATACTCCAAGTTCTCCAAGTGTGAGTTCTGGTTGCGAGAAGTCGGTTTCTTGGGACATGTTGTGTCGACTAGAGGAGTATTGGTGGATCCCAAGAAGATCGAGGTCGTTGTATCATGGGAACCTCCCCGTAATGTGTTGGAGATACGAAATTTTCTAGGTTTAGCCGGTTATTACAGACGATTTGTGGAGAACTTCTCGACGTTAGCAGGACCGTTGACTTGTTTGATGCGTAAAGGTGAACCGTTTGTGTGGTCCGATAAGTGTCAACAGAGTTTTGAGGAGTTGAAGTCTAGATTGGTTTCCGCTCATGTTCTTACTTTACCAGTCAGCGATAAGGAGTATGTGGTATATAGTGATGCATCAAAGCATGGTTTGGGGTGTGGGTTAGGGCCGAATCTATGGCTGAGGGAGGACTGCAAACACTTCCGAAAGGTCAGAAGTACACAAGAAGGTGAAACACATCAGATTTCCCTTGGAAATGAAGAAGAAAGGCCATCCCCTTCCACCTGTGTTGTCCAAAACTTACTGCACAAAGGGTAGATGGTTAACACGCAAACTAATCAGTAAGCCTTTCATCTTGTCCTCGCAAGGACAAGTCGACTAGTCCCATACAGACAAAGTCTTCCCTAGTCACATACCTACTATGGCATCCCAGGTCACATACCTACCAAAGCTTCCTGCCACACAAGGACAGGGTTCCGGCTACATAAGGACTAGACCTCCAGCGAGCTCTTGCTGGGATTTGCCACCCATACAACTCCCATACCAGTAAGAACCTCTCCTCTCCCTAGGAGGATCAGCGCTTACCCCGAATGGCCACCAGAACAGGATCCTGACACACTGACACGTACAAGCACACACAGGCAAGTACAAAGCATAATACCATAACAGGGTATCCTCAATCATGTCAGAACACAATCAACATATCCAATTCACATAACAATTGCATCCCAAGAACTCAATTCCTAACTCAGGAGTTTGATATAGCCTAGGAGATTCATATCTCATTCCGCATTTCATATTCTCACCCTATAATCCAATCACAAACAATATAACAAGGACAGGTAACAAAAATATCAAGAAAATGACAGGGGTCTTTGGAGAAACCGATGAGGCGTAGATCCTACCTCTCTTGTCTCTGAAGAAGAAGCTACTCCTTTGCCTTTATTAAGTAAATCCGAACCACCTAAATTATCACCAGGCAAAGACAAAAACAAACTAAGCATGCATATTCAATAGTTAAATGAATACCAAGCACCAAACCTATCAGAAAACCAGTGATCAGACGTTGCAGGTGCCTCCCCCTTGGATGTGTGATGTGATAGCCAGGAACTTAACAAGATTCAACTTGAATTTACCATTCCAATTAACTATGCAAATCTTGTCGTTAAAAGTAGGGCATAGGACGATTTCGTCTTAACCTTAAACAAGGAAATGTTTACATCCAAGCTTTGATTTATATATGGCTGGAAAGATAATGAAAAGAGCTTTCCAACGAGCTATTATTTGTAAGGATCTGTCAAATGAATAGAAAGTTATACTATTTTGAAGTTTAAGAAGATTTGGTGAAAACCTAATTCCGCCGCCGATTTTCAAATTAACCTTAGACAAAGAAATACTAATCTCCTGACAAAAAAATGGGTATGATTGGAAATTTAATGAAGAGAGCTTTCCAAAAAGCTATTATTCGTAAAGATATAACAAACGACAAAAGAGTTATGCTATTTTGAATTTCAAGAAGATTTAGTAGTGCCACCGAATTTCAACTTGACCTTTGAGAGAGAAATACTAATCTCCTGACACAAAATAATATATGGTTGGAAAGAAGATGAAGAGAGATTTCCAACAAGCTATTATTCGCAGAGATCCAACGAACGATGAGTGAGTTATGCTGGTTTGAAGTTTCTGCGAATTATGGCGGCTATAGGGAGGTATAGGGTTTTAGGCTCATACGAATTTGTAAGTTTTCTATGAATGATTTTTGTGGGGTTGGCTTCCTATTTATAATGAATGGGTATAGAATTATGATTACTACTTTTAATCACTTTATCATAATAAGATAATCTACCAGATAATTAAACTCTAAATTATCTTTCCTATTTTTAGGGTCTTTAATCTCTAAGGCAAGTATCTCTCTATAAGGACAATCTCTAAGGAAATTATCCATCTATAAGAACTTAGATCAAAGGGAATTTAAAACAAAGTTAACTACTAAAAAATCTTACCAATTTCGGCCATCACACATCCTTTTCTTCAGGGGAAAAATCATCTTTTCACCTGCACTGGCTTCTGGACTTCTAGGACTCAAAATTCGGGGTCTTACAATATTAGCTTGTTGGAAAGCTCTTTTCAACCTCTTTCCAACCATTGTTTTTTTCTTCAGAACGTTAGTATTTCTTTCTCTAAAAAAAAGTTGAAAATGGGCGGCGGAATTAGATTTTTGCCAAATCTTCTTGAACTTCAGAATAACATAACTCTCTCATCGTTTGTCGGATCCCTACAAATAATAGGTTGTTGGAAAGGTCCTTTCATCCTATTGCCAACCATATATATTTTGTTATATGGACATAAATATTTTCTTATCTAAGTTTAAGTCAAAAATCGATGACGAAATTAGGTCTTTTTGTTAGAATTTTACAGTTTTTGTTTTCGGTTTATTTTTGTTATCGTTTCACTTGTTCTTATGATTGCTTAGCATTTATTCATGATGTATGATCATGAATTTCTTTCTTTTAAACTTCTCTATGTTTAAAGTCGAAATTGTCCTATGCCCTACTTTTAGCGACGAAATTTGCATAGTTGATTGGAATAGTAATTCAAGTTGAATCTTGTTAAGTTCCTGGGTATCACATCACACGTCCAAGAGGCAGACACCTACAGCATCTGATCACTGGTTTCTGATAGGTTTGGTGACTGGAATTGGTAAGGAAATAGGGTATTCAATTGATTATTTTGTTTGTTTTCGTCTTTTCCTGGTGATAATATAGGTGGTTCAAAATTACCTAATAAAGGAAAAGGAGTAGCTTCATGTTCAGAGACAAGAGAGGTAGGATCTATGCCTCATCGGTTTCTCAAGAGACCACCATTATTTTCTTGATATTTTTGTTACCTACCCTTGTTGTATTGCATGTGTTTGGATTATAGGGTGAGAGTATGAAATTCGAAGTGAGATATGGATCTCATAGGCTATAACTAATCCCTAAGTTAGGTATTGAGTGCCTGAGTTGCATATGTTATATAAATTGAATATGCTGATTGTGTTCTAACATGATTAAGGATATCCTGTTGTGGTATTAGGCTTTGTACTTGCCTGTGTGTGCTTGTACGTGATTGAGTGTTAGGATCCTTTTTCGGTGGCCATTCGGGGTAAACGCTGATGCTCCTAGGGAGACAAGAGGTTCTTACTGGTATGGGAGTTATATGGGTGGCAAACCCCAGCATGCTCGCTCTGGATATCTGTCCTTGCGAGGCAGGAAGCCCTTATCTTTGCGAGGTTTGGGATGCCCTAGTCCGTGTGTGGCTTGGGAAGACTTTTCCGTGTGTGGCAAGACGACTTATCCTTGAAAGGCAAGATGAATAGGTTTACTGATTAGTCTGTGTGTTAACCATCTGCCCTTTGTGTAGTACGCCTTGGACAACACAGGTGGAAGAAGATGGCCTTTCTTCTTCATTGCTAAGAGTAATCTTATGAGTTATACCTACCTGTGTACTTCTGATTTTTTGAAAATGTTTGTAGTCCTCCCTCAACCATAGATTCGGCTCTAACCTCTTTTTAATTGATTCTTGTATTGCGTGGTCCCCTTTAGTTGTTTAGGAATGATCTAATGTGAATTAGGAGATTTGTGTTAAGGATTTCTGAAGATCTTATGATGCTGTGACCCTACTGAGATTCTTGTAATCTCATACCGTTGTTTTTACCATTTTTCAGGTTTAGGTATATCCACTGTCCGTGGTTTCAGTGTGTGAGATCAAGGCTGCACGGCGGGGCGATATCGCATCACATTTGCATACTTGATCCTTGTTTACTTCCGCATATAACATGAATGATTGGGCTACTTTCTGGTTTAATTTCAGATCCCTCCTTTGCTTGCTAGTTTCGAAATATGTTGGAGGATTTCGTGCTGATTGTTTGGATCCCTATGGGACTTGTGTGGTATGAACCCAATGATTTAATCTAAAGAATTCTGCTGATGTTTTATTTACTCCGTATGTTACCAGAATATTTGTCCAATATCATGCTCATTCTACATGAATCCCACCAAGCTTACTCACTAAGTTTTCGACTATTAGTATGTTCATTCTACATGATTAATAACAGTTGGAGCATGATATTGAATAATTATTCTGGTATCATACGGAGTGAGTAAAAATAATTATTCTAGTATCATGTTTAATAGCTGCTTGTTCAGAGACAAGAGAGGTAGGATCTATGCCTCATCGGTTTCTCCAGAGACCTCGTTGTTTGCTTAATTGATTTCGGTACCTATTATTGTGAAATTGTATGCGCATTCATATTAAATAATGCATGCTTGAATTTCATAATGAATTGAGGAATTTCTAGGCTATACCGAATCTCTTAATATAGGTTAGGAGTGCCTAGATTTCATGTGTGATGTGTATTGAACATGCTGAATGTGATCTGACAAAATTGAGAATACTCTGTTGTGTTTTTGTGCTTTGTGCTTGCCTGTGTGTGCTTGTATGTGTTTGTGTATCAGGATCTTTTTCCGGTGGCCATTCAGGGCAAGTGTTGATGCTCCTAGTGAGAGGGGAGGTTCTTAGTGGTATGGGAGTCGTATGGGTGGAAAATCCCAGCAAGAGCTCACTGCATGTCTAGTCCTTGTATGGCTAGAAGCCCTGTCCTTGTGTGGTAGGAACCCCTTATCCTTGTGTGGTTTGGAAAGCCCTTATCCTTGTGTGGTTTGGGATGCCTTTGTCCTTGTGTGGCTTGGAATTTTTTGTCCTTGTGTGGTAAGATGAATAGGCTAGCTTATTAGCTCGTGTGTTAGCCAATTACCTTTCGTGCAGTAAGCCTTGGACAACACACGTAGAAGGGGATGGCATTTTCTTCTTCATTGTCAAGAATAATCTGATGAGTTCTGCCTGCCTGTGTACTTCTGATACTTTTCGGAAGTGTTTGTAGTCCGTCTCAGCTTTAGATTCGGCCCTACCCTTTTTGATTGAATCTTTGAATTGCATGAATCCCTTTAGTTGCGTAGGAATGATCAAACGTTGTTCAGGAGATTTGTGTTTATGGTTTCTGCAGATCCTTATGATGTTGTGACTCTACTGAGATTCTTGTAATCTCATTCCGTTGTTTTCACCATTTTTTTAGGCTTAGGTAAATTCACTGCTCGTGGTACCAGTGTGTGGGATCAAGACTGTACGGCGGGGCGATATTGCATCACTTTTGCATACCTGTTCCTTGATTACTTGCGCATATAACTTAAATAAAAATTGGACTACCTTATGGTTTATTTTAAGATTCCTTCTTTGCTTGTTATTTTCGACTATGTTGGAGGAATTCTTGCTGGTTATTTTGATCCTTACGAGACTTTTGTGTTATGAATCCAGTGATTTAATTTAAAGACTTTCGCTGTTGTTTTTACTCACTCTGTATGATACCAGAATGATTGTCCAATATCATGCTCCAACTGTTATTAAACCTGTAGAAAGAATATGCTAAAAGTTGAAAATTTAGTGAGTAAGCCTGGTGAGATTCAGATAGGTCCTAGGTGTCTTTGGCCTTGTTTAGGTTTCAAGGCGGTAATGAACTTAATCTGAGCAAATATTAATAGGTAGGAATTGGGGTCGTTACAGGTTTGGTAGCGGAGCATGGTTTAAGAAAAATAATTTGTTATGTGCTAACTTATTTGTTGATTTTGGTGTTTATAGGTATAGACATGCGCACACACTCACTCACTTAGGGACTAGTACCGAAAATGAACTAATGCTAAAATGGGATTGATTTGTAGGATTTAAATGATGTGATAATCTAATGTGATGTTTGTTCGTGTATGTTCTTATGTTTGGTATGCTATGGTATGTTTCGGTGAGTGTTTGCTGTGTTTCTTATCATTGCTGAGAATGTGTGTGTTGATTTATGCATGCTACCGAGTGTCCCTATTTGACTCCTGTATTGCTGAATGTATATGTATGTGATTGCTGGTGTGTATTGGCGAATATGGATGTTGTGCGAATCCATGCTTGTTTAATGTTTGATGATGATTTCTGAGAGTATATATAGGTGTTGATGTAATTGTCGAGAATACCTTTGCATGTGTGCATGTGATTTCCGAAAATTTGTATGTTACTTTCCAGCATATGCGAATCGTCCGGTGCACGTCTCTCCACCAGGTACCACTTCTTTTCCTAGTATCGTATTTAGTTGTGTAAGTAAAAATCGTATGCTTAAATAGTATGGCAAGGTTGAACGCTACGAGGGATCGACGGGGTAGGAATGTGATTCAGGCCTAACAACAACCTGTTGAGCAAGAGGAGACAAATGCACAAATTGAGCAGGAAGGGCAAGCTGAGCCCGAAAATCAACCTAAACCACCAGTTGCACCAGTCATTGATCTTGTGATGGCACAAATATTAAATGTATTACAAGGAATTGCTGCAAATCAGCAGCGTATGGAGGCGTAATTTCAGAATGCTCCTGCACCTGCACCAATGGAAAAACCTATTCCTCCACTTGAACCTGTACAACCGGAACATCCTAAGGAAGCTGCGATTTCATGTGAATAAGGAAGGAATAGATGCCAGACACTAAAACAATTAAAAAGAACAAGATCTGAAACCAATAGACAGGTCAATTAATTAAATTTTTGCAAACATAAGGTTAGGAATAGGACATGCCAATTTCATATATAAGGAAGATTCAAATGATGAATTCATGATTTTACAACATGAATGGATGCCAAACAATCATACAGACAAAATGAATAATAACAGAAATCAATTGAAGGAAGAATCATACAATCTTGGCATCAAAATTGACTTATTAGGATTTGAATTTCGACAAGGGAAAACTAACCTTCTGATGACCAACCTAAGATAGCTAGATAGAGGATAGAAAAAACTTTCCAATAGGCTATTATTTGTAGAAATCTAACTAAGGATGAAAGAGTTATGCCAGGATGAAGATAAAGGAACTTTGGTTAGGGTTTACTGTGAGACCCTGTCTTTTTGAGAGTCTAGATAGCACTAGGATTCAGTTAAATTTTTCGGATTGGTCGGTTTGAGCAAGTTGATCTTTTAACCGAGTGACCTGGTGTAAGACCCATAATTTTGAGTCCTAGAAGTCCAGAAGCCAGTATAGGTGAAAAGACGATTTTGCCCCTGAAGGAAAGGATGTGTGATGGCTGAAATTGGTAAGCTTGTTTAGTAGTTAATTTTGTTTTAAATTCCTTTAGATCTAGGTCCTTATGGATGGATAATTGCCTTAGAAATCATCCTTAAAGATAAATAGTTGCCTTAGAGATTAAGTCACTAAAAGTAGGGAAGATAATTTAAGAATTTAATTATCTGGTAAATTATCTTATTTTGATAAAGTGAGTAAAAATAGTAATCATAATTCTACACTCATTCATTATAAATAGGAAGTCAACTCCACAAAAATCCCTCATAGAAAACTTACAAAATTCGTATGACCCAACCCTATACCTCCCTATAGCCGTCATAATTTGCAGAAACTTTAAACCAGCATAACTCACTCATCTTTCGCCGAATCCCTGCGAATAATAGCTTGTTGGAAATCTATCTTCATTCTCTTTCAACTATCATTGAGTTTTTGCCAGGAGATTAGTATTTCTTTCTCAAAAGTCAAGATGAAATTCGGTGGCACTGCCAAATCTTCTTGAAATTCAGAATAGTATAACTCTTTTGTTATTTGTTATATCTCTGAGAATAATAGCTTGTTGGGAAGCTCTCTTCATTCTCTTTCCAACCATCTTTTGTTTTTTGTCAGAAGGTTAGTATTTCTTTGTCTAAGGTTAACTTGAAAATCAGCGGCGGAATTAGATTTTTACCAAATCTTCTTAAACTTCAAAATAGCATAACTTTCTAATCGTTTGTCAGATCCTTACAAATAATAGCTCGTTGGAAAGGTCTTTCCATTTTCTTTCCAACCATATATGTTTCGAAATTTTTATGTAAATATTTTCTTGTTTAAGGTTAATTCGAAATCGTCCTATGCCCTACTTTTAGCGACAAGATTTGCATAGTTAATTGGAATGGTAAATTCAGGTTTAATCTTGTTAAGTTACTGGCTATCACATCATACATCCAAGGGGGAGGCACCTTCACCGTCTGATCACTGGTTTTCTGATATGTTTGGTGAGTAGTATTGGTAAGGAAATAAATTCAATTGATTAATGAATATGCATGCTTAGTTTGTTTTCATCTTTTCCTGGTGATATTATAGGTGGTTCGGATTTAATTAGTAAAGGAAAAGGAGTAGCTTCTTGTTCAGAGACAAGAGAGGTAGGATCTATGCCTCATCGGTTTCTACAGAGAGCTCTGTTATTTTCATGATGTTTTTGTTACCTGCCCTTGTTATATTGTTTGCGATTGGATGATAGGGTGAGAGTATGAAATTCGGAATGAGATATGGATCTCATAGGCTATATCGATCCCTTGAGTTAGGTATTGAGTGCCTGGGTTGCATATGTTATGTGAATTGAATATGCTGATTGTGTTCTGACATGATTGAGGATACCCTGTTGTGGTATTATGCTTTGTACTTGCCTGTGTGTGATTGTACATGTTTGTGTGTCAGGATCCTGTTCCGGTGCCCATTCGGGGTAAGCGCTGAGGTTCCTAGGGAGAGGAGAGGTTCTTACTGGTATGGGAGTTGTATGGGAGGCAAAACTCATCAAGAGGTCGCTGGAGGTCTGGTCCATGTGTGGTCGAAACCCTGTCCTTGTGTGGCAGAAATTCCTTATCCTTGTGTGGTTTGGGGTGCACAAGTCTGTGTGTGGCTTGGGAAGACTTGTCCGTGTGAGACAAGATGACTTACTAGGCTTACTGGTTAGCTTGTGTGTTAACCGTTTATCCTTTGTGTAGTGAGCCTTGGACAACACAGGTGGAAGGGGATGGCCTTTCTTTTTCATTTCCGTGAGCAATTTGATGTGTTTCACTTGTCTGTGTACTTTTAAACTTTCGGAAGTGTTTGTAGTCCTCCCTCAGCCATAGATTCGGCCCTACCCTTTTCGTTTGATTCTGGAATTGCGTGATCCCCTTTAGTTGTTTAGGATTGCTTTAATGTAAATTGGGAGATTTGTGTTTAGGGTTTCTGCAGATCTTATGATGCTGTGATCCTACTTAGATTCTTGTAATCTCATACTGTTATTGTTTACCATTTTTCAGGCTTAGGTACATCCAATGTTCGTGGTACCAGTGTATGAGATCAAGGCTGCACGGCAGAGCAATATCGCATCACTTTTGCATACTTGTTAGTTGCGCATATAACATGAATGATTGGGCAAATTTTTGGTTTATTTTAAGCACCCTTCTTTGTTTGCTATTTCCGAAACTTGTTGAAGGATTTCTTGCTGGTTATTTGGATCCCTATGGGACTTGTGTGTTATGAACCCAATGAATTAATTTAAGACTTCCGCTGATGTTTTTATTTACTCCGTATGATACCAGAATATGTGTCCAATATCATGCTCCAATTGTTGATAAGCAATAAGATTAACAAGCTTAAAATCGGAAATTTATGATTAGCCTGGTGAGATTCAAATAGGTCTTAGGTGTCATTTAGGCTTATTTGGGTTTCACGGCGATAATAACCTTAATTGGAGCAATTATTAATAGTTAGGAATTGGGGTCGTTACAGGTTTGGTAGCGGAGCATGGTTTAGGGAATAGAAAATTGTTATATGCTAACTTATTTGATGATTTTGGTGATTTCAGATAAGAACATGGGCACACACTCACTCACTTAGGGGCTAATACGGAAAGGGAACTAAGGCTAAAATGGGATTAAGTTGTAAGGTTTAAATGATGGGAATAATAAACTAATGTGCTGATTGTTCATATGCCTTCATATGTCTTTCTTGTCATTACCGAATGTATATGCTTGTAATTAATGATGTGAATTGCGGAATGCGGATGATGTGTGAGTCTATGCTTGCATGATGATTGATTTATGAGTGGAATTGCCGTGAATACCTTTGCATGTGTGCGTGTGATTTTCGAAAATTTGTATATTGTATTTCCAACATATGCCTATTGTCCGGTGCATGCCTCTCCACCTGGTACCACTCCTTTTACTAGCATTGTATTTAGTATATGTTGAGTAGTAAAGGTGTATTCGTGTAGTATGGCACGCTCGAGGCAACAAAGGGACCAATGGGGTAGGTTTGAGATTCAGACTGAACAGCAACCTATTGAGCAGGAGGAGCCAAATGCACAAATTGAGATATGCGATAGCTCAAATTTCAATGCTAAGAAAGTATATGCGAGATCCTGCCCATGTGCTTAAAGACCCGCCAGTTGAAGTTGCTGAAGACCTATCCTATCCCGTACAGCCAGTTGCCATACTAGATCGGTCAGTTTGACAGTTTCGCAGTCGAAGCGTGCCTATGGTACGAGTTGTTTGGCATAATAGCCAAATTGAGGAGCAGTCTTGGGAGACTGAGGAGTCTATGCATGCAAAATTTCCTTACTTGTTTGATTAGGTACTTATAATAAAAATTTCGAGGACGAAATTTTTATAAGGAGGGGAGGATGTAAGACCCCGAATTTTGAGTCCTAAAAGTCCAGAAGTTAGTACAGGTGAAAAGACGATTTTGCCCCTGAAGGAAACAATGTGTGATGGCCGAAATTGGTAAGCTTTTTTAGTAGTTAATTTTGTTTTAAATTCCTTAAGATCTAGGTCCTTATGGATGGTTAATTGCCTTAGAAATCATCCTTAAAGATAGATAGTTGCCTTAGAGATTAAGTCCCTAAAAATAGGGAAGATAATTTAAGAGTTTAATTATCTGGTAAATTATCTTATTTTGATAAAGTGAGTAAAAGTAGTAATAATAATTCTACACTCATTCATTATAAATAGGAAGCCAATCCCACAAAAATCCCTCATAGAAAACTTACAAAACTCGTATGACCCTAAAACCCTATACATCCCTATAGCCGTCATAATTCGTAGAAATTTTAAACCAGAATAACTCACTCATATTTCGTTGGATCCCTGAGAATAATAGCTTGTTGGAAAGCTCTCTTCATCCTCTTTCCAAACATGTTTTATTTTTTGTCAGGAGGTTAGAATTTCTTTCTCAAAAGTCAAGTTGAAATTCGGCGGCACTGCCAAATCTTCTTGAAATTCAGAATAGCATAACTCTTTGGTTGTTGGTTATATATCTGAGAATAATAGCTTTTTGGAAAGCTCTCTTCATGATCTTTCCAAAAATATTTTGTTTGTTTTCAAAAAGTTAGTATTTCTTTGTCTAAGGTTAACTTGAAAATCGGCGGCGGAATTAGGTTTTTGTCAAATCTTCTTGAACTTCAAAATAGCATAACTTTCTAATCGTTTGTCAGATCCTTACAAATAATAGCCCGTTGGAAAGCTCTTTCCATCCTCTTTTCAACCATATATGTTTTGAAATTTCGATGTAAATATTTCCTTGTTTAAGGTTAAGTCGAAATCGTCTATGCCTTACTTTTAGCGACAAGATTTGCATATTTAATCAGAATGGTAAATTCAGGTTGAATTTTGTTAAGTTCCTGGCTATCAAATCACACATCAAAGAGGGAGGCACCTGCAATGTCTGATCACTGGTTTTCTGATAGGTTTGGTAAGTAGTATTGGTAAGAAAATAGGTAATTCAGTTGATTAATGAATATGCATACTTAGTTTGTTTTCGTATTTGCGTAGTGAAATTATAGGTGGTTTGGATTTAATTAGTAAAGGAAAAGAAGTAGCTTCTTGTTCAGAGACAAGAGAGATAGGATCTACGCCTCATCGGTTTCTACAGAGACCTCTATTATTTTCTTGATGTTTTTGTTACCTGCCCTTGTTGTATTGTATCCGATTGGATGATAGGGTGAGAGTATGAAATTTGGAATGAGATATGGATCTCATAGGCTATATCGAACCCCTGAGTTAGGTATTGAGTGCCTGGGTTGCATATGTTATGTGAATTGAATATGCTGATTGTGTTCTGACATGATTGAGGATACCCTGTTGTGGTATTTTGCTTTGTACTTGCCTGTGTGTGCTTGTACATGTTTGTGTATTAGGATCCTATTCCGGTGCCCATTCGAGGTAAGCGCTGATACTCCTAGGGAGAGGAGAGGTTCTTACTTGTATGGGAGTTGTATGGGCGGCAAAACCCAGCAAGAGCTCACTGGAGGTATGGTCCCTGTGTGGCCGGAACCTTGTCCTTGTGTGGCAGGAAGCCCTTATCCTTGTGTGGTTTGCGGTGCTCAAGTCCGTGTGTGGCTTGGGAAGACTTGTTCGTGTGAGATAAGATGACTTACTAGGCTTACTGGTTAGCTTGTGTGTTAACCTTTTATCCTTTGTACAGTGAGCCTTGGACAACACAGGTGGAAGGGGATGGCCTTTTTTCTTCATTGCCAAGAGTAATTTGATGTGTTTCACCTTCCTGTGTACTTTTGAACTTTCGGAAGTGTTTTTTGTCCTCCCTCAGCCATAGATTCGACCCTACCTTTTTCGTTTGATTCTGGATATGCGTGATCCCCTTTAGTTGTTTAGGATTGATTTAATATAAATTGGGAGATTTGTGTTTAGGGTTTCTGCAGATCTTATGATGCTGTGATCCTACTGAGATTCTTGTAATCTCATACCGTTGTTGTTTACCATTTTTTAGACTTAGGTATATCCACTGTTCGTGGTACCAGTGTGTGAGATCAAGGCTGCACGGCGGAGCAATATCGCATCACTTTTGCATACTTGTTACTTGCGCATATAACATGAATGATTGGGAAACTTTCTGGTTCATTTTAAGCACCCTTCTTTGTTTGCTATTTCCGAAACTTGTTGATGGATTTCTTGCTGGTTATTTGGATCCCTATGGGACTTGTGTGTTATGAACCCAATAAATTAATTTAAGACTTCCGCTGATGTTTTTATTTACTTCGTATGATACCAGAATATGTGTCCAATATCATGCTCCAATTGTTAATAAGCAATAAGATTAACAAGCTTAAAATCAGAAATTTATGATTTGCCTGGTGAGATTCAAATAGGTCTTAGGTGTTATTTAGGCTTATTTGGGTTTCACGGCGGTAATGACCTTAATCGGAGCAATTATTAATAGTTAGGAATTGGGGTCGTTACACCTGGACATAGTCAGAGAGCTTAGGTTTCGGGTTTAGGATGTCTAGAACGTCATGTCGTTGGTAGTGTATCGATAAATTATGCGTCGTGCCGTTTTGGAGTTTTAGAGTGCAATAGAATAGTTAGTCGATTTGTGTGTTGTTCGAGGCTTGAGTTCAATGTATATACCAATTTCTACGTCTTTGACCCGCGTACGAGTTTTGGAGGCCCGTTCTGAGTGGCCAGAGGTCTTTGGGCTGACTTACCTTTCATGAGCCCGATTTCGGTTTATTGAGCCCAATTACGTTTTCAAAGCCTGATTTTCATATTTTGATCTTTTAAATTTTATTTTGGCCCACTTGGGGCATATATGAGTCATTTTATAATTGTTTCAGATTTTAAAAATTTTTAAAAAAAGAAAAAAAGTCAAAGTCAAAGTCAACAAGTCAAAAGAGGCCACAATTCCAGAAATACCCCAACCTATTTCTCCCACTTTTCTGCACATGAGTGTGTAGAAAAGAAAATAAATTTTTCCCTTTTTCCTTCTTTATTGCCGAGAGTTTTTCCCCAAAGCACCAAAGTCCCAATTTGTATTTTCTCTTCACATTAAAAGAGTGGGTTTTGTTTCGAAACCTAAACCCAACCCCTCACCCCACATTTTCTTAGGTATTGTGTTTATTTATGTTGATTTTACATTAATTAGGGTATTTTTTAGCAAATTTGTATTTTGGTGGTATATGCTTGATTTCTTCATTTTACTTTCCGATTTGTGGTTGTTTTAGCATGTTTAGATGTTCATTGTTATAGTTTGATACTTTAGATTGTACAAAAACATTAATTAATCCATGTTGATCATTTTGAGTATTCGATGACATTTTGGTAAATTCGGGAATTTTATGTTTTTGATGAATTGGATGAAATTGGTTGATGTCATTGCTTGAGTTAGGTTGTTTGTGTGTTGTAAAGAATGTTTGTTGATTTAGGAAACCAAACTTAAGGTTGGTGGAGCTTGGAATTGCAATTTGAGTTGAGAAAGGTTTAGGTGTATGGAGAGATTGCTTGTTTTTCTTAAGGGATTCAGTGGTTTGTGTTTCTAGAGGTTGTATTGAGTGAATTGGGACTTAGAGTGAGTGTTTAGGGGGGTCTCTTAGGTTGTTTTTAATTATGGTCTTTTTCGAATATATTATTTTCGGTTTTATTCTTAGTATGGTTTTGTGTGCATGGTTGTTTAGGTGGTGCTTCGGCGGTCAATAAGAACAAGGGTTTAGCCGTTGAGTCGTCGGCACGTCAAGAGGTGGGAGACTATGTTTCATTTACATGCATGGAAATATTTTATTTCATTAATTAAAATTGGTAAATACTTGTTTTTGAATGGAGTCAATACGTGCATTAATGAATGACTTGGCATGCTAGGTTCATTATGTGTGAGGCATATTTATGATGCATAAAATGCTTATTTTAAACTTGTATGCATGTTTGTGATATGATTAAAATACATTTGAAAATATTCATATACATCGAATTCTTGAGTTGTTGGGACTCCTAGGGAGCCTTTGAGTTGATTTTGAGTGCACTACATTTTATTTAAATTATAACATGATTTAGTATTTGTTCTACATGTTTGCAAAGAATACGTATACATATAATTGCTAGGTATGACTTGGAATTGACAAACTGCGCTTGGCCTATGCGAAGGTAAGTGGATGAGTATCCTTAGATAGAAAGATAGTCCCTTGCCTTGGAGTACTGATGGATTATGTATGCCTTGTGGGAGTAGGTAATGTGATAGGTTACATGTGCCATCGGGCTTTTTGAGTTATGTGTGAGTTGGGAATCGTATGATAGTTGATTTCTCCACTTTTCCCGAGGATGACACTAGTGGTAGGGGAGTTATTATTATTTTGAAACTATGCATTAAATTAACCACTAGTGGGCTTCTGATTTCCCTTGGCTCGGGTTATCAGTGAAATAATTTTAGAGGTCCACCCCGATAGTTTTTGGGCATAGTAGCCCACGAGAATGAGATTTCAGATTTATATACATTGGGGAAGGGCCTGAGTTACAGGTTTACATTATCAAACTCATGTATGTGCATTTGTTCATATTTAAATGTGAGATTGTTTACACGAACAACATCATGGACTTACTGTGGATTTTATTATAAAATGTTGATTTTGGTTTTCGTATATGCCTCTATTCTACCGGAATTGTTTATGACACTGTGACTCTCACTGAGGTCCTTGAGATTTCACCCCCTCTCGTTGCTATTTTTCAGGACTAGGTCAAGAGCCAGTGTAGCCGACTTTATTTTGAGGTCGAGATTTCTGGTTTGTCATAGGGCTAGACTTCTGCACATGACACGTTTGAAAACTCGACATGCTCTTTTATATTTTGGATTTGGTTATGCTTGCTTATCTTGTTTGCATGCTTGCTCATTGACATTGTGAACCCTTAGTTGGCTTGGGCATCAATTTTTTTTTTTTTTTTTTTTTGAAAGTATAGGGGTATCCACCATCGATCACAGTGACTAATCCCCTACGCTGCCTCGTAAGCACCGGCTAAGGGTGGGTTCAGCTGGCCCGGAATTTTAAAGCGTTCCATACCCAAAGGCAGGATTCGAACTCCTAACCTTATGGTTAAGGGAGGAGGAGTCTTACCACTCCACCACACCCCCCGGGTTACTTGGGCATCAATTGATGCATGCTATTGGATATTGATGTATTCTTTTGAGTTTATGATATATGAGATTAGTATGATTCCTTGGGTATGTTTTGATATTCTCGAGCATGTTTTGATATTCTCGGGCTTAAGTTGATTGGATTTATTTTGATGAAGCATGTTTGGAGTCGTGTGGCCTATTGTGTGTGAGATTAAGACTTCCGTTGTTTGTGATTGTACTCCGTGACATATTGTATTGTGTCGAGGTTTTCGTTTAAATACATGCTCCTTTTTAAAGAAAATGAAAATTTTCAAATTTACATGCATTTTTATACATTTTGCGAATTGGATATGAGGGTAAGCCTTGTGTGGTTTCAATTGAGCCACGAGTTGGGCCGATTGGGACTGCACGGCGGTGAGGAACCCAATTACCG
Organism: Passiflora organensis; assembly: GCA_019739055.1. Lineage (NCBI taxonomy): Eukaryota > Viridiplantae > Streptophyta > Magnoliopsida > Malpighiales > Passifloraceae > Passiflora > Passiflora organensis. The sequence continues at coordinate 285,478 of JAEPBF010000154.1, forward strand.
GGTTCGGGTCGTCACATTTATGATAAGCAAAAATCGGAAATTGAGAGGAAGAAGAGAAAGGAGGGAATAATTCCAGAATTATTTAGGAGGTTTTGGTATGATTTATCAGGGTAGGTCAGCCTCTCCTTTTATAGGTGTCTAAGGAGGTTTAGCTAAGAGATAATTCCCTACTTTTAAGCTTAAAAGGATAATTAAATGATAATTCTATTAGAAAGATAATTCTATTTAAATTGTAACTCTATTTAAAAGGAAGAATTATTTAATACTTTGGATAATTAAGGATAATTAACCAGAATTAAAACAAGAAATATTTTGCAACAACCATTATAGGCCATCACGCATCATTTCTTCAGTGGAAAAATAGTTATTTCAGCTACACCGGTACCTGAGTTCCATTTCTTACCTGTGGAATTCTACGATATCTATCCTATGGAGGAGCAGGGTCTCACAACTAGCCTTGTAGGTTTATTGTATGCATTGCTAGGTGATATGACAGTGTATATAGTAGACATACGGTGATTGTCACACGAAATTTTTAGGTCTGGGGCACGACAATTCATGTGGTAGCAAAGCGTTATTTAATCGTTATTTATAGAAACTGATATATTTCTCATTCCTTAATGCTACGGTACCTTTGCTTTATCACCCGTGTAGGTGACAATTCTTGTGATAGCAGAGTGTATTCCCTTTTCATTAAAAATATTCTTTGTTATTAAGCTGCCTTTAAATTGTGTGTTTTCCTTTCTTTCGAGAACACAAGTGAGTCAATCACCTCTATCTTATGATGTTTGTTAATGGTACTTGAAATTTGTAAACCCGACTTTACTTGAGATTCCCTAGGTCGGGCAATAGTCATTTCAGAAATTCTCTCTTTGCTATAACTCATGGTTCCATCGTGAACCTTGAGATTTGTTATATCTTTGGTGAAATGTGTTTCATTTTAATGAGATCTAATTAAGGATTTGATCTATTCTCGTGATCTTCATTGTGTATTGTTATGTTTGTGCATTGTGTTTCGCAGCAATGCTCTCTTATGAATATCAGACATTGACTTGTCCATGATTGTTTTCCTTAATGAAAAGGGGCGATCGATCAAAAATTTGTTTGGTTGTGGATTGTTTTGATTTAAAGAAAACTATGAATATGTATATCGTACTGACTAGGAGGAGCAAGAAAGATTGCTGGGATAACCTATAGTAAGTTTGCATTGCGTACAAATAATTTTTGTACTAAAAAAGTACCTTGGATTATGTATGGTTAATCAAGAATTACAGGTAATCATAAACAAGTTTGAGAATAGATATTCTCTTTTACGGCATAAATTGGTTTTGGGATTGACTCTTGTCTAACATGTTTATAAGTAATAAGTTTCCACATTGAAAACTAACTGAAACTAATCACAGTAGGATGAAGCTTATTACAAGCTGTTACTTTAGTGAGTCGTAGATGCTAACTCACTAAAATCTACAAACATTTGAGAATGATTAGAAGAATGGTACTAATCATTCTGTTGTCAATGTATTCTGTGTTTATCAACTCACTGAATGCACATTATTAAAATCGATTATTTAGTGGTATGGATAGTGCACGGAGTGCATATCCTTATATAGTATGATTGACAGATGATATGATTCATCATGTACGAAGTGCACGTGTAGTATTGGGGTATGTTGTTTTGAAACCTTGACATGTGTGGCCTATTCCATAAGTTGTGAGCTTGAGATTAATACCTATTTAAATACAGGCTACCTGATTAACTAAATACATCGGAACTCCAAGGATTAAAAAATCGTATAGTATGAAGAGTATGTTGGATAAAGAATTAATCGATGTGATAATCCATTTGTGGATCTTGGTTATAAGAAACTTATAAGGGTGAATCATAAAAGTATAGCCTATATTAAGGCTAAATTAGCCTGAGGAACAAACAGAGTATAAAAAAATCATAACAATATTCAGAATTGCGGGATACTGTACCATGAGTATTATCTGTATTCTTGGTGTTGAGAATGATGACTACTGTTCTCTATGTGGGAAATTCAGACAGATTTGACGGGAGTCTTTACTAATGCATTGATATAGAAATTAGTTGTATGTGATTTTGATGGCTTAGTACTCGACTTTGAGTATTGAAACCGACTATGTTATCAATTATCTTATATTATAAGAAAACCAAGAAAATATGAGCTATATCGATGGTAACAAGGAATGTATTGAGAGACTACATTCTAGTTTGTGGTTATTGTCGATGTAATGTTATCTTGTTGTGTTCAATCGGCTGATATTAAGTCGTTAGAATGCAAAGTATAATAAAATCAACTAAAGTGTTGTGGGTTTCAAAGAACTAACTTAGAATCGATTGGGCAAACCCAAATATATGAGAGGAGTGGCACAACGAAAGCATGGTACTTTAGAGTTGGAAGGAATTTGAGATAGATTTTGGTATTAATCGATGGAGAAGTTGTTATCTAAATATGAAGGTTACAAATGTGGTTTTTGTGAGTTCCTTACTATGCTTTGACGACGAAATTAGTGGGCTTTGAATCATAGCCCGGGTTTATTACAAATTTGATAGATTTTCTGAGTGATTATGAAGAATGATTTGGGTTTGTTCGATGATTTTATCAATTTGGGTCACAATGCAATTTTATGGCCCATACGATATGCAAGTAGGTTTTTGATATCCTCATCTACTATTGATGAGTCATCGGGTTTTATAGGTGTTAATTTGAGGTTTTGACTCCGAGAAAGGTAAATTGGAGTGCGTTTTATTGGAAAATGGGTTCCGGAGGTATTTTGGTCATTTCACCATCTGGTATCCACTATGCTTAGGAAAATGAGTCTTATAGCCCATGCATTATTGGAATATGTATTTTTCAACCACGAAAGAGTGTTAATGATCTTATAATCGTTCGATTAATGGTTTTTTCGGAAATTTATCAAAAATAATGAGATATTATTCCCATTTAAGTAATTTATACATAAAAAATCATATAAAGAAGTATATTGATAGTTTTGATGTTTTAAGACCTTAGGAAGGTCTATTGATCATTTATGAGCGTCAAGAAATTTTATAGGAATTTTTTGATGTATAGTTCTAATTATTATAATTTTTCCAAAGTAAATTGAGAAGTAATTGATTTTTAATAAATTTTGAACTAATGAGAAAAATAATGTTCTAGTTTTAATTAATGGTTCTATTCATAAGGAATGTATGATAATTTTCTAGATATTTTTTAAATGAATACAGTATTTATTATAAATTTTTGAAGATTTATTAATTATTATTATTATTATATTATTAATATATATTATTTTAATAATATTATATTCAGTAGAGCGAAACAACAACCTCGTTTTGATCATCTCAGTCAAAATGACACAAGGCCTGTCATTTCGGATTTAACGCACCAGGGTGTGCATATGGTTCAAAACGTTGTCGTTTCGGGGGACACCCGAAACGACAACATTTTTGGAGGAACTGGTTGCCGCCTTTAGCCTCCCAGTTCCTTCCCTTCACCGTTCATTGTGTCTCGAGCCCCATAATGTTAGAGAAACCACTCATCTTAAGATTCTGATCTCGTTAGTGCACCTTCTGTGTCATTATGATGAGTTTTCTGCCAATTTTTGGTAAGATTCAAACCCAAAATCTTAGCATCTTCTCTCTTTCAATTCGTTGGTTTTAGTTGATGAAAACATATAGAAATCATAGGGTTGCAATCGGATTGAAGTAATCTATCATCTAGTACAGTTTTTATCGTGGTTGGTTGTGTGTGTGGGAGATGGAGATTCCTAGGGTTTCTGTGAGACTCTGATCCTTCCTAGTTTAGATGTCCAGAAAGTCCAAGAGCCAATGCAGCTGAATGATTATTTTACCCCTAAAGAAATGGATGCGTGATGGCCTAGAATGGTTGCTGTCAGATATTTTCTATTTTAATTCTGGTATTTTTATATTAATTATCCTTAGTTTATCCTTTATTATCTAAGGTATTAGATAATTCTTCCTTTTAAATAGAATATCTCTTTTAATAGAATTATCTTTTTAAATAGAATTATCATTCTAATAAAAGTACTCTTTAATTATCCTTTTAAGCTTAAAAGTAGGGAATTATCTATTAGCTAAACCTCCTTAGACACCTATAAAAGAGTGGCCAGCCTATCCCACCTAAACATACCAAAACATACATAGAAATTTCGTAATTTATCCCCTTCTTCTCAAATTCCGATTTTTGCCTAAACCCTGACCAAAACTCCTTGATATTCATCTTGCCATAACTTTTCATCCTTTATTAGATTTCTGCAAATAATAGCTTGTTGGAAAGATATTTCTGTCCTCTTTCCAACCATCTTATGATTTTGATCTGGAGCTTAGTTTTTCTTTGTCAAAAGTTAAGTTGTAATTTGACGGAATTGAAAAAATCTGATTCAACTTCAAACTAACATAACTCTCTCGTTGTTTGTCGGACTCTTGAAAATAATAGTTTGTTGGAAAGTTCATTCCGGGATCAATCCAGCCATTTTAGTTTTTCTGTCTGGAGGTTTATTTTACTTTCTCGTAATTTAGGTTGTAATTCGGCGGGATTAGGTTTCAAGATTGTGTGATTCTGCCTTCAATTGATTTCTGTTATTGTTTCTCTTGTTCGTATGATTGTTTAGCATCCATTCATAATGAGAAATCATGAATTAATCCTTTGAATGTTCCCTATTCATGAAATCAGCATGCCCTACCTTTGCCCTATTGATGCCTATCTTGATCAATTGATTAACCTATTGGATTATAATCTTGTTTTTTTTATTGTACATGTTATAAACACCTATTCTTTTCTTAATTTCATGAAATGACAACCCCTAACCTCTCGAATGTTGAAATTGCAAGTTGGCCTATAAACTTTAAGATGTTGCCAAAATTTGTATATTGAATTAGAGTGAATAATCAAGTTGATTCTTATTGAGTTTTAGGCTATCATATCATGCATTCAGGGGAAAGATATTGCTGCATCCAGATTGTTGGAATTTGGAAGGTTAATTGGTAAGGATTCCCAGTGCCTTTTGTTTTTTATTAAGTAGTCACATGGCTTAGTATTGTGTGGTCTTTGTCTTATGATTGTTTAGGAGATTTTGATCTTATTGGAAAGGAAAAGGATTGCATCTTATTCAGAAATGTGAGAGGTAGGATCTATGCCTCATCAGTTCCTTTGGTTACCCTATTGTTTGATTCTTTGAATATGATTGAATTCGATTTCCTATCTTGGTTATATGCATGTGGAATGTGTGATTATGATGATAGGGAATCTCAGAAATTAATAGGAAAATAGGATTGCCTGATTCGGTTATGACTTTGAGGATTGATCTTTGATTTGTATTGTGATTTAATTGAGGATCCTTTGTTGTGATTTGTGTATGCGTGTATGTGCCCTATTTGTGCTTTGTTGAAGGATTCTTTTGTCACTAGCCATGCAAGGTAAGTATTGTTCCTCCTTGAGAGAGGGGAGATGCTTACCAAACTGGGAGGTTTATGGGTGGTTATTCCTAGCAAGAGCTTGCTGGATGCCTTGTAGGCCGGTTCAAGTCCGGACGTTAGGAAGATTTATAGGCCAGTTCGAGTCTGGAAGTCAAGATGCCCTATAGGCCAGTTCGAGTCTGGACGTTCGGATGCCCTGTTTAAGAGTGAGAAGATGACTTGCATGCGTAGCTACAAGAGTGCTCCTAGGCCACTTCGATTGTGGATGTCGGAGACAACTAAAAGGCTTGTTGTAATATTGATTGTCTAACTGTTTTACCTTTGTTACAACATGGCCTTGGACAACATGGGAAGATGTGGACAAACCTTTGTTTTGAAAATCAGATTATGTATAGACTGCCTATATGCTTACGAAAAAGAAGTGTTTTCAGTCTTTCCTCTTGTTTTCTACCAATTTTAGCCTACCCTCATATTGTATGTGCTTGTGATGATTTCAGTCCCTAATATGTTTGTTTGATGCTTGTTGTTTTAGTTAGATATCTTAGCTAGTTTTAGATGTTGATCTTTTGGTTATTAAGAGATGTTTGATTGGAAATCCCTAGGACTTATGATGCTGTGACTCTATTAAGATTCTTGTATTCTCATCCCTTCTTTTCTCCCCATTTTCAGGCTTAGGTGTGTGCTTTGTTGATCCGTTTTTAGGGTATTCTCATCATAATCAATACCCAGTTTTTGGGTAAAATCTTGTACGACGAGTCTTGCTTTATATCTCACAACTTCATTTTTCTCATTTTTTTTTCGCACAAATACCCATTTATATCCCACCGGTTTTACACCTTTTGGTGTATGGACTACAAGTCCAAAACCTCCACATTTTTCAAATGAGTTTAATTCTGATTGAATTGCGTCTTTCCACATTGGCCAATCATTTCTATTTTTACATTCCTCCACAGAGGTAGGTTCAAAATCCTCACTTTCTTCTATAATATTTAGCGCTATATTATATGCAAAAATATTGTCGACAAGAATTGAGCTTTGGTTCCATCTTGTTTCTGTAGTGACATAATTAATCAAGATCTCTTCATTCTCTTGTGTTTCTTCCGGAATTTTATTGATTATGTCAACTAAATTTTCCAAAACTATATCCTCCTCATGACCATCTTATGTAGTTGCTCCTTTCTTTTTCCGAGGATTTTTATCTTTAGAACCGAATGGTCTTCCACGTTTCTGACGTGGTCTAGATTCACTAGCAACATTTGACTGTCCTTCAGGAACATCAATTCTTATTGGAGTATTTACAGCTGGAACATGAGACCTAGTTATTCTTTTAAGGTCAGTGAATGCATCTGACAGTTGATTTGCAATCGTTTGTAAATGAATTATCTTTTGAACTTCATGTTCACATTGATTTGTTCAAGGATCAAAACTAGATAATGATAATTCATTCCAAGAGATCTTCTTTTCCAACTGTTTATTTTCTCCCCCAAGTGTTGGAAATATAGTCTCGTCAAAATGACAATCAGCGAATCTTGCCGTAAATAAATTTCCAGTAAATGGCTCAAGATATTTAATGATAGATGGAGACTCATATCCAACATATATTCCTATTCTTCTTTGAGGACCCATTTTTGTACGGTGTGGTGGAGATATTGGAACATATGCCGCACAACCAAAAATTCTTAGATGAGAAATATTTGGTTCCTGACCATGAACCAATTGCATCGGAGAGTGCTTATGATAACTTGTTGGCCTAATGCGTATAATTGTTGCTGCATGTAAAATGGCATGTCTCCAAACATAAACTGGAAGTTTGGATCTCATAAGTATAGGTCTTGCAATTAATTGTAAGCGTTTTATAAATGTTTCTACAAGACCATTTTGTGTATGAACATAAGCAACAGGATGTTCAACCTTTATTCCAATAGACATGCAATAATCTATAAAGGCTTTTGATGTAAATTCACTAGCATTATCCATTTGAATATACTTTATCGGATAATCAGGAAATTGAGCTCGCAAACGAATTATTTGTGCAAGCAATCTTGCAAGTGCCATATTGTGAGATGATAATAAACATACATGTGACCATCTGGTTGATACATCGATCAAAACCATTAAATATCGAAATGGTCCACATGGTGGATGTATAGGCCCATAAATATCTCCTTGAATTCTTTCTAAAAATTTTGGAGATTCAATTCCAATTTTTACTAGTGATGGCCTTACTATTAATTTTCCTTGAGAACAAACAGCACATGAGAATTTATTAGATTGAAAAATTTTATTCTTTTTCAATGGATGACCACAAGAATTCTCTATTATTTTTCGCATCATTGTTGAACTGGGATGGCCTAACCGGTCATGCCAAATTTTAAACTCATCATTAAACTGATGGTTTATTATAGAATGAGACTCTATCATTGTAATACTTATGTAGTACAATCCGGAAAAAAAAACGGGTAATTTTTCTAATATATACTTTTTACCCGAAATTATAGAAGTTATGCAAAGATACTCAATGCTTCCTTCATTCATTATCTCAATATGATATTCATTCAAATGAATATCTTTAAAACTTAACAAGTTTCTTTGAGACTTAGAAGAGTATAATGCATCTTCTAAGATAGAATAATATTTGCTGTTCCGGAGCCCTCAATCAATCTTGTACTACCACTTATTGTATATATATTTGTTTTTTTACTGTCCAAATAAGAGAAATATCTCTTATCTCTCAATATTATATACGTTGTGGCACTGTCAACCAAACATATTTCCTTGGCGTTCATCTTAGATATATCCATGCTAATATCCATTCTCTTTATTGAATAAATAAAATTAATAAAAAAATATAAAATAAATTAAAATATAAAAAGAAAATATGAATAAATAAAACAAAATAAATAGACTTTTATTATAGTAAAATAAGAGAACATAATTGAAATTTGCATAGTTATAAAATTAAAATCATTCTTGATTTCTTGCACTTTCATCATTTGGATCATTAAGAAAATCAGAAATATCCAAGTGCGTTATATCCTCAAAGCCATTAGCAAATTCAGTGAAATCATCTTAGACAAAGTTTGTCTCCACATTCTTGTCTTTAGACTTCAAAGATTCTTGATATAGGTCAGCAAAATATTTTGGTGTACGACAAGTACGTTGCCAATGACCTTGCATTTCACATCGATGACAGTTACTAATTGTAACTTTTTTCTTTATGATACTCATTATTTTCCATGTCCTTCATCCTTTACAACTTTCTAATTTTGGAAGATAAATTTACTTGATTGACCACCACCATGAAGAATTTATTATAACCTCGTCCTCGTCCTCGGCTACGATCACGACTATGGTTATGAGATAGCATCACATTCATTTCATGGAATGGAGCAGAACCAGTAGGACGAGATTCATGATTTCTCATCAATAGCTCATTGTTATATTCAGCCACTAGAAGACATGAAATCAACTCAGAATATTTTGTGAAACCTTTTTCACGATATTGCTGTTGTAAAAGCACATGTGAAGCATGAAAAGTAGAGAATGTCTTTTCAAGCATATCAACATCAGTGATATTTTCTCCACATAATTTTAATTGTGAGCTGATTTTAAATAATGCCGAATTATATTTACTCACAGATTTAAAATCTTGTAAACGAAGATGCATCCAATCATAATGAGCTTTTGGAAGTATCATTGTTTTCTGGTGATCATATCTTTTGTTTAAATTTTTCCAAAGATCTGCAGGATCTTTTACTGTGAGATATTCAGATTTCAATCCCTCATGGAGATGATGACAAAGAAAAATCATAGCCTTTGCCTTATCTTGATTCGATACTTCATTTGGTGTTTTGATTATCTCTCCAAGCCCTTTGGTATCAAAATGAATTTCAGCATCCAATATTCATGATAAATAATTTTTTTTCAGTAATGTCAAGAGCTTCAAACTCGAGCTTTGCAATATTTTCCATTGTAAAATTATAAAATATTAAAAACACATAAAATTAATCACATAATAAAATAAGAAATAAATTTTTAATTTAAACATAAGAAATAATCTATAAGAATAACATTTAATGATGGTAATATTATGATAATATAATATTAAAATTTTAAATTTTATTATTTATTTCTTTTAAGATTGTATTAGAGTAATGATTATATTATAAAATTGACATAAATTATTTTTTTTAATATAACATGTATTCAAACAAATAAAACAATCATGAACTTAAATTTCTAAAAAAAATATAGAAAAATAAAATTTAAGAACATGGAATATGAAACAATAATATTACAACATGACTATATCTAAATAATTATAAAAAAATATTCACCCAAATATGCCTTTGTAGAAACTAAGATTCTTGTTTGTTCTTTGTGAAAAACTTTTGTAAGACTCTTGATTCTCTTTTTGTTTATACGAGTATGGTGCTGATAACGTGTTATAGAATATAAAATAAGAAGAATTGAGGAAAAATAATATAAACTTTTAAAAGAGAATAACAATAGAAATATAGGAATTTGAGAAGAGAAGAACAAGAGAGAAAACTAAGAACAATATAGAGAGTATATTATATTTATCAAGTACTAAAGCAAGTGTACAAAACAAATAATGTTACCTCCTATTTATAGGTATATACCCTTGTTTTAGCCACTGGGAAATGAACTCGGAAGGAAGTTCAAGGGTGACATATTGTTCGGACGTGGTGGAGGATAAAGAACACTGAGACAGTCGTGAAGACTAGATGTATTCTTTTATTGGAGGTCGTTTGGTTGAGATGAGAGATCGGATCGATCTAGTAATCGAGCCTTTTTTAAAGACTGCATATGGGTTGACGATGGGTAAGGATGATTCGTTAACCCGTGCTTCTTCGGGGATATGTGTAATTTCAACTAAGTGGTCTATTTTATTGGTGAGAGATTTTTTTGAGTTTTCTGGGATACTAATGGCAGAGAGGATAGAAGAGGGTAGTTGAGTGTGGTCTGTCATTGAAAAATATTGTAGTTACAAAATATTCATTACATAATTGAATAGACATACTAAAGTTTGTCTTTTCAATCTCAAAACCTTTGATATTCATAACAGTTCTTAATTTGTCGATAATCACCTTAGGAATTAGAATCTCTAAAACTAAAAAGAGATAATTACAGAATTTAAATCTGGTAGTTATCTTACTTTAATAAAGCCTTTAAATCTTAATTCAATACCTATCCATTATAAATAGGAAGTCAATCCCACAAAAATCATTCATAGAAAACACACAAAACTCGTATAGCCTAAAACACTTACACCTCCCTATATCTACCAAAAATTGCTGAAATTTTAAACCAACATAACTCTCTCATCGTTTATCAGATTCCTACAAATAATAGCTTGTTGAAAAGCTTTATTCATTCTCTTTCCAACCATATATGGTTTTTTATCAGGAGATTAGTATTTCTTTCTTGTAAGATAAGTCGAAGCTCAGCGGAACTGCCAAAATTTTCTTGAACTTCAATATAGCATAACTTTTTCTTCGTTTGTCGGATTCCTGCAAATAATAGCTTTTTGGAAAGCTCTCTTTATCCTCTTTCCAACTATAGGTTTTTTTTTTGTTTCACGTTCGTAATTGTTTGTCAAAAGAAAAGTCAAAAATTGGCGAAACTGCCAAAATCTTCTTGAATTTCAATGTAGCATAACTTTTTCATCGTTTGTCGGATTCCTAAAAATAATAGCTTGTTGGAAAGCTATCTTCATCCTCTTTCAAACCATATCTTTTTTGTTGTTTGGATGTTCGTATTTATTTGTCAAATGATAATTTGAAAATCAGTGGCGGAATTAGGTTTTAAGATTTTTATAATTCTGCCTTTGATTGATCTCTGATGTTGTTTCTCTTATTCATATGATTGTTTAGAATCCATTCATAGCGAAAAATTATGATTTCATCCCTTGAATGCATGAAGTTGAAAATTGTCTTGTGCCTTACTCTTACTGCCGAACTTTGCATAGTTAGTTGGGATGGTAAATCAGGTTGAATCATTAAGTTTCTGGCTATCATATCACACATCAAAGGGGAAGGCACCTGCGGCATCTGATCACTGGTTTCTGATAGGTTTTGTGAGTGGAATTGGTAAGGAAATAGGGTATTTACTTGGTTATTGCGTATGCATGCTTAGTTTGTTTTTCTTTCGTCTTTGCCTAATGATAACTTATGTGGTTCGGAAGTATCTAGTAAGGGTGAAGGAATAGCTTCTTGTTTAGAGACAAGAGAGGTAGGATCTATGCCTCATCGGTTTCTCCAGAGACCTCGTTGTTTGCTTAATTGATTTTGGTACTTATGATTGTGAAACTGTATACGCATTCATATTAAATAATGCATGCTTACGTTGCGGATTGAATTGAGGAATTTCTAGGCTATACCGAATCCCTTAAGGTAGGTTAGGAGTGCCTAGCTTGCATGTGTGATGTGTATTGAACATGCTGAATGTGATCTGACAAAATTGAGAATACCCTATTGCGGTTTTGTGCTTTGTGCTTGCCTGTGTGTGCTTGTACGTGTTTGTGTGTTAGGATCCTTTTCCGGTGGCCATTCGGGGTAAACGCTGTTGCTCCTAGTGAGAGGGGAGGTTCTTACTGGTATGAGAGTCGTATGGGTGGCAAGTGCCAGCAAGAGCTCGCTGGATGTCTGGTCCTTGTATGGCCAGAAGCCCTGTCCTTGTGTGGCAAGAACCCCTTATCCTTGTGTGGTTTGGGAAGCCCTTATCCTTGTGTGGTTTGGGATGCCCTTGTCCTTGTGTGGCTTGAGATGTTTTGTCCTTGTGTGGCAAGATGAATAGGTTTGCTGATTAGCTTGTGTGTTAACCAATTACCTTTCGTGCAGTAAGCCTTGGATAACACAAGTGGAAACGGATGACCTTCTCTTCTTCATTGCCAAGAACAATCTGATGAGTTCTACCTGCCTGTGTACTTCTGATACTTTTCGAAAGTGTTTGTAGTCCCCCCTTAGCCTTAGATTCGGCTCTACCCTTGTTGATTGAATCTTTGAATTGCATGAATCCCTTTACTTGCGTAGGAATGATCAGATGTTGTTTGGGAGATTTGTGCTTATGGTTTCTGCAGATCTTATAATGTTGTGACCCTACTTAGATTCTTGTAATCTCATTTCGTTGATTTCACTATTTTTTTAGGTTTAGGTACATTAACTACTCATGGTACCAGTGTGTGAGATCAAGGTTGTACGGCGAATCAATATCACATCACTTTTGCATACCTGTTCCTTGATTACTTGCGGATATAACTTGAATAAAAATTGGACTACTTTCTGGTTTATTTTAAGATTCCTCCTTCGCTTGTTATTTTCGACTATGTTGGAGGAATTCTTGCTGGTTATTTGGATCTTTATGGGATTTTTGTGTTATGAATCCAGTGATTTAATTTAAAGACTTCAGCTGATGTTTTTACTCACTCCGTATGGTGCCACAATGATTATCCAATATCATGCTCCAACTGTTATTAAACATGTAGAATGAACATGCTAAAAGTCGAAAACTTAGTGAGTAAACCTTGTGGGATTCAGATAGGTCCTAGGTGTCTTTCGGCTTGTTTGAGTTTCACGGCGGTAGTGACCTTAATCTGAGCAAATATTAATAGGTAGGAATTGGGGTCGTTACACTAGCTCCCTCTGTCGATTATCGGCGTAGTTTTTCTGCCGATTCTGAGCTGTTTTTAGCTGTTGTCGAATCATGTTCAACTACTCTATTGCTTGATCAATCAATTCTGGATTGTCTAGGCGTCTCTCGCCTACTTCATTCTAGGAAATGGGAGTTCTGCAACGTCTCCCACATAATGCTTCGTACGATGCCATACCAATGCCTAAATGAAAACTATTGTTGTAAGCAAATTCTGCCAATGGCAGGCACCAATCCCAACCGGTTTTCTGGTCCAACACACTCACATGTAACATGTCTTCGAGTGTCTGAATCATCCTTTCTGATTGGCCATTAGTCTAGGGATGAAATGCTGTACTGAAATTCAATCTCGAATCCAGCGCATTCTGGAATTTCTCCCAAAATCATGAAGTGAAATGAGGGTCATGATCTGAAATGATGGAAACTGGCACTCCATGCAATCGAACAATCTCGTCCAAGTAACGAACAACCAAATTCTTAAGTGTATCTATCACACGTATAGGAAGGACGTGTGTAGATTTAATCAATCCACAATCACCCAAATGGCATCGTGTCCTTGCTGCGATTTGGGCAAGCTGGTCACAAAATCCATTGTGACATGCTTCCACTTCCATTCTGGAAATGAGAGTGACTGAAGTAGACCAATGGGTTGTTGATGTTCGACCTTTACTTGTTGACATACGAGGCATCGAGCAACAAACTCGGCAATGTGGCATTTCATGTTTGGCCACCAATACTTCTCCTTTAAATCTTGGTACATCTTAGTGCTTCTGGGATGGATAGCGAACTTCAAACTATGCGCCTCCGAAAGAATAAGGTTACGAATATCAACATCTCATGGAACACATACCCGGTTTCTAAAGACAAGCACTTCGTCATCTCGTATTCTGAAATAACGAATTATGGCATCAACACCATCAGAAAGTTGCTTCCGAATTTCAATCAGTTTCAGATCCTCTAATTGCCGATTCCGGATTTCCTCAATCAAGGTAGACGTGACTTCGATTTGTGCCAATAACGATCCAGAAAAATTAGTGCCAAGATGCACACCATTAGCTTTCAAATCCAGCAACATAGGCATGTAATGGGTGCACATGTAAGCCAAAACCATTGGGGAAGGAGGATGAAACTTTCGGCTCAGCAACAACATTTTCCTTTCCAGGATGATATTCGATGATCAAATCTTAGTCTTTAATCAGCTCCACCCATCTTTATTGTCTCATATTCAATTCTTTTAGCGTGAGGAGGTACTCAGGCTTTTGTGGTTGGTGAAGATTCGGCACGTCTTGCCGTATAAGTAATGTCGTCATATTTTCAATGCCAACACCACGGCTGCAAGCTCCAAATTATGTGTAGCGTAGTCACTTTCGTGTGGTCGTAACTGCCGGGAAACATAAGCAACGACTTTCCCGTCTTGCATCAATACGCATCCAAGTCTGGATTTCGATGCATCGTTGTAAACCATATATTCCTTTCTGCAAATAGGTAAGGTAAGGATAGGTGCGGAAACTAACCGGTTTTTCAGTTCTTCGAAACTTTGCTGGCATTTCTCGTTCCACACGAACGGCTCACCCTTGCTCGTCATTTTTGTCAATGGTGAGGCAAGCGATGAAAATTTCTTCACAAAGCGACGGTAGTATCCTACTAAGCCAAGGAAACTACAAACTTCGAACTCAGTTTGTGGAGGTTCTCAAGCAACTACAGCTTCAATCTTCTTTGGATCAACTAACACACCTTGGGCAGAAACAATATGGCCAAGGAAACCAACTTCGTGTCACATTTGGAGTACTTTGCAAACAACTGCCGATCCTTCAAAACATTCAGCACAATCCGCAAATGCTTAGCATGTTCCTCTTCTGATTTTGAATAAATCAGAATGTCATCGATGAAGACTATCACAAATTTATCCAGGAACTCATGGAACACACGATTCATCAGGTCCATGAACACAGCTGGTGCATTGGTCAAATCGAATGGCATAACCAGAAATTCGTAGTGGTCGTATCGCGATCTGAATGCGGTCTTCGGAATATCAGTTTCACGAACTCACAATTGATGGTATCCAGATCTGAGGTCGATCTTGGAGAACACGACTGCACCTTGGAGTTGGTCAAACAAATCATCGATGCGTGGCAAAGGGTACTTGTTCTTCATGGTCACACGATTCAACTGCTGATAGTCGATACATAATTGTAACGAGCCATCTTTCTTCTTTACGAACAAGACAGGTGCTCCCCAAGGTGACACACTAGGCCAGATGAAACCGCGATCCAGCAAATCTTCCAATTGTGTTTTTAGTTCCTTCATTTCCACATGAGCCATACGATACGAAGGAATGGAAATCAGATTCGTACCAAGCACTAACTCAATGTCGAATTCCACTTCCCTTGCTGGTGGTAAACCAGCTCTGTCTTCAGGAAATACTTTTGGAAATTTGTGAACCACTAGAACAGAATCCATATCCGAGGACTCTGTAGAAATATCATGTAAGTGCGCGAGGTATGCTGTACATCCTTAGTTGATCAATTGCTCCGCATCCAGCCAAGAAATCATGCAAGTCGGAACAACTCGGTTATCACCTTCAAAGCAATATTCGGCACCATTAGGAAAAGTGAACCACACACATTTGGTTAAACACTCCATGCGGGCTTGATATCTCGCCAGACAGTCCATGCCTAAAATCACATCCAGCTCTCGAATTCCCGATGGAATCAGATTCACTTCCAATACATTTGGTCCCATACAAACAACACAGTCGATGTAGACTAGATCACAAATCAGTTGCTCTCCCTGCTCAATATGCACATCAGGTTCATTCTACCCTATGGGTTGCTGTTCAGCCTGAACCCCATACCTACCCCATCGATCCCTTGTAGCGTTCAACCTTGCCATACTATACAAACATACGATTGTTACTTAACACATACTAAATACGATACTAGGAAAAGAAGTGGTACCTGGTGGAGAGGCATGCACCGGACGATATGCATATGCTAAAAATCAAAATACTCATGCACAGGAGTATGCAAATTTTGGAAATCATATGCACACATGTAAATGCATACTCGTTACTCATATCATCACACATATGTATTCTCGAAAATCATCATCAAACATTAAGCAAGCATGGATTCACACAATCCATATTTGGCAATCATGCAAACTAACACCCCATGCATTTGGCAATGCACATCAGCAATCACACGCATATACATTCGGCAACAATACTATCATACATACCATTCTCGGAAATCATTGCAACAAACTCTAAAGACAATGATATGAAGTCACATAGGGGCATTCGACATTATGGTAAAAACACACATTCGACAATGACAAGAAATACATTAACATTTATTAGAACACATCAAGACATACTAGGCATAAGAACATTCATAAACACACAGCAAATCAGATTATCATTCTCATTATTTAAATCTTGCAAATCAATCCCTTTTTAGCACTAGTTTACATTTGGTATTAGCCCCTAATAAGTGAGTGTGTGCACATGTTCTTACCTACAAACACAAAATCAACAAACAAGTTAGTATATAACCAATTATATTTCATAAACCATACTCCGTTACCAAACCTATAACGACCCCAAATCCTAACCTATTATTAATTACTCCGATTAGGGCCATTACTGCCATGAAATTCAGACAAGCCCAAGAACCAGGACGTATTTGAATTCCATAAGGCTTACTTATCAAATTCTCGAGTTTTAGCATGTACATTCGTTATGGTCATTAGTTATTGGAGCATGATATTGGACATATATTCTGATATCATACGGAGTGAATAAAATATCATCGAAAGTTTTTAAGTAAAATCAATGAATCCATAACTCACATGTCCCACAAGGATACAAACATCCAGTAAGTTAATTCCCAAAATAAAATGGAAACAAGTAAAGAAGGAACCTTGAAAACCAGAAAAATAGTCCAATCATTATTTATGTTATATGCGCAAGCAATCAAGGAACAAGTATGCTAATGTGTTGCGATATCGCCCCGCCATGCAGCCTTGATCTCACACACTGGTACCATGGACAATGGATGTACCTAAGCCTGAAAAATGGTGAATACAACAGGATGAATTACAAGAATCTCAGTAGGGCCACAACATCATAAGATCTACACAAATCGTAAGCACAAATCTCCCGAACAACATTAAATCATTCCTGCACATCTATGGGTATCACGCATATAAAAACTCAATCAAAGAGATAGGAAAAAAAACTAAGGCTGAGGGTGGATTGCAAACACTTTCGAAAATCAGAAGTACACAGGCAGGTAAAACTTATCAGATTGCTCTCGTCAATAGGAAAAAGAAAGGTCGTCCCCTTTAACCTATCTTATCCAAGCCTTACTGCACAAAGGGTAAAAGGTTAGCACACAAGCTAATCAGTTAGTCTATTCATGTGCTACGGGTACTATTCTCTCATATAGACTGCTCGGTCTCCCAAGTCAGCTCCTCAAATTTGTCTCCAAAATATGAAAAGGATCCCTAATGTACTTCCTCAACATTGAAATGTGGAATACATTATGCATCCTCTAAAAAGATGGTGGCAAATCGAGTCTGTACGCTACTAGTTCAATCATCTCAGTGATGGTGTAAGGCCCAATATACCTCGGTGCTAACTTGTCAAGCTTCTGAAATCGAATCACACCTTTCCAAGGTGCGACCTTTAGAAATACCATGTCCCACACCTCAAAGTCAAGATCTCATCAACGATTATCTGTATCATTCCTCTGTATGTCCTGAACTGTCTTCAACCTATGTATAATCAGTGCCAATTGTTCTGTCGCCTTGTAACGACCCCAATTCCTAACTATTAATAATTGCTCCGATTAAGGCCATTACCGCTGTGAAACCCAAATAAGCCTAAATGACACCTAAGACTTATTTGAATCTCACCAGGCTTATCATTAACTACCGATTTTTAGCTTGTTCATTTTATTGCTTATCAACAGTTGGAGCATGATATTGGACACATGTTCTGGTAACATACGGAGTAAATAAAACATCAGCGGAAGTCTTAAATCAAATCATTGGGTTCAGAACACACAAGTCCCATTGGGATCCAAATAAATAGCAAGAAATTCTTCATCAAGGTTCGGAAATAACAAGTAAAGAAGAGTGCTTAAAATAAACCAGAAAGTTGCCCAATCATTCATGTTATATGCGCAAGTAACAAGTATGCAAATGTGATGCGATATCGTCCCGCCGTGCAGCCTTGAGCTCACACACTGGTACCACGAACAGTGAATGTACCTAAGCTTGAAAAAGGGTAAAAAACAACGGTTTCAGATTACAAGAATCTCAATAGGGTCACAGCATCATAACATCTACAGAATCCCTAAACACAAATCTCTCAATTTACATAAGATCATTCCTAAACAACTAAAGGGGATCACACAATTCAAAAACCAATCAAAAGAGGTTAGGGCCGAATCTATGGCTGAGGGAGGACTGCAAATACTTCCGAATGCTCAGAAGTACACAGGTAGGTGAAACATATCACATTGCCCTCGGCAATGAAGAAGAAAGGCCATCCCCTTCCACCTGTGTTGTCCAAAACTTACTGCACAAAGGATAGATGGTTAACACGCAAACTAATCAGTAAGCCTTTCATTTTGTCCTCGCAAGGACAAGTCTTCCCTAGTCACATACCTAGTAGGGCATCCCAGGTCACATACCTACCAGAACTTCCTACCACACAAGGACAGGGTTCCGGCCACACAAGGACCAGACCTCCAGCGAGCTCTTGCTGGGATTTGCCGCCCATACAACTCCCATACCAGTAAGAACCTCTCCTCTCCCTAAGAGCATCAGCACTTACCCCGAATGGCCACCGGAACAAGATCCTGACACACAGACACGTACAAGCACACACAAGCAAGTACAAAGCATAATACCACAACAGGGTATCCTCAATCATGTCAGAACACAATCAACTTATCCAATTCACATAACAATTGCATCCCAGGCACTCAATTCCTAACTCAGGGGTTCGATATAGCCTAGGAGATTCATATCTCATTCCGAATTTCATACTCTCACCCTATAATCCAATCGCAAGCAATACAACAAGGGCAGATAACAAAAACATCAAGAAAAGAGCAGGGGTCTCTGGAGAAACCGATGAGGCGTAGATCCTACCTCTCTTGTCTCTGAACAAGAAGCTACTCCTTTTCCTTTATTAAGTAAATCCGAACCACCTAAATTATCACCAGGCAAAGACAAAAGCAAACTAAGCATGCATATTCAATAGTCAATTGAATACCCTATTTCCTTACCAATACCACTCACCAAACCTATCAGAAAACCAGTGATCAGACGTTGCAGGTGCCTCCCTCTTGGATATGTGATGTGATAGCCAGGAGCTTAACAAGATTCAACCTGAATTTACCATTCCAATTAACTATGCAAATCTTGTCGCTAAAAGTAGGGCATACGATGATTTTGTCTTAACTTTAAACACAGAAATATTTACATGCAAGGTTCTATTTATATATGGTTTGAAAGATGATGAAAATATCTTTCCAACGAGCTATTATTTGTAAGGATCTGACAAACGATTAGAAAGTTAAGTTATTTTGAAATTCAAGAAGATTTGACGAAAACCTAATTCCGCCGCCGATTTTCAAATTAACCTTAGACAAAGAAATACTAACCTCCTGACAAAAACAAAAGATGGTTGGAAAGAGGATGAAGAGAGATTTCCAACAAGCTATTATTCTTAGGGATCCGACGAACGATGAATGAGTTATGCTGGTTTGAAGTTTCTGCGAATTATGACGGCTATAGGTAGGTATAGGGTTTTAGGCCTATACGAAATTTGTAAGTTTTCTATGAATAATTTTTGTGGGGTTGGCTTCCTATTTATAATGAATGAGTATAGCTTTATGATTACTACTTTTACTTACTCTATCATAATAAGATAATCTACAAGATAACTAAACTCTAAACTCTTTAATTATCTTCCCCTATTTTTAGGGAATTTAATCTCTAAGGAAATTATCTATCTTTTACGATGATTTCTAAGGCAATTACCCATCTATAAGGACCTAGATCTAAAGGAATTTAAAACAAAATTAACTACTAAACAATCTTACCAATTTCGGCCATCACACATCCTTTCCTTCAGCGGCAAAATCGTCCTCCTTATAAGAATTTTGTCCTCGAAATTTACCCCAAGTACCTAATCAAACAAGGAAATTTTGCATGCATAGATTCCTCAATCTCCCAAGACTGTTCTTCAATTTGGCTACTACGCCAAACAACTCGTACCGTAGGCACGCTTCGACTGCGAAGCTGTCGAACTGACCAATCTAGTATGGCAACTGGCTGTACGGGATAGGATAGGTCTTTAGCAACTTCAACTGGCGGTTCTTTAAGCAAATGAGCAGTGTGAAACCCCGTTTTAGTCTTATGTCCAGTTAACTTCGTCTTAGTGGTCCACGTGTATGTTTGACATTTTGACTGGGACGAAATTTGAGACTGTAAAATTTACCGTTTTACCCCTATCGGACCCGTACTTGTTTCTGGGCCTGTTATTTTCCCTAGGCCTTCTTCGTACCTTTGTTTTATTTCCGGGCCTGTTTATTACCCTAAGGCCCTGTACGTACTTCTTAAGCCCATCCGCCTTACCCTAGCTTCTATTCTTTATCTCACATTATTTTTTATTGGCCGCCATCAGTTCTTTTTTGTTTGGTGTGCCTTCCTCCATACAACCCAACGATCGCCTCTAGCCCTTCTGTTTTCCACTGTTGGTTTGTTCGTCAGTTCTATAGATCGGGGAGGGAACGGTAGGAATTTCTATTTCGTATCTTAATTCTGGTATGTAATTGTTTGTCCTGATAGTAGTTTGATCCAGGTGGATCTGAATCAGGATATTGCGATAAGGGCAAAGGAATTGCCACCAGTTCATCTGCACGTCAGGTAGGAGACTACGCCTCATACGTTTGATCGGCTGTCATTTCGTTCTTTTTGTTTATGCCTTTGTTTTCTTCCAATCCTGTCTCCACTCTTAATTCTTTCTTGTAATGGGTTGTGGATCCTTGTTGCCAATGCCTGTTGATGAAACTACATCTGGTTTGTTTTTACTATGTTTGCTTCCTGCTTGGGTTGACTCAACTTATTGCGCTCTGTTTGGTTTTACTGCTCCGTTGACTGGAATTCACAGCTCTGTCTTACTCTGTGGTGACTATTTTATTCTACTTTATTTTTTTGCTCTTTTCTCGTCGTGGTTGCCGTATGAACGCTCCATCGTTTTCCCCTGTTCCTTCAAGCTGAGCGAGGCGTTTGTATAGCACTGCTTCGCCAATTCTTTTTTTTCGATTGTCTATTTCCCCACCGGCTGTTCCTGCACACCCGGTTTGCTCAGTCGTGTTACCCCTCTCCTGTTCCTTCATGTTGGGCGAGGCATTTTCCCTTTTTTGCTCCATCGTTCACCTTTGCTGTTCCTTCGCTCCCAGCTGGCCTTCCAATATTTTCTTGTTGCTTTGTTCTTCCTGTTAAGCCGAGTATGACATGCCTTTCCTTCAGCTATTTCCCGGTGCAGTGAGTTCGTCCCCAGCTGAACTTGTCTACCCCGAAACGATGCCTTCTTTTCTTCCCTTCATGTCGAGCGGGCTGTTTCTCCTTCTTCCTGTTGCTCCTGTGTTACTGTGAGATCTGCAACTGACTAGTAAACCCCTCCCGGTGAGTTTATTTCTTCCCCCTCCCATTTTTATTTTTTTTATTTTATTTTTATTTTTCTTCCCATTTATTCAATTACCTCTAGTATCAAAACCAACCGTCCGATTTTCAAATTGTTTGCACCATTGCATTCCTCTCAGCGTCACGATCAACTTGTCGTTAGTTTCACCTTCATCGGACCACGGACGCACCCAGATCGGAGCCCGGAAGTTCCGAAATTCTTACCGGAAAATCTTAGATCCCGGCCGATTGGAGGTGAGTCTTGAAATTTGGTTTTCGGATTCGTAGTCCTGGTGTTTGTAGCTTCGTGTTGATGTAAAAATTTTTGGTTTTGGATGAAGTAGGAGTTTTCCGGCCACCGCCGGCGACTGTTAACCGGCGACACTGTTCACCGTTGACCGTTGACTTTGACCAAAAAGTCAAACCTTCCCCGTTAGGTAATTTCGACGTTCTGAACGTGATAGCGTGATCGGTTTTTCCATTTGATGTGTCGTTATTGAGTTATAGTCATTTGAAGGTTAATATCCGTATGTTGAGTCTAACCGTAATGTTGTGTTCTTAGGAAGGGCGAGTGTTGAGGACAAAGGCAAGAGTATCGTTTCCTCTTCTTCAGCCCGTAAGGTAGGGTCTTTACCGTATGTGTTCAATCATAAGTATTTGTTGACCTTTAAATCCGTACCTTGGTTTTAAATTGAATCGTTGTATAATCCATCGGAGTCCATCCGATGGATCCATGTCCAAGTTACCTTGTCCTTTACCGTATGTTCTTGCAAGGTAGGGTCCTTACCGTATGTGGTTCATCATTAGTATTTCTCGTTTTACCTTGGTTTTGATTGATTCGTTGTATAGTCCATCGGAGCCCATCCGATTGGTCCATTGTTCAGAATTTCATGGTTCTCTTCCGTAGGTAGCTGTAAAGTATTATAATGTAGGGTCTTTACCATATTTGTCTCATATTAAGTATTCTTTGATTTTAAATTCGTACTTTGGTCATTGAATTGTTGTGTAATCCATCGGAGCCCATCCGATGGATCCATTGTCCAAATTACCTTGACTTTTCCGTATGTACCTGTAATGTATCATAATAAATCTCCAAAATTTCATGTGATCAATCAAAGTCCATTTGATTGATTTGTTGTGTAAATTGGGCTGATTCCGTATCATTGCCCGTAAAGTAAGAAAAAGGTTGTAATCAAAGGTTTCTATAGCGATATATGATAATATATCGTATTATTGAGTATTAATTGTAAAGTATGGTATTTCAGTGTTATTGAAAGTTAAACCAGATTGTGTTTTGTAAAGTATGTAAGTTTTCATGTTACTCGTACTTGTGTTCCGTTTGGCCAAACGTGGTGAGTGCTCGGTCTCTGAGAGTAAGCGGAGAGACACTCATCTGTTGGGAGGCGTATGGTTGGAGTATGGTTACTGTATGTTCCCTGCTTCGCAGGATGATCTGAAAGGGACTAGTTGATCTTTTCCGTATAAAGTTTTGTTAATCAATCTAGTCTCGGACAACACTGGTAGAAGGGGCTATGTATGTAATTGTTTTAAAAGTATAAGTATAAAACCTACCAGTGGGCTTCCGGTTTCCCTTTAGCGGGGGTTACTCGGGAAGTGATTTCCAGTCCGCCCATGTTTTTACTATTGACCCTGTTGGGTTCTTTGTTGAAAGTGAAAGTACATTTTCGAGGCCAGTAAGTAAACGTTTTGTAAAGTAAACAGAAAGTACATGTTGGGTCCAGTAAGTAATGTTTTGTAAAGTAAACAGTGAAGTTTAAGTTTTGAGAAATTACAAGTTTAGTAATGGTCTAATAAGTTCCTTGTTGTTTCCTCTCATCTGATAAGTTGTTGTATTGTACCTCTCCTTTGATAAGTTCCTTGTTGTCCCTCTTCTTTGAAAAGTCAGCTTTGTTGTCCCCTACTGAGATTCTCGAAAATCTCACCCCCTTCGTGTTTGTTTTTCCCTCCCAGGACTAGATCGTGGTCAGTAGCTGTGTTCAGTGTGCGTATCGGGACTACTCGCTGGGACTATTGCATTTGCACATGTATGGTTGTATTGGCACACTGTTATGTATTTGTTGATTTGACATGTGGTTTCGTTTTCAGATACTTGGGGCTTGTGTGTTATGGTTTCACTGGTTTGTATTGTATTGTTATAAAAAGACTTCCGCTGTTTGAATATTACTCCGTCATTTATTGTGCCACGTATTTAGTACTTATCAGCCATGCTGTAATTTGTAAATATTTTAAATTTTATTTTTGGAATTTACGTTTGAAAAGTCAAATAGCCTTGTGGAGTTCGGATTGGTCCACGTGTCGGGCTTCTCCGGGCTTCACGGCGGTAAGGGCCCACTTTCCGGGTTTGGGTCCTTACAGTTACCTTAAAGCTTAAAGCCTCAGCCATGGTAGTAACTTAGCCAGTCTCGTGCCCAGCCTTCGCCTACTTCCGTGGCCAAGCCGAGTTGAAACGTTCAACGGTTCTTCGGCCTACCACCTTTCTTCTTCAAGGATGAGCTCGTTCCCTGGAAGCAGTTGAGACATTCCAGCTTCGAAAAAAAAATTTTGGTCCTGCGTGACCCAGCTGGTTTTCTTTTGCTTTGTTCTTCCTTTTAAGCCTAGCGTGACGTGTTCTCTTCCCTTTGTAGTTTCGTACCAGCCAGCCCTTCCAGTTTCTTCTTTGTTCTTCCTTTCTCTCGTCGAACGTGTCCCTTCTTCCCTACTGATTTCTGCTTATTCACGTTCTCTTGTCTTGTAGTTTCGTACCAGGCTGTCTTTCCGTTCTTCATTGATTCCCTTACTTGTTCTTTTTCCCCTTTTAGCTTCATTCCAGGCGTTCTTGTTTTCTTCTTCAGAAAGGTTCTGCCATTGTTGTCGTATCCCTTCCTTGGAGCTTACCTTTAAAATAATTAATTGATTAATTAAATAAATTAATAAATAATGAACATGGGATGGGATGTATGCCTAACATTCTTTTTTATGA
Organism: Passiflora organensis; assembly: GCA_019739055.1. NCBI lineage: Eukaryota > Viridiplantae > Streptophyta > Magnoliopsida > Malpighiales > Passifloraceae > Passiflora > Passiflora organensis. The sequence continues at coordinate 310,296 of JAEPBF010000154.1, forward strand.
TACTTAGGGGTCCCTTTTTCCTGCAGCTCTTTTGACTTTTTGGTTGCTGTTATAAACCTGCCCAAGCAGCCATCGTTTCCCCCTTTCTTTTAGTTTCTTTTGTTTTTGTTAAAACAATTTAATTGCCAATCACTTAACCACTTTGTCACATGCGCAGCCACTCTTGTTGACTTTTGGGTTCCTCTCTTGCACTCTTATAAGCTTGCGCAAGAATCACCTTTGTTTCTTTTGTTTCTTTTGATTCTTTTGTTAACAATTGTTATTGAGCTGAATTAATATCATGCGCATCCTTTGTTCCAAATCTGATATAATATCATGCGCATCCTTTATTGTCCTTTAATTTGCCAAAGCTAATATAATGTCATGCGCAGCTATGGTTTCTTCTTTATTTTTCTTCGTAGACATTTGATGATAATAAGCTTGTCGACAGCACTTCTATTAAGTTGTTTCAACTATATTATTAATATCAATCCTTCACCGGCACTCTTTCTTTGTTTCCCAGTAATGTCGTTGTTAGTGTTTTTTTTTTCCCCCCCCCCTTAGTAATTTAGTTTATGAGCTTAGCCTAAAATAAATAAATTATATTTCTTATTATTTATGGTTATATTGGATCCCAAGGGAATAATACCGGTAGATTTTGTAAATAATAATTATGGGTTTAATGTAACTATAAGTTGAGTTATGATGGTATATTCGAGGATGTGTGGTTTAGTCAAGTATATTGCTTTATAAGCCTATGGTTTTGGTATTTGGTTTCTATTAAGTATATTGATTTATAGACGTAGTACTTTTGGAACTGCAACGTTTGTCAAAGTTTATTATTTTGTAAACGTTTTATATGCCTCAGTTTGGTATCTACAATAAATAAACGTTCGCTTGGCCAATGCGAGGTGAGTATATGGAATCCCAGTGTTAGGGGAGAGTTGCTTACTTGTTTGGGAGTCGTATGGGTGTTGTCTTCGTTTGCCTGCCACGTCTTCGCAGGTTGGTTCGTTTCGTTTTCCTGCCACGTCTTCGCAGGTTGATTCGCATTGAGTATTGAGACGGGTATGATATGTGTTGTGTTTTCTCTGCCTAGTCTCGGACAACACTGGCGGTAAGGGTTATGTATTCAGTATTTTTTAAAAAATATTAAGTTACACTGCCAGTGGGCTCCCGATTTCCCTTTAGCGGGGGTTACCCGAGGAGTGATTTATTATGTCCATCCCGATGGGTTTTTGATTGACATTGTTTGCCTTGTTACGTTACGAGTTGTTGAGTTATAACCTATTGGGCTGGAATCATGTTTTACGTTATAAAATCAAATGTGTGAATTCCATATTCTCCAGATTGTTTCGATTACGTCCTTGTTCGTATAGTAATCCGTTTCTTCTCTTCTTGTTTGTGCTCTCGTTTTTCCGTAAGGACATATGATGCTGTGACTCCTACTGAGATTTTATTGTCTAACCCGTTGTTGTTTCCCCCTTTTAGGAGTAATTCGTGAGCCATAGACGGCGTTGAGGTGTGAGTGTTTCCTATGACTTGGCTGGACTATCGCACTTGCATGTTTTACACGGTTTTCTTTTCTAGCATTTCCTGTTTGACTCGTTTTGATCTTTTGACTCACATTATATTTTATACGATTATTTCTCTACTGAGTACGGTTTTATGTTTCGGGCTTTAAGCCCAGTTCGTGATTTTGGGCTTGTGACGGTATGGACCTGTCTTTCGTTTTGGATATTTTGTCCATTTAAATAAAGACTTCCGCTGTGGTATTTTGTTCACTCCGATTTTTATGCCAGATGTCTGTTTCTTATTTAACGTGCTCCAATTCTTGAAATTTTAAATGCGTTTGTTTTGGGAATCGTGTTTGAAAAGTCGTCTAAGCCTTGTGGGATTCGGATTGGTGTATTGGGCTTGTCCGGGTTTCACGGCGGTAAGGGTCTGGTTTTCGGGTTCGGGTCCTTACAAGCAGGATCTCGCATATACTTTCTTAGTATTGAAATGTGAAATACGTTGTTTTCATTTGCTTGATTAATATCAGAAAGTTCTTCATCTTTTGAATCATCGAAAATCTCAATCTGGTCATTGTTCACCACGTATCCATCTTTATCACTTAAGCCTTTCTCTGGAAAATCTGTTCTTAACACAGTTGGGAATGGTTCAGCTTCCATGTCAGAAGTCAGAAGGTCGAATTCTAGCTCTTCTCCAGGGAATCCATCAGGAATTTCTTTTCCAAGTCGCGGGCTCAGCAGACCATTGCTTTTGGACACAACTGGAAGGCTTTCCTGGGTATCTCCAGCTTGTATGTTAAGAGCTTAGCATACTGGTTTAAGAGATGGAACATACGATCATACACATAGTCCAACTTCAACTCCTTTTGAATGAACTCACTCGCTGCATTTCCCATGGCCTGCGCCTTTTCCTTGTGAGAGTTACCCCAGTCAACAGCAAATTTTATAGATCTACATTTATCAGTTTCCTTCACAGGCCAATAATGGACCTTGGGTATCAAGCTTCTGGTGAAGAAATCGTAGTACTGGGGTTTAACGAGCAGAGTCACGGAATCACAGGCAAGGAAATACTTCTCGCTTCACTGACCATGCAGACCCTTCAATATAGATCTTGTACTGGTAATTGCATTGGTTGGCCAAGTCTGACTCCTTGTAGCCTTGCTGTGATTCTCGAATCCAATCCTGAACAAACACCCGAGCATTCCAGTCCTGAGTTGGGGTGACATTGCATTTCATTAGATCTTGTCTTGTGGCAGCAACAGATGGGTTCCCTTTCCAATAAGCATGAGGTTCTCTTTCAATCCAGTCCATCCTCTAATTTCCTTCTTGCAAGTCCTCCAACAAAGCCGTCCAAGGCTTTATATTGATCTCAGGCCATAAGTGCGCATCTTGATGGGGACGCCTCTGAATTTCTAATATTCTGGTAACCTCTCATGTCAGAATGCAACTTCCTCACAGCTCCCCACACTCCATGGCTTTGACCCAGTTTCGCCACATCTTTGGGAATCCCCGTCTCCTCGTAATGTAAAAGGGTTACTTCGCATGTAGACCTCTGCCCATCTTCTTTACGAGATTCCACAACTCGGATAACCCAACTTGAGAAATAAAGCTCTGCGCGTCTTGGCTTATCACTCTTATGCAGAGTCGGATACCGCACCCCCCTTGGTCACACAATAATACGTCGTCCCGGCCTCCCATATTCTTCAGCCAATGATGTACTCTTGATCACTGCAGAAAAATGGGAACTTTTTAATTCAGTGAATAGTCATCGTGCCTGCACGAGGACATTCCTCCAATATTTTGACATATACAAGCGTTGGATCCCATTTATGTCGAAACTCATCATCCCAGAAGAAATCTCTCACTAATTCTGGCGTTACATCATCAAATACAGTCCTACTGCGGTATACTGTTGGACCTTCCTAAGGCTCGTGGCGCCGAGCTTGGTAAAATCTCTCTTTTCACTTCTCCTTCTCTGTCGCGTAAATCGTCCTCGCCATCTTCATTGTAGTAAACGCCATCATCCTCTTCACTCTGTGGCCTTGAGGCTTGTTCAAAAACAAAGCCACCAGATTCTGGAACTTGAAATTGCCTGCTACCAAGTTTGGAGCTCCTACTTCAAGTCATGCGCTGAATTCTGAAACTTTGTTATCTGATGAAACGAGGTGCTAAACCTTAGCCAGAACTCCAAGTTATCTTTAAGCAAATCATCAATGTCGGAACGGAATTTCTCTTCTATGACAGGCACAACATGGGGTGACTCTCCACGTTTCATCTTCATTTCATTTCTTGCACCATCTTTTGAAGTGAATCTTCTGGGGCCTCTATATGTAACTATCTCATTTTTTTTTTTCCTTTAGACTCTTCGAGATTTTCACTTGGCAAGTCAAAGCTGGTTTCTGTGGCGATCATAAGGATGAAAGATTGTAGTCTGGTACGCTAGTTGCCTGAGTCATGCTTTCAGGAGACCCTTCCGCATGAGAAAATTTGAAGTTTTGTGGAAGGTCGCCATCAGTTTCCAACTGGTTTTGATTCGGAGAACCATGAGTCTCCTCCTGGATCTGATCTGAAGACTCCATTTTACGTAAAGACTTGATTTCCTCGTCCTTCTGTATGACAGCATGTTTCAACTCTTTTACCTGCATAGCCAATTCAAAGAACCCGTCCCAGTTCTTCTTCTCCACATCACCAAGCTTCTTCTTGACATTCTTGTAGTTTCACAGGACAGAACTATACCCTTCAATCAGAAGCTTTTCTCTATCTTTCAAACTTCTCGAGAACAGGTGCCTCCAAATTGGGTTGGTCTTCTTCTTCATTCGTCCATGACTCCTCTAGATTAGTGTTGTGATAATCCTTCGGGTGTTGTGCTGGAAGGTATTCATCGGGATTCTGACTTTGGTCAGATTCCTCTGCTTTGACAACAACACCAAGATCCTGAACCTCTTGTAGTCTTTTCCGGAACATGAAACGTAGATATGCATCAGTTCCAAAAGAGCTGATTCCCATATATTTGCACATGTTTACTAGCCGTGGTCTTATTTATGAATTCATCAAGATCTTCTGCTGTCTTCTTAAGCTCTCCACTCCGTGAGTTTTGGACCTCTGCCATTTCTTTTACTGTGTCTTGAAAAAACTTGGCATATTCTATTCTTGCATTTAGCTTTCTTTTCAAAAGCCTCCTGTTCTTTCATCTTGTCCTGGAAAGTTGACGGCAACATGTTGGGAAACAATTTCAAGAATACAGGTGGTAAGAGCTCCAATGAATGGAACTATAATGAATACCGCAAATGGAACTAGTCTAAATATATCTGCAGTAGTTTGCGTTAGTTGTTGTCTTTCCCTTCTTGAAAGACCCTTCCCATTGGCAAGTTTGACAAGTAACCTTGAGCTTATTCTAACATCAGCCCAAAGTAATTTTGTACCAAGCCAATAGTGCTGCAGTGTAGATTTAAACCCATCCTTCCAGTGGTGCAGCTTCTTAACCCAGTCTTCCCTGCTCATAGATGCAACAGCTCTTAAAGCAGGACCGATGCCTATAAGTATGGCCCAGACTCTCTGCATTAATGTCCTAGCACCTTTTCTTTTTTTTTGGGTTTCTAACAACTGCATGGCCTTTGCCTTTGCTTTAGCCTCACTTAGATCTTCAACAGCTTCATCACATTCTTCTGGTGAAGCTTTCTTCACCTGCTTGGCAGATTGTTGTTCATTCCTATCTTTGGACTCACCAAAGTCAGGCTGGCCAGCTGTGGCCGTGGAAGCATAGCGTGCCGAACACGGAAGCCACCTATGTCTTTAACGAAGGAATATCATGCAACTTTCCAATTCCATGATCAAACGCAGAGAATGCAAGGAAGTTATTGATATAGAATTCTTTTAAAGATCTCGACACAGCATACTGGGAGCATGAGTATAGACCTTTGTGGCTATGATCAGTATTTGCATTTCCACCAAGTGCAGGTTGCAGAATCCTTGTGATTTTGCTGTCTCGATAAGGAACATGAGCACCTTGGCTTTCAGCACCCTCGCTCAACTTTTTTTTTTATTACAGTTCCAAGTGTCATCAAGCTCTTATTGATGTGGGAACCCTTTTTGAGCCTAATACCTTCTGCACCAGTTTTGGAAGCACGTTCTGAAACATGGACAGCATCACAAGGGTTGCCAACATCTTCATGTTCACTTTTGTCGCGACTCTCAATAATCATACGAAAAATTGTGTGGGATCTACTGCTGTACAAGTTCATATTTGTTTCTCCAACCTGCATTAGATCAAGAACTTGCTGAGGAGAGGCAACTATTTCTTCCCGCAAACCGGCAACATAAATTCCTCTCTCAAGGTTTTAATGAATCTGCAATTTTCGATGCTGAGGAGCTAGTAAGTCATTTATATCCTCATTATAGATCTCCATGTAAGACATTCTTAAAAGGAACTCTCGGTCCATATCCTGTTGAATGATGTTGGAATACATCGTGAACTGCAAGAGGGATGATCCCGTGTTCAGAAGCAGATCCCCGCATCGTGTGCGTCTTTCCACTGTTAGTTTGGCCATAAGAAAAAACGGTCCCATTGAATCCGTTAACAGTAGCACCAACAATATGTCTGGCATGAGCATCGTAAACCTCAGCGGTCTTGTAGTCTTCTCCAAAAACCCGATTGAATTCGAATTTGGAGGAGTGAAATGGAGTTTCCGGAGATTTTCCAGGGGCTCGCCTTAGCATCCTCTTGCTCAACAGGTTGCTGATCAGGCTGAATCTCAAACCTACCCCGTTGGTCCTTTTGTAGCCTCGAGCGTGCCATACTACACGAATACACCTTTACTACTCAACATATACTAAATACACTACTAGTAAAAGGAGTGGTACTTGGTGGAGAGGCATGCACCGGACGATATGCATATGCTAGAAAACAATATACAAATTTTCGGAAATCACATGCACACATGCAAAGATATTTTTGGCAATTCCATCAACACTTAAAGAAATCAAATATCAAGCAAGCATAGACTCACACAACATCCATATTCGGCTATACACATCATCAGTCACATGCATATACATTCGGCAATGACAAGAAAGACATATGAAGGCATATGAACAATCAGCACATTAGTGTATTATTCTTATTATTTAAACGTACAACTTAATCCCATTTTAGCCTTAGTTCCCTTTCAGTATTAGCCCCTAGGTGAGTGAGTGTGTGCCCATGTTCTTACCTGAAATCACCACCTGAAATCACCAAAATCAACAAATAAATTAGCATATAACAAATTATAATCCTAAACCATGCTCCACTACCAAACTTGTAACGACCCCAATTCCTAACTATTAATAATTGCTCCGATTAAGGTCATTACCGCCATGAAACCCAAATAAGCCTAAATGACACCTAAGACCTATTTGAATCTCACCAGGCTTATCATTAACTACCGATTTTTAGCTTGTTCATTTTATTGCTTGTCAACAGTTGGAGCATGATATTGGACACATGTTCTGGTAACATACGAAGTAAATAAAACATCAGCAGAAGTCTTAAATCAAATCATTGGGTTCATAACACACAAGTCCCATTGGGATCCAAATAAATAGCAAGAAATTCTTCATCAAGGTTCGGAAATAACAAGTAAAGAAGAGTGCTTAAAATAAACCAGAAAGTTGTCCAATCATTCATGTTATATGCGCAAGTAACAAGTATGCAAATGTGATGCGATATTGTCCCGCCGTGCAACCTTGATCTCACACACTGGTACCACAAACAGTGAATGTACCTAAGCCTAAAAAAAGGTAAAAAACAACGGTTTGAGATTACAAGAATCTCAATAGGGTCACAACATCATAAGATCTACAGAATCCCTAAACACAAATCTCCCAATTCACATAAGATCATTCCTAAACAACTAAAGGGGATCACGCAATTCAAAAACCAATCAAAAGAGGTTAGGGCCGAATCTATGGCTGAGGGAGGACTGCAAATACCTCCGAAAGCTTAGAAGTACACAGGTAGGTGAAACACATCACATTGCGCTCGGCAATGAAGAAGAAAGGCCATCCCCTTCCACCTGTGTTGTCCAAAATTTACTGCACAAAGGGTAGATGGTTAACACGCAAACTAATCAGTAAGCCTTTCATCTTGTCATCGCAAGGACAAGTCGACTAGTCCCATACGGACAAGTCTTCCCTAGTCACATACCTACTAGGGCATCCCAGGTCACATACCTACCAGAACTTCCTGCCACACAAGGACAGGGTTCCGGCCACACAAGGACCAGACCTCCAAAGAGCTCTTGCTGAGATTTGCGGCCCATACAACTCCCATACCAGTAAGAACCTCTCCTCTCCCAAGGAGCATCAGCACTTACCCCGAAATGGCCACCAGAACAGGATCCTGACACACAGACATGTACAAGCACACACAGGCAAGTACAAAGCATAATACCACAACAGGGTATCCTCAATCATGTCAGAACACAATCAACTTATCCAATTCACATAACAATTGCATCCCAGGCACTCAATTCCTAACTCAGGGGTTCGATATAGCCTAGGAGATTCATATCTCGTTCCGAATTTCATACTCTCACCCTATAATCCAATCGCAAGCAATACAACAAGGGCAGGTAACAAAAATATCAAGAAAAGAGCATGGGTCTCTGGAGAAACCGATGAGGCGTAGATCCTACCTCTCTTGTCTGTGAACAAGAAGCTACTCCTTTGCCTTTATTAAGTAAATCCGAACCACCTAAATTATCACCAGGCAAAGACAAAAGCAAACTAAGCATGCATATTCAATAGTCAATTGAATACCCTATTTCCTTACCAATACCACTCACCAACCCTATCAGAAAACCAGTGAACAGACGTTGCAGGTGCCTCCCCCTTGTATGTGTGATGTGATAGCCAGGAGCTTAACAAGATTCAACATGAATTTACCATTCCAATTAACTATACAAATCTTGTCGCTAAAAGTAGGGCATACGATGATTTTGTCTTGACCTTAAACATAAAAATATTTACATTCAAGCTTTGATTTATATTTGGTTGAAAAGGAGATGAAAAGAGCTTTCCAACGAGCTTTTATTTGTAAGGATTTGACAAACGATTAGAAAGGTATGCTATTTTGAATTTCAAAAAGATTTGGCGAAAATCTAATTTTGCCGCCGATTTTCAAATTTACCTTAGACAAAGAAATACTAACCTCCTGGCGAAAAACAAAAGATGGTTGGAAAGAGGATGAAGAGAGATTTCCAACAAGCTATTATTCTCAGGGATCCCACGAATGATGAATGAGTTATTCTGGTTTGAAGTTTCTGCGAATTATGACGGCTATAGGTAGGTATAGGGTTTTAGGCCTATACGAAATTTGTAAGTTTTCTATGAATAATTTTTGTGGGGTTGGCTTCCTATTTATAATGAATGAGTATAGCTTTATGATTACTACTTTTAATCACTCTATCATAATAAGATAATCTACCAGATAACTAAACTCTAAACTCTTTAATTATCTTCCCCTATTTTTAGGGAATTTAATCTCTAAGGCAACTATCTATCTTTAAGGATGATTTCTAAGGTAATTACCCATCTATAAGGACCTAGATCTAAAGGAATTTTTTTAAAAATTAACTACTAAACAATCTTACCAATTTTGGCCATCACACATCCTTTCCTTCAGGGACAAAATTGTCTTTTCACCTGTACTGGGTTCTGGACTTCTAGGACTCAAAATTCGGGGTCTTACACGCCTGCTCAATCAACTCAGGAATGTCAAGTCTCCTTTAACCTACTTCATCCTAACACAGAGGTGTACGACACTGTCTACCATACAAGACCTCAATCGGTTCCATCCAATATGTAAACTTAGCTAACGGTAGGCATCTATCCCAAGTTGTCTACCTATCCAACACGCAAGCATAAAGCATATCCTCTAGGTTCTGAATTGTCCTCTCTGACTGTCTATCTGTGTGAGGATGGAAAACTATGCTAAAGTTCAATCTGGTACCCAAAGCACTATGAAACTTCTCCCAAAATCTAGATGTGAATCTCGAATCCTGATCTGACACAATGGACACCGGAACTCCGTGTAGTCTCACAATATCTAATAGTGTCCAACACCAAGAAAGGCATGTTTTTGTAAGGACCCCGAATCGTAACCTATTCATATATTGCTCCTATGAAGACCCTTACCGCTGTGAAACCTAAACAAGCCCAAAAGTAGGACCTATTTGATTCCCACAAGGCTTACCCAACTAGTTTTCGATTTTAGTATGTTCATTCTTTATACTTATAACAATTGGAGCCTGATAGTTGGACAAGTATTCTAGTATCATATAGAGTGAATAAAACATCAGCGAAAGTCTTAAAACTGAATCATTGGAACCACAACACACAAGTCCCATAGGGATCTAAAAATCCAACAAGTAAACCTCCAATATAATCTGGAAACAAACAAACAACGGAGGGACTTGATGAACCAGAAAATAGTCCAATCAAAGTTCATGTTATATGCGCAAGCAACCAAGAAAACAAGAATGCAAATGTGATGCAATATTGCCCTGCCGTGTAGCCCTGATCTCACACACTGGTACCACGAACAGAGAATGCAACTAAGTCTGAAAAATAGTAAAAACAAGAGAATGAGATTATAAGAATCTCAGTAGGGTCATAACATCATAAGATCTACTGAAATCTTAAACAAACATCTCTCAAACAACATCAGATCAGCTTATATAACTAAAGGGTATCACACAATCATCATTCAACCAAAAAAAGATAGGATCGAAAGCTAAAACTGAGGCTGGACTACAAACACTTCCAAAAATCAGAAGTACACAAGCAGGTAAATCATTAATCAGTCTCATCAACAGGAAAGGCCATCCCCTTTTACCTATGTTTCCCATGGATTCGCTGCACAAAGGGTAAAAGGTTAGCACACAAACTAATCAGTAAGCCTATTCATCTTGCCAGCACACAGGACAAGGCATCTAGCCAGCACACAGGATAAGGCATCTAGCCAGCACACAAGACTAGGCATCCAGCAAGCTCTTGCTGGGGATTGCCACCCATATGACTCCCATACCAGTAACAACCCCTCCTCTTCCAAGGAGCATCAGTGCTTACCCCGAATGGCCACCGGAAAAGGATCCTGATACACAAACACATATAAGCACACACAAGTAAGCAAAAAATAGAATACCACAGTAGGGTATCCTCAATCATGTTAGAACTCAATTAGCACATTCAGTGCACACAACACATGCAAATTAGGCACACATAACCTATCACAGAAAATATCTAGGTAAGTCTCAAATTGATCCACAAATCATGCATATACTACCTCACATATACGCATACAACAAGGATCTCTAGAAAAACCGATGAGGCATATATCCTACCTCTCTTATCTTTCAACAAGAAGCTATTCCTTTGCCTTTATTCAAGAGATCCGGACCACCTATAATCATAAGGCAAAGACAAAACCAAACTAAGCATGCATACTTAATAACCAAGTAAATACCCTATTTCATTATTAATTCCACTCACCAAACCTATCAGAAGCCGAAGGTGCCTCCCCCTTGAATGTGTGATGTGATAGCCAAGAACTTAACAAGAAACAACTTGAATTACCATCTTAATCAACATACAATTTTTGGCACTAAGAATAGGACAATAAGGAAAGTTGTGATTTCATGTTCACAAGTTATAAAAGTTGTGATTTCATGTTAACAAGTTATAGAAGTTGTGATTTCATGTTAACAAGTTATAGAAGTTGTGATTTCATGTTAACAAGTTATAGAAGTTGTGATTTCATGTTAACAAGTTATAGAAGTTGTGATTTCATGTTAACAAGGATGGATTAGGTGTTTATGACACATACAATCAAATGGAACAAGATCAGAAACCAATAGGTAAATCAATTGATCAAAATTGGCAACAATAGGGCAAGGGTAGGATATACCGATTTTATGTATAGGGAAGATTCAAAGGATGAATTCATGATTTTATAACATGAATGAATACCATCATGCGAACAAGAGGGACAACAAAAGAAATCAATTAAAGGAAGAAACAATTTTGGCACCAAAACTGATGAATTATGATTTAAATTTTGACTATCAAGAAAGAACTTCGTGATGACCTGACTAAAGTAGCTAGATAGAGAATGGAAAGAGCTTTCCAACAAGCATTTATAGAAATCCGACAAAGGATGAGAAAGTTATTATAGTTTGAAGTTGAAGAAATTTTGACGGCAATAGGGAGCTGTAAGGTTTTTTGTTTGACGAATTTTGTTTATTTTCTGTATAAGATTTAAGTTTGGTCGGCTAAATCTTTATATAGAGTAGTTATAGGATTAATTTTTCTACTTTTAAAGGCTAGATTAAATTAAGATAATTACCAGAATTAAATTCTGGAATTATCTTTCCTTAATTTTAGGGATTTTATCTCCTAAGGTAATTTTGAATCAATTATGAACCAAATCAAAAGGAAATGAAACCAGAAATGATTACTAGACATTCCATACCAATTTCAACCATCACACATCCATTTCTTCAGGGGAAAAACAGTTTTTTCACCTGCATTGGCTTCTGGACTTCTAGGACTCAAAATTCGGGATTTCATATCCTCCCCTTCTTAAAAGAATTTCATCCTCGAAAATTCAGCACAAGTACCTAAACAAATAGGAAAGTAAATTTTGCATGCATAGATTCCTCAATCTCCCAAGACTGTTTCTCAATTTGACTATTATGCCAAACAACTCGTACCATAGGCATGCTTCGATTGCAAAGCTGACGAACTGACTAATCTATTATGGCAACTGGCTATACAGGATAGGATAGGTCTTCAGCAACTTTTACTGGTGGTTCTTCGAGCATATGACTAGGGTCGCGTACATATTTTCTCACCATCATAACGTGAAACACGTTATGTATTCTTTCCATATTCGGAGGTAAGGCAAGTCGATATGCAAGAGGGCCAATCTTCTTGACAATGTCATGCGGACCAATGTAACGAGGTGCTAGCTTACCGCGCTGCTGAAAACGAAGGACACCTTTCCACGGGGAGACCTTCAAAAACACTTTGTCACCTACCACAGATTCCAGCTCCCTTTGTTGAATATCAGCGTAGTTTTTCTACAAATCTTGTGCTGTCTTTAGCCGTTGTCAAATCAAGTTCAACTACTCCGTTGCTTGATCAATGAATTCCGGATTGTCTAGGCATCTCTCGCCTACTTCACTCCAGCAAATGAGAGTTCCGCAATGTCTCCCATATAGTGCTTCATAAGTTGCCATACCGATGCTTACATGAAAATTATTGTTGTAAAAAAATTCCACCAATGGTAGGCATCGCTCCCAACTGGTATGCTAGTCCAATACACTCGCATGTAGCATGTCTTCAAGTGTCTAAATCATCCTCTCAAATTGACCATCGGTCTCGGGATGAAACGCTGTACTGAAATTTAATCTTGAACCCAACGTATTCTAGAATTTCTCCCAAAATGTGTTGGGTGAAATGAGTATCATGATCTAAAACGATGGAAACTGGCACTCGATGCAATCGAAAAATGTCCTCTAAGTAACTTATAGCCAATCTCTTATGTGTGTCTATCACACGTACAAGAAGAAAGTGTGCAGATTTTGTCAATCGATCCACGATTACCCAAATGGCATCGTATCCTTGCTGCGATCTAGGCGAACCAGTAACAAAATCCATCGTGACTTTCTCCCACTTCCATTCTAGAATCGGAAGTGACTATAGTAGACCAGCGGGTTTTTGATGCTCGATTTTTACTTGTCTGCATACAAGGAATCAGGGAACGAACTCAGCAATGTGGCGCTTCATGTTCGGCCACCAATACTGCTCCTTTAAATCTTGCTACATCTTTGTACTACCAGGATGGATAAAGAATTTTGAACTATGCACCTTGGACAAAATAAGATTACAAATATCAACATCTTGTCGAACACATACCCGTTCTTTGAAGACAATAGCTTCGTCATCTCGTATGGCATCAACACCATTAGATAGTTGCTTCAGAATCTCAAACAATTTTGGATCTTTAGATTGCTGATTTCAGATTTGTTCAATCAAGGTAGGCATGAGTTCGATTTACACCAACAACGAACCAGAAAAATCAGTGTCGAGATGCACACATGTAGCTTTAAAATCTAACAGCATTGGCATGTATTGGGTGTGCATGTAAGCCAAAACCGATAGGGTAGAAGGATAAAACTTTCAGCTCAAGGCATCAGTGACAATATTCATTTTTCCAGGATGATATTCGATGATCAGATCATAGTTATTAATCAGCTCCACCCATCTTTGTTGTCTCATATTCAACTCCTTTTGGGTAAGGAGAGACTTCAGGTTTTTGTGGTTAGTGAAGACTCTGCATGTCTCATTATACAAATAATGGCGCCATATTTTCAACGCAAACACCATGGCTGCAAGCTCCAAATCATGTGTAGGATAGTTGCTTTCATGCGGTCACAACTATCAGGAAGCATAGATGACAACTTTCCCGTCTTGCATCCAAGTCCGGATGCATCGCTGTAAACCACATACTCCTTTCCACCAATACGCAAGGTAGGGATAGGTGCGGAATGTAAGGACCCAAACCCAACCTATTATACCCTTACCCCCATGAAACCCAAATAAGCCCTCGCAAGGTCCTATTTGAATCCCACAAGGCTCAAGTCACCTAATTGTCAATTTTAGTGGTTGATTTATATGTTATTTAAAGGTTGGACCATATTCATACATTAATGAATTTCTGGCTTATACGGAGTGAAAGAAAACATCAGCGGAAGACTTATATTAATACCCAAAACAACTAGAAACATAACATACAAGTCCCACAAGAATCTTAAAACATCAACTAATAGTATCATGCATATTTCGGAAGCAGCAAAAAGAGAAAGAGGGATTGGAAAGCCAGAATGCAAATCCACACAAGTTCAAAGACGTGGCATGCACATTTGATAGAAAAGGGGTGCAAATTCGTCTAGCCGTGCAGCCTTGATCTCACACCTTTGGTACCAGCTACAAAGTACACAACTAAGCCTGCAAAGGGGGAGAAAAGAAGGGATGAGATTACAAGAATCTCAGTAGGGTCACAACACATAAGTCATAGGGATTCCCAATCAAACATCTCCCAAACAACATCAGATCATCCCTACTCATCTAAGTGTATCACGCAATTTAAGAATCAATCAAAAGGGTTAGAGCTGAAACTAAAGCTAAGGGTGGACTACAAACACTTTTGAAAATCAGAAGTACACAGGTAAGAAAACTCATCAGGTTACTCTGGGCTGTAGGAAACGAAAAAGCAATCCCCTTCCACCTATGTTGTCCAAGGCTTTAATGCACAAAGGGTAAATGGTTAGACAATCAATATTGCAGCAAGTCTTTTAGTTGTCTCCAACATCCAGACTTGAACTAACCTAGGAGAACTTTTCAGCAGCGCATACAAGTCATCTTGTCACTCTCAAACAGGGCAACCTAATGTCCAGACTTGAACTGGCATATAGGGTATCTTGATATCCAGACTTGAACTGGTCTATAGCCAATCTTGACATCTGAACTAACCTTCAGATGATAAACACAAGATGGTTGGAGAGAGGATGAAGAGAGCTTTCCAACAAGCTATTATTCGCAAGAATCTGATAAAGGATGAGAGAGTTATGCCAAGATGAAGATCAAGGAGTTTCAGTTAGGGTTTAGGCAAAAATTAGAAATTGAGAAGAAGGGGATAAATTACGAAATTTCTATGTGGGTTTTGGTATGTTTAGGTGGGATAGGCTGGCCACTCTTTCATAGGTGTCTAAGGAGGTTTAGCTAAGAGATAAATCCCTACTTTTAAGCTTAAAAAGATAATTAAAGGATAATTCTGTTAGATGGATAAATCTATTAAAAGAGATATTCTATTTAAAATGAAGAATTATCTAATACCTTAGATAATAAGGGATAAAACTAAGGATAATTAATATAAAAATACCAGAATTAAAATAGGAAATATCTGGCAGCAACCATTTTAGGCCATTACGCATCCATTTCTTCAGGGACAAAATAGTCATTTCAGCTGCATCGGCTCCTGAACCTCCTAGACTTCCTGGACATCTAAACTAGGAAGGATTGGGGTCTCATATGGACACTAACCGGTTTTTTACTTCTTCGAGACTTTGCTGGCATTTCTTGGTCCAGATGAATGGCTCGCCCTTCCGTGTTAGTCTTGTCAATGGTCCGGCAAGTGATGAAAAATTTTCCATGAAGCAACGATAGTATCAGGCTTAGCCAAGGAAACTACGAACTTTGAACATAGTTTGCGGGGGTTCCCAAGCAACTACGGCTTCAACCTTCGGATCATCTAACACACCTTGGGTGGAAACAACATGGCCAAGGAAACCAACTTCACGTAACCAGAATTTGTATTTGGAGTACTTTGTGAACAACCACCGATCCCTCAGAATATTCAGCACAATCCGCAAGTGCTCAGCATGCTCCTCTTCCAATTTTGAATAAATCAGAATGTCGTCGATGAAGACTATCATGAATTTGTCCAAGAACTCACAAAATACACGATTCATCAGGTCTATAAATAGGACTGGAGCGTTGGTCAAACCAAATGGCATAACCAGAAATTCTTAGTGGCCATATCGCGATCTGAACACGGTCTTTGGAATATCAACATCATGAACTCGCAATTGAGGGTATCAAGATCTGAGATTGATCTTGGAGAAAATGGCTGCACCTTAGAGCTGGTCGAACAAGTCATCGATGCACGACAAAGGGTACTTGTTCTTCACAGTTACACGATTCAGCTGTCACCACATCAGGACTAGCCTCGACATCAGTCAAGGTGAATAGCCTCATTGGTCTGGGTTGTGCCTCATTTATGGATCCGTTTGGTGGTCCTCCAGGTGCACGTGCTAGTGGTTTGTCGGGATTGGCATACCCACCTAGGCCTGCATTTAGTGCGCCTATAATACGCTTTGGTTTCGGGCAGCCCCTCTAAACATGGCCCATCTCGTCACATCTATAATATCGATGTGGCTGCGGATTCCAAGTAGATCCATTAGAATTCGTACCAGAAAAGTTTTTCCTGTTGTTACTTCCATTGCCATTGTTTTCTAGAGGATAGGACCTTAAAGGATAGGGTCCCCGTACGCCAATTGAACATTGAATCTAGCCTGAAGGATCCAGCACTAGTTTATGCAGACAATTTCCTACTCTGCATGATCTTCTCGGTTTCAGTCATGGCAACGATTAACTCTTGAAAATTTTGCACCAGTGTCATACCAACGATGGTTTTGAGCTCGGTCCTCAACCCATCCTCAAATCGTCTCGCAAGCTAGTAAAGTGAATGATCCTCCTCTAGTGAAAATTGGGACAACTCCCTTAATGTCTTCTCGTATTCCAACACCGAACGATCTCTAAATTGTAAGCTCATGGCTATCAACCATGTAAGGGCTTCTCCCTCAAGTAGGAAAGTGGCAATGGCAACCTTGTCATTGTCTGAGATACACAGACACAAAGACACTTGGCACAAGGTGTCTATCAATTCATGAGCCATAGCGACATGGGTTGAACCACTGAAATCTTTACATTCCAATTAACGAGCTTCCTTCAGCAATTTTGTAATGACGACTTGAAGTCTCTCGGCTTCCTTAGGATGCGCCGACTGTAAAGGTTCAAGTGGAGGAATAGGTTCTTCCACGAGCGTGGGTGCAAGAGCATTTTAAAATTGCTTCTCCATACACTGCTGGTTTGTAGCGATCCTTTGTAACACATTTAGAATTTGTGCCATCATAGGATCGATTGCTGGTGCCTCAGGTTAGTTTTTGGGCTCAGCTTGCCCTCCCTGCTCAATTTGGCATTCGGCTCCTCCTGCTCAACAGGTTGCTGTTCGGCCTGAATCCCATACCTACCCCGCTGATCAAGTGTCGCATTCATCTTTGCCATACTATAAGAACATACAATGTCACTCAACACATAACCAATTACGAATACTAGGAAAAGAAGTGGTACTTGGTGGAGAGGCATGCACCCGACGATATGCATGTGCTGGAAAATAAAACACACATGCACACAAGTATATAAATTTCAGAAATTACATGCACACATGTAAGTGCATACTCGACACTCACATCAACACACACATATGCACTTGGAAACAATCACTAAAACATTCGGCAAGCATGGATTCACTCAAATCATACTTGCCAATCAATATGTAGAAACATACTTCGAAATGTCTACAAACCAGATCACATGTATATGGACACATTTGAAACCATATATAAGTACACTCGGCAACACTTGACAGCAAAGCATGCATCAACAACACAACATGCACCAACAGCACAAATTCAACACTAAGCATAAAAAGCATCACAATTATTTGGCAACAAGCTCATTTGGCGCTTCCATAGCTTATACTCATACACAAAAGCATACATTAATTACATTAATTAATTAAACATTTCAAACTAGGTATTTTAGCATTAGATTACATTTGGCATTAGTGTTCTAAGTGTGGGTGTGTGTGCATGTATCTTTCCTACAAACACAAAACCAACAAACAAGTTAGCAGATAACAAATCATATTCCTAAACCATGCTCCGCTACCAAACCTTTAAGGACCTTGAATCCTAAGCTATTCTTATATTGCTCCTATGAGGACCCTTACCGCCATGAAACCCAATCAAGCCCAAAACTAGGACCTATTTGAATAACACAAGGCTTACCCTATAAGACCCCAATTCTTCTTAGTTTAGATGTCCAGGAAATCGTTTGCCTACTTTAAAAGTTAGATTAAAGTAAGATAATTATCAGAATTAAATTATGGAATTATCCTTTTTTAATTTTAGGGATTTTATCTCCTAAGATAATTTTGAACCAATAAAGAATCAAATCAAAGGGAAAGGAAATCAGAAATGATTACTAGACATTCTATACCATTTTGGCCATCACATATCCATTTGTTCAGGGGAAAAACGATCATTTCACCTTTACCATTTTCATTCCTTATAGTGTAAACTATTCCCTTATTAGTCCCAGAGGATAGACTCAAGAGCCTTAGTCATCAAAAGACTCAGATTACAAGTTTGATTGGTATTAGAGTGTTCAAAGATGAAATTACCCTCAGATATCAAGTTCCAAGAAATACACCGTCCGAGTTTTTTTCGGAGGTGTCGAAAGCCAAATAGCATACCTGCGAATCCAAATGACTTCGCGGGTAAGAGTATGAATATAATATCTAATTCGGCTTGCCACACCCTCAAACGTAGTTTCGGCTCTACACTTTTGGATGTTTGAATGCTTGCTTGATATCCTTTAGTTGTATAGGTTGATTTGATGTTGATTGGGAGATGTTTGTTTAAGATTTATGCAGATCTTATGATGTTGTGACCCTACTGAGATTCATGTTATCTCATTCTGTTATTTTCACCATTTTTCAGAGGTAGTACATTCACTATTCGTGGTACCAATGTGTGAAAATCGAGGCTGCACGGCAGGATGATATCACATCATATTTGCATACCTATTCCTTGATTGCTTGCATATATGCATAAACTATGATTGAACTATTTTTTGGTTCTTACAGTTCCTGTTTTGCTTGTTTGTTTCCGAATTATGTTGGAGGTTTACTTGCTGGATATTTAGATCCCTACGGGACTTATGTGTTGTGATTTCATTTATTAAATTTAAAGATTTTCATTGATGTTATAATTCACTCTGTATGATACCAGAATACTTGTCCAATATTATACTCCAACCTTTAAGAGTTTAAGTAATGAATCTAATCAAAATCGGTTCTAAGAGGATAATCCTTGTGAGATTCAGATAGGTCCTAGGTTGGGTTTATTTGGGTTTCACGGTGGTAAAGATCCTTAAAGGAGCAAATTCGGGAATATGGGTTAGGGGTCCTTACAGGTTTGGTAGCGGAGTATGGTTTAGGAAATATAATTTGTATATGCTAACTTGTTTGTTGTTTTTGTGTTTGTACAAAGGTTCATACACACTCACCCACACACTTAGAGGGCTAATACCAAAAGTAATGTTTAGATGTTTTTGTCACCTACTGCAAATTCCAGCTCCATTCGTCGATATCAGTGTAGTTTTTCGGCCAATCCTGCATTGTCTATAGCCATTGTCGAATCAAGTTCAACTGCTCCATTGCTTGATCAATCAATTATGAATCGTCTAGGCATCTCTCGCCCACTTTATTCCAGAAAATGGGAGTTCTGCAATGTCTCCCATGTAGTGCTTCATAAGGTGACATACTGATGCGTACATGAAAACTATTGTTGTAAACAAATTTCGCCAATGGTAGGCATCCCTCCCAACTAGTATGCTGGTCTAGTACACTTGCACATAGCTTGTCTTCGAGTCTCTGAATTATCCTCTCAGATTGACCATCAGTCTAGGGATGAAATGCTATACTGAAATTTAATCTCGAACCCAGTGCATTCTGGAATTTCTCCCAAAATTGTGATGTGAAACAAGATTCACGATCTGAAATGATGGAAACCAGCACTCTATGCAATCAAAAAATTTTGTCTAAGTAATGAATTGCCAATCTCTAAGGTGTGTTTGTCATACGTACAAGAAAGAAGTGCACAGATTTCATCAATCGATCCATGATTACCCAAATGGCATCGTATCCTCGCTGTGATCTAGGTAAACCAGTAACAAAATCCGTCATGACATGCTCCCATTTCCATTCTAGAATCAAAAGTGACTGTACTAAACAAGTGGATCTTTGATGCTCGATCTTTACTTTTTGGCATATGAGGAATCGGGCAACGAATTCAGCAATGTGGCATTTCAAGTTAGACCACCAATACTGCTACTTCAAGTCTCGGTACATCTTTGTACTACCAGGATGGATAGCAAACTTCAAACTATGCGCCTTGGACAAAATGAGATTATGAATATCAACATCTTGTGGAATACATACCCGGTTTCTAAAGACAAGAATTTCGTCATCTCCCATTCTGAAATCACGAGCTATGGCATCAACACCATCAGATAGTTTCTTTCAAATATCAGCCAATTTTGGATCTTCTGATTGCAGACTCTGGATTTTTTCAATCAAGGTAGGCATGACTTCGATTCGCGTCAACAAGGAATCAGAAAAATTAATGCTAAGATGTCACGTGAATTTTTCAAATCCAGCAACATTGGCATGTATTGGGTGTGCATGTAAGCCAAAATCGATAGGGAAGGAGGATGAAATGTTTGCTCAAGGCATCAGCAACAACAGTCACTTTTCCAGGATGATATTCGATGATCAGGTCGTAGTCCTTAATCAGATTCACCCATCTTCGTTGTCTCATGTTCAACTCCTTTTGCGTAAGGAGGTTCTTCAGGTATTTTATTGTGGTGAAGATTCTGCACGTCTCGCTATTCAAATAGTGGCGCCATATTTTCAATGCAAACATCATGGCTGCAAGCTCCAAATCATGAGTAGGATAGTTGTTTTATGTGGTTGCAATTGTCATGAAGCATAGGCAACGACTTTCCCATCTTGCATCAATACGGATCAAAGTCTAGATTTTGATGCATCGCTGTAAACCACAGACTTCTTTCCGCCAGTAGGTAAGGTAAGGATAGGTGTGAAAACTTACCGATTTTTCAGTTCTTCAAAACTTTGCTGGCACTTCTCAGTCCACTCAAATGGCTCACCCTTGTGCGTTAGTCTCGTCAATGCTCTGACAAACGATGAAAAATTTTCCACGAAGGGGCGGTAGTATCCAGCCAAGCCAAGGAAACAACAAACTTCAAACACAGTTCGCGGGGGTTCCCAAGCAACTATGACTTCAATATTCTTTGGATCAAACACACCTTGGGCAGAAACAATATAGACAAGGAAACCAACTTTTTGTAATGAGAATTCGTATTTGGAATACTTTATGAACAATCGCCAATCCCTCAAAATATTCAGCACAATCCATAAGAGCTTAACATGCTCCTTTTCCGATTTTGAATAAATCAGAATATCGTCGATCAAGACTACCATGAATTTGGCTAGAAACTCATAGAACACATGATTCATCAGATCCATGAACATGGCTGGTGCATTGGTCAAACCGAATGGCATAACCAGAAATTCATAGTAGCTGTATCGTGATCTGAACGCGGTCTTTGAAATATTAGCATCATGAACTAGCAATTGATGGTATCCGGATCTGAGATCATTTTCGGAGAATATGGCTGCACCTTGGAGCTGATTGAACAAGTCGTTGATGAAGGGTAGTGGTTACTTGTTTTTCACGCTCACACGGTTCAGCTGCCGATAGTCGATGCACAATCGCAGTGAACCATCTTTCTTTTTCTCGAACAAGACAGGTGCTCCCCAAGGTGACACACTTGGTCGGAAGAAACCATGATCCAACAAGTTTTCCAATTGCATTTTTAGTTCCTTCATTTCCGCAAGAGCCACACGATACGGAGGAATAGAAATCAGATTCGTACCAGGCACTAATTCAATGTCGAATTCCGCTTCCCTTACTGGTGGCAAACTGGCTATGTCTTCTGGAAATACATCTGGAAATTCACGTACCACTAGAACTCCAGATCCGAGGATTTTTTAGACATGTCAAGTACGCACTGCGAGGTACATTGGACATTCTTTGCTGATCAATTGCTTTGCATCAAGCCAGGAAATCATGCAAGTTGGAACAAGTCGCCTATCACCTTCAAAATAGTACTCAGCACCATCAGGAAAAGTGAACCAAACACGTTTTGTGAAATACTCCATTCGGGCTTGACATTTTGCCTGAAGGTTCCACCACTAGTTGATGCAGACGGCTTCCTGGTTTGCACGATCTTCTTGGCTTTAGTCGTGGCAACAATTAGTTCTTGCAAATTCTTCACCGGTGTCGTACCAAAGATGGTTTTGAGTTCGGTACTCAGCCCATCCTGAAATTATCTCGCAAGCTGGTATAGTAAACGATCCTCCTCATGTGCAAATCGAGCAAACTCCCATTATGTGATCCCGATCCTTCCTAGTTTAGATGTCTAAAAAGTCCAGGAACTGATGCATGATGGCCTAAAATGGTTGCTGCCAGATATTTTCTACTTTAATTATGGTATTTTTATATTAATTATCCTTAGTTTTATCCCTTATTATCTAAGGTATTGGATAATTCTTCCTTTTAAATAGAATATCTCTTTTAATAGAATTATCTGTCTAAATAAAATTACCCTTCTAACAAAATTATTCTTTAATTATCCATTTAAGCATAAAAGTAGGGAAATATCTCTTGGCTAAACCTCCTTAGACAAATATAAAAGAGTGGTCAGCCTACCCCACCTAAACATACCATAACCCACTTAGAAATTTCAAAATTTATTCCCTTCCTTTCAAATTCTGATTTTTGCCTAAACCCTAGTTGAAACTCCTTGATCTTCATCTTAGCATAACTCTCTTATCCTTTATCGGATTTCTGCAAATAATAGTTTTTTGGAAATATATTTTTGTCCTCTATCCAATCATTTGGATCTTTTCATCTGGAGGTTATTTTTTCTTTGTCAAAAGTTAAGTCATAATTCGGAGGAATTCCCAAAATCTGCTTGAACATCAAAATAACATAACTCTTTCATCGTTTGTTGGATTCTTGGAAATAATAACTTGTTGGAAATCTCTTTCCATTATCTATCCATAATTTTGGGTTTTTTATCTGAAGGTTAGTTTTTATTTATCATAATTTAGGTCGTAATTCGGCAGGATTAGGTTTCAAGATTGTCTAATTCTGCCTTCAATTAATTTCTATTATTGTTCCTCTTGTTCGTATGATTTTTTAGCATCCATTCATGATGTAAAGTCATGAATTCATCCTTTGAATCTTCCCTAATAATGAAATCAGTATGCCCTAACTTTACCTTATTGATTCCTATCTTGATCAATTGATTAACCTACTAGACTCTGATCTTATCTTTTTTTTTATTGTACATGTTATAAACACCTATTCCTTTCTTAATTTCATGAAATCACAACCCCTAACCTCTCTAATGTTGAAATCACAAGTTTCCCTATAAACCTTAAGGTCTTGTCGAAATTTGTATATTGAGTTAGGTTGAATAATCAAGTTGATTCTTATTGAGTTTTTTTTCCATCACATCACACATTCAGGTGAAAGATATTGCTGCATCTGGATTGTTGGATTTTGGTAGGTTAATTGGTAAGGATTCCTAATGCCTTTGGTTTTTAATTAAGTAATCTTGTGGCTTAGTATTGTGTGGTCTTTGCATTGTAATTGTTTAGGAGATTCTGATCTTATTGGAAAAGAAAAGGATTGCATCTAATTCAGAAACATGAGAGGTAAGATTTATGCCTCATCGCTTCCTTTGGTTACCCTATTGTTTGATTGTTTGAATATAATTGAATTCGATTGCCTATCTTGGTTATATGTTTGCGCAATGAGTGATTATGATTATAGGAAATCTCGGAAGTTAATAGGTTGCCTAATTCGGTTATGACTTTGAGGATTGATCTTTGATTTGTATTGTGATTTAATTGAGGATCCTTTGTTGTGATTTGTGTGTACGTGTACTATGTGTGTATGCATGTATATGCCTTGTTTATGCTTTGTTTGAAGGATTCTTTTGTCACTGGCCATGCGAGGTAAGTATTGTTGCTCGTAAGGAGAGGGGAGATGCTTACCAAATTGGGAGGTTTATGGGTAGTTATTCCCAGCAATAGCTCACTACATGCCTTGTAGGCTGGTTCAAGTCCGGACGTTAGGAAACCTTGTAGGCCAGCTTGAGTCTGGACGTTAGGATCCCTATTTGAGAGTGACAGGATGACTTGTATGCAGTGCTGCAGGAGTGCTCCTAGGCCAGTTCAAATCTGGATTTCATAGACAACTAAAAGGCTTACTATAATATTAACTGTCAAACCATTTTATCCTTTTAGCAGCGTAGCCTTGGACAACATGGACAGATGGGGACAAACCTTGGTTTTGAAAATCAGATTATATTTAAGCTGCCTGTGTGCTTCTGAAAAAAGAAGTGTTTTTAGTATTTTCTCTTGTTTTCTACCAATGTTAGCCTACACTCATATTGTGTGTGCTTGTGATGATTTCAGCCCCTAATATGTATGTTTGATGCTTCCTGTTTTAATTAGATACTTTAGCTAGTTTTAGGTATTGATCTTTTGGTTAATGAGAGATGTTTGATTGGGAGTCCCTAGGATTTATGATGCTGTGACCCTACTAAGATTCTTGTAATCTCATCCCTTCTTTTTTCTCCTTTTGCAGGCTTAGGTGTGTGTTTTGTTGCTGCTGCCAAAGGTGTGAGATCAAGGCTGCACGGCTGGACGAATTTGCACCCCTTTTCTATTGAATGTGCCATGCCATGTCTTTGAACTTGTGTGGATTTGCATTCTGGCTTTCCAATCCTTCTTTCTCTTTTTATTGCTTTCAAAATATACATGATACTACTGGTTAATGTTTTAAGTTTGCTATGGGACTTGTGTGTTATGTTTCCACTTGTTTTGAGTATTAATATAAATCTTCCGCTGATAATTTCTTTCACTTCTTGTAGGCCAGAAATTCATTAATGTATGAACATGGTCCAATCTTTAAATAGCATATAAATCAATAAAATTGACAACTAGGTGACTTGAGCCTTGTGGGATTCAAATAGGACCTTGCAATGAGCTTATTTGGGTTTCACGGCGGTAAGGGTCCTAATAGGTTGGATTTGGGTCCTTACAGGTTTGGTAGCAGAGCATGGTTTAGTAGATTGTGTGATTTGCATGATATTTTATTCTCAATTTTAGAAGCATACGCATATGTCTATATGTACTTTGATTGATTATGACTTACAAGTATGAAGGCATGATTATAAGATTTGCATGTTTTTGTATGTTGATTGCATACTGATATGTATGTTTTGCTATGTGTTTGCTGTGTTTGTATGCAAATTTGAACTTTGGTTTCAGTTTATGCAAATCATCCGGTGTACGTCTCTCCACCAGGTACCCTTTCTGTTCTGGTTTTGGTTTTCATATTGAATAGTTATGTGGCACGTGTGTTTTGTCTAGTATGGCAAGGTCGACTAGGAAGCGGAGTGGCGTAGTGAAAGAATGGTAGGTCTGTAATCCAAAGTTCTTATGCAGAAATTTAAAGGATGAAATTTTTATAAGAAGGGGAGGATGTGAGATCCCGATCCTTCCTAGTTTAGATGTTCAGAAAGTCCAGGAACCGATGTAGCTGAAATAACTATTTTGTCCATGAAGAAATGAATGCGTGATGACCTAAAATGGTTGTTGCCAGATATTTCCTATTTTAATTCTAGTATTTTTATATTAATTATCCTTAGTTTTATCCCTTATTATCTAAGGTATTAGATAATTTTTTTTTAAATAAGATATCTCTTTTAATAAAATTATCCTTTTAAAAAGATTTATTTTTTAATTATCCTTTTAAACGTTTACAAGTAGGGAATTATCTCTTAGCTAAACCTCTTTAGACACCTATAAAAGATTGGTCAGCCTATCCCACGTCAACATACCATAACCCACGTCAACATACCATAACCCACTTACAAATTTCGAAATTTATGCCTTTCCTCTCAAATTCCGAGTTTTGTCTAAACCCTAGCTGAAACTCCTTGATTTTCATCTTAGCATAACTCTCTTATACTTTATCAGATTTCTGCAAATAATAGTTTGTTGGAAAGCTTTTTCTGTCCTCTTTCCAAAAATTTTGAGCTTTTCATCTGAAGGTTAATTTTTCTTTATTAAAAGTTAAGTCGTAATTTGACAGAATTGCTAAAATCTGTTTAAACTTCAAAATAACATAATTCTTTCATCGTTTGTCGGATTCTTGCAAATAATAGCTTGTTGGAAAGATCTTTCTATTTTCTATCCAACCATTTTATGATTTTTGTCTTGAGATTAGTTTTTATTAGTCTTAATTTATGTCATAAATCGGCGGGATTAGGTTTCAAGATTGTGTGATTCTGCCTTCAATTGATTTTTGTTATTGTTCTTCTTTTTCGTATAATTGTTTAGCATTCATTCATGATGTAAAATCATGAATTCATTCTTTGAATCTTCTCTATTCATGAAATCAGTATGTCTTACCTTTGTCCTATTGATGCCTATTTTGATCAATTGATTAACCTATTGGATTGTGATCTTGCTTCTTTTGATTGTACATGCTATAAACACCTATTCCTTTCTTATTTTCATGAAATCACAACCCCTAATCTCTCTAATATTGAAATCAAAAATTTCCCTATAAACCTGAAGGTGTTGTCGAAATTTATATAATAAATTAGAGTGAATAATCAAGTTGATTCTTATTGAGTTTTTGGCCATTACATCACGCATTCAAGTGAAAGATATTGCTGCATCCGGATCGCTGGATTTTGGTAGGTTAATTGGTACGGATTCCCAATGCCTATGGTTTTTAATTAAGTATTCTTGTGGCTTATTATTGTGTTGTCTTTGCCTTGTACTTGTTTGGGAGATTCTGATCTTATTGGAAAGGAAAAGGATTGCATCTAATTCAGACACATGAGAGGTAGGATCTATGCCTCATCAATTCCTTTGGTTACCCTATTGTTTGATTTTTTGAATATGATTAAATTTGATTGCCTATCTTGGTTATATGCTTGAGGAATGTGTGATTATAATGATATGGAATCGAAGAAGTTAGTAGGGCAATAGGTTGCCTAATTCGGTTACGACTTTGAGGATTGATCTTTGATTTGCATTGTGATTTGATTAAGGATCCTTTGTGATTTGTGTATGCGTGTACTATGTGTGTCTGCGTGCATGTAAGTTGTTTGTGTTTTGTTTGAAGGATCCTTTTGTTGCTGGTCATGCGAGGTAAGTATTGTTGCTCCTATGGAGAGGGGAGATGTTTACTGAACTGGGAGGTTTATGGGTGGTTATTCCTAGCAAGAGCTCACTGGATGTCTTGTAGGCCGGTTTAAGCCCGGACGTCAGGAAGCATTGTAGGCCAGTTTGAGTCTAGAGGTCAATATGTCCTATAGGCCAGTTCGAGTCTAGATGTTAGGATGCTCTATTTGAGAGTGACAGGATGACTTGTATGAGCTGTTTGAAGAGTGCTCCTAGGCCAGTTTGAATCTAGATGTCAGAGACAACTAAAAGGCTTGCTGTAATATTGATTATCTAACCGTTTTACCCTTTTTTAGCATAGCCTTGGACAACATGGGCAGACAGGGACAAACCTTGGTTTTGAAAATCAGATTATGTATAGGCTGCCTCTGTGCTTCTGAGAAAGAAATGTTTTCAGTCTTTCCCCTTGTTTTCTATCAATTTTAGCCTACCATCATATTGTGTGGGCTTGTAATGATTTTGATCTTTTGGTTATTGGGAGATGTTTGATTGGGAATCCCTACGACTTATGATGTTATGACCCTACTAAGATTCTTTTAATCTCATCGCTTATTTTCTCCCCCTTTCCAGGCTTAGGTGTGTGCTTTGTTGCTGGTACTAAAGGTGTGAGATCAAGGTTGTACAGCCGGACAAATTTGTACCCTTTTTCTATTGAATGTGCATGTCATGCCCTTGAACTTGTGTGGATTTGCATTCTGGCTTTCCAATCCCTCTTTCTCTCTTTTTTTCTTCCAAAATATACATTTGATGTTTGGAAATTCATATGGGACTTGTGTGTTATGTTTTCACTTTTTTGAGTATTAATATAAAGTCTTCCGCTGATGTTTTCTTTCTCTACGTATAAACCAGAAATTCTTTAATGTATGAGCTTGCTCCAACCTTTAAATAGCATATAAATTAACCAAAAAATTGATAATTAGGTGACTTGAACCTTGTGCAAATAGGACCTTGCGAGGGCTTATTTGGGTTTCATGGTGGTAAGGGTCCTAATAGGTTAGGTTTGGGTCCTTACATTCCCACCTATCTTTACCTTACATATTGGTGGAAAGGAGTATGTGGTTTACAGTTATGCATAAAAATCCGGACTTGGATGCAAGATGGGAAAGTTTTCGCCTATACGTAATGACTAGTGCAGGTTACTGTGTATCAAAGTCCTTACATTCTCAATTTGTGCATTCAGTTCCTTGCTCAACAGGTTACTGTTCAGCCTGAATCCCATACCTACCCCATCGATCATGTATCGAGTTGAACCTTGCCATACTATATGTGAGACCCAGCCCGTAGGGTGGTCTAGATTATCCAATCCCACATCGAAAAGGAATGGGGAGGTCTTGGGTTTATATGTGTTGTGTGATGGTAACATTTGTAACAAGTTGCATCTTTTGGGCCATGTGGTTAGAAGCCCAACTCAGCATTACAATTGTGATCCTTCATGCGCACATACTCGTCCGGGCCTGCTGGGCCGGGGGTCCAAGGGCAGGGTCATGAGAAATGGTACACGTCCGGGCCCGCAAGGCATGGGGTTCAGGGGCCAGGTCCTGACAAATGGTAGCGGAGTCGATCTCGCTCCCTCTTCAGGGTGGGATTGGGCCGTGTTGTGTGTTCACGTTTGGGCCCATGAGTTTGGGCCCTAGTTAGTTACATTTGGGCTCCTCTCGTGAGGACATGAGGCCTATAAGGAGTGGAGATTGTGAGACCCAGCCCGTAGGGGGGTTTGGATTATCCAATCCCACACCGAAATGGAGTGGGGGAGGTCTTGGGCTTATATGTGTTGTGTGATGGTATCATTTGTAACAAGTTGCATCTTTTGGGCCATGTGGTTAGAATCCCAACTCAGCGTTACGGTTATGATCCATCACGCAAACATACATATCCGGGCCCGCTGGGTAGGGAGTCCGGGGGCCGGGTCGTGATAGTATATGAACATACAATGTCACTCAACATATAACCAATTACGAATACTAATAAAACAGGTGGTACCTGGTGGAGAGGCCTGCACTAGACGATATGCATATGCTGGAAAACAAAATACACATGCACACAAGTATACAAATTTTGGAAATCACATACACACATGTAAATGTATACTCGGGACTCACATTAATACACACATATGCACTCGGCAACAATCACTAAAACCTTTGGCAAACATGAATTCACCCAAATCATACTCTGCTATTAATATACAGAAACATATTTCGACATGCCTACAAACCAATCACAAGCATATAGACACATTTGAAACCATATATAAGTACACTTGGCAGCAAGCTCATTTGACACTTCCAAAACGCATACTCATACATATAAACACACAGCAAGTCACACAACCAATTACATTAATTAAACATTTCAAACCAGGTATTTTACCATTAGATTACAATCGACATTAGTCTTCTAAGTGTGGGTGTGTGCGCATGTACATTTCTTACAAACACAAAACCAACAAACAAGTTAGCACACAACAAATCATATTTCTAAACCATGATCCGCTACCAAACCTGTAAGGACCACGAATCCTAACCTATTCTTATATTGCTCCTATGAAGACCTTTACCTCTGTGAATCCCAAACAAGCCCAAAACTAGGACCTATTTGAACCCCAAAAGGCTTACCCATCTAGTTTCCAAATTTAGCATGTTCATTCTTTGTACTTACGACAATTGGAGCATGATATTGGACAAGAATTTTGGTATTATACGGAGTGAATAAAACATTAGCGGAAGTCTTTAAATTGAATCATTGGAACCACAATACACAAGTCCCATATGGAACTAAAAATCCAACAAGTAAACCTACAATATAATCAGGAAATAAATAAACAAAGGAGGGACTCGAAAAACAAGAAAAGAGTCAAATTAAAGTTCCTATTATATGCACATGCAACCAAGGAAACAGGAATGCGAATGTGATGCAATATCACCTTGCCGTGCAGCGTTGATCTCACACATTGGTACCATGAACAGTGAATGTACGTAAGCCTGAAAAATGGTGAAAACAACAGGATGAGATTACAAGAATCTCACTAAGGTCACAGCATCATAAGATCTACAAAAATGTTAAACAAACATCTCCCAAACAACATAACTTCAACCTACACAACTAAAGGGTATCACACAATCATCATTCAACCATAACGAGATAGGAACGAAAGTTAAGACTGAGGGTGGACTACAAACACTTCCAAAAATCAGAAGTATACAGGCTGATAAATCATCAATCAATCTCATCAACAAGAAAGGCCATCCCTTTTTACCTGGGTTTTCCAAGGCTTCGCTGCACAAAGGGTAGAAGGTTAGCATACAAGCTAATTAGCAAGCCTATTCATACTTCCGGCACACAGGACAAGGCATCTAGCCAGCACACAGGACTAGGCATCTAGCGAGCTCTTGTTGTGAATTGCCACCTATACGACTCCCATACCAGTAAGAACCTCCCCTCTCCCACGGAGCATCAGCACTTACCTCGAATGGCCACCGAAAAAGGATCCTGACGTGACACAAACACGTACAAGAACACATAGGCAAGCAGAATACCATAATAGGGTATCCTCAATCATGTCAGAAAACAATCAGCATAATCAATGCACATAACACATGTAAATTAGGCACACATTGTGAGGACCCGCTCCCGGTAAATGGGAACCTCACCGCCGTGCAACTTCGATCAACCCAACTCGTGAATCAGTCGAAAGTACACAAGGCTTAGTTAAATTTTTAAAACTAATATTCCCAAAACTGCGTACAAATTTGAATTTTATTAAATCGATACAAGTATGGCACGTTTGATAAAAGACTCGGCAATAAACAAGAGAGTAATCACAGACACTCAGCGGAAGTCTTAAGTCACATGCAACAGGCCACACGGCCCCAAGCATGCCACACAACAAGTCCATACACACAAGCCCTTAAGATCATTAATAAGTATTCAAAGCACACATCATATATATCAATCTATTTTCCAAATTATCCATGCATATTCATAACCAATTTCCAAAATAAATTCACAACCAATTCACATCATTTATCATGTTTTATTACATGCATAAGTTTCATAGTTCACAAGATAAAACAGAACATGCCGAGTCTCCAAAATGTGAATATGCACAAGTCCAGCCCTATGAAAGACACCGGGAAAACCTCAACAAAGCTTGGCTACGAAATCACGATCTAGCTCTGAAAAAAATAAAGGGAGGGGGTGAGATCTAAAGACCTCAGTGGAAGTTACTGCATCATAAGAATATCCGTTAGAATAAAGGCATTTGCTAAATCAGTTTAACAAATATTTATTTCAAACATACTTGAAATCTATGCCATCTATCATGTACCCAACAACATCCATGACAAATATGTATCATGCATGCCTCACAAAAAATTATACGATTTAGTTAAACAAATAAATTCAAATCCAGTTTCTCATCAGTTCACTTGGCTAATATGCCAAAACTCATCGGGGCGGATATAAAACACTTTCGAACCACCCCCGCTAAAGGGTAATCCAAAAGCCCATTGACAGTTAATATTTTCATTTCTGTAAAATAGATATATAAGTCACAAAACCACCCCCTACTGTCAATGTTATCCATAATTGAATGGAGAAAATAATCTATCACATTCAATTACCAAGCATGCATGCACAATGAATTCATAGCCGGCAAGGACAATCCAGTCCCAAGTGTCCTGCTAAGTAAGTTAAGCTAGGCACACATAACACAAACCATCCATACTACTCCCATTAGTAAGTGACATTCCCCTCAGCTGGGATTCCATCAACTTACCTTGTTTGGCCAAACCCATTCGTCAATTCCATTTGATTCCAGAAAAATATATATATATATATATATATATATATAGATATCTTTGTATTAAAACATGGAATGCATGGTATGCTCATTATCTGATCCCACTATAGGACCTTCTCCCACTCAGATAAGCCACTTGGTTTCAATAATTAATCGTAAACATATCACATAAAAATTCACACATCACAGGGTATTATTTAGAAGAAAGAAAAATTCAATTTGCACTACTATAGAGGAGTAGTCAATTACTTATTGTTAGTCGAGACTTCTATATTTATTTTTCACTCGAAGTAGTTGATTACCTCCTGGAATAATCAACTACTTACTGCTGGTTACATATCAACATTTTCATTCCACTCTCAATAAATTGTATGGCTCAAAACTCACAACAATTTTAATTTATACACAACTCAACAACCAGAATATACTCCTGGCCATTCATGCACACAAATCTTGCAACCACATTCCCAGCATGCATAAGAGTTCAAATATATATTTTCTGCACATAAACATGGCAAGCAATATCATGATACTAACATGAGTATCCAACATATTTTTAAGTAATGCCTTTATTCAAAACAAATCATGCATTTCCAGATTTTTAGATTACGCAAATCAAATCATTTCGTATATGCAAATGAAACTTAAACTCCCACCTCTTGACGCACAGAAAATACACTTACAGCCACCCCTTTGCCCTTATCAATTTTCTAAGAATCACCTACAAACAGAACAAGAAAATTCAAGCTCAACGCAAACCTAAACCAGAAAAATCTTAAATCAAAAATCTGATTCTTGTGACCCCTTCTAACGCATTCTATAATGCTCAAACAGACCTTAAACACTCACCCTTAAAAGCTTCCTAACTCAGGGAATTAACCTCTGTAAACTCATATTACAGAGCATCAACAATCAAACCAGAATACATAACCAAACTCAATTCTAAACGAATCGACAGCATAATCGCCTACCGACGTACTTCGCAACCTGAATCGCACTTAATTACATCCTAAAAGTCAAGGGAAACAAAATCAGAGTTTACATTCTCCAGAACCTTAAGAAATCCCAATATCTGATTCCCATAATACAAAATTTACAGAACCAAGTAAAATCAACTACAAATCCATCTTCCACAACATCACAAAACACCAATAAAACCGATTTTTCATCATGAATGCAAAGGAATCAGAAACTGTAACGACCCTAATTCCTAACTATTCTTAATTGCTCCGATTAAGGTCTTACCGCTGTGAAACCCAAATAAGCCTAAATGACACCTAAGACCTATTAGAATTCCACAAGGCTAATCATAAACTACTGATTTTTAAGCTTGTTTATTTTGTTGCTTATCAATCAATTGCAGCATGATATTGGACACATGTTCTGGTAACATACGGAGTAAATAAAACATCAGCGGAAGTCTTAAATTAATCCATTGGGTTCATAACACACAAGTCCCATAGGGATCCAAATAACCAGCAAGAAATTCTTCACAAGTTTCGGAAATAGCAAGCAAAGAAGAGTGCTTAAAATAAACCAGAAAGTTACCCAATCATTCATGTTATATGCGAAAGTAACAAGTATGCAAATGTGATGCGATATCGTCCCATCGTGCAGCCTTGATCTCACACACTGGTACCACGAACAGTGAATGTACCTAAGCCTGAAAAATGGTAAAAACAATGGTTTGAGATTACAAGAATCTCAGTAGGGTCACAGCATCATAAGATCTACAGAATCCCTAAACACAAATCTCCCAATTCACAAATCTCCCTAAACACATAAGATCATTCCTAAACAACTAAAAGGGATCACGCAATTCACAAATCATTCAAAAAGGGTTAAGGCCGAATCAATGGCTGAGGGAGGACTACAAACACTTCCGAAAGGTCAGAAGTACACAGGCAAGTGAAACACATCAGAATTGCCCTCGGCAATGAATAAGAAAGGCCATCCCCTTCCACCTGTGTTGTACAAGACTTACTGCACAAAGGGTAGATGGTTAACACGCAAACTAAATAGTAAGTCTTTCATCTTGTCTACGTCATAGACAAGTCGACTAGTCTCACACGGACAAGTCCTCCCTGGTCACATACCTACCAGGGCATCCCTAGTCACATACCTACCAGGGCTTCCTACTCGACTAGTCACACACGGACAAGTCTTCCCTGGTCACATACCTACCAGGGCATCCCAGATCTTGCAAGATAAGGGCTTCCTGTCTCGCAAGACAGGGATCCGGCCTCGCAAGGACAGATATCCAGCGCTAGCTTGCTGGTTCACCTCCCATACAACTCCCACAAATCGGTAAGAACCTCTCCTCTCCCTAGGAGCATCAGTTCTTACCCTGCATGGCCACCGGAACAGGATCCTGACACATAAACACGTACAAGCACACATAGGCAAGTACAAAGCATAATACCACAACAGGGTATCCTCAATCACGTCAGGAAATAATCAACACATCCAATTCATATAACAATAGCATCCCAAGCACTCAATTCCTAACTCAGGGGTTCCATACAGCCTCAGAGATTTATATCTCATTCCGAATTTCATATCCACACTCTACAATCCAATCGCAAACAATACAACAAGGGCAGGTAACAAAAACATCAGATAAGAGCAGGGGTTTCTAGAGAAACTGATGAGGCGTAGATCCTACCTCTCTTGTCTCTGAACAATAAGCTAATCCTTTGCCTTTATTAAAGACAAAAACAAACTAAGCATGCATATTCAATAATCAATTGAATACCTTATTTCCTTACCAATACCACTCACCAAACCTATCAGAAAACCACTGATCAGAAGTCGCAGGTGTCTCCCCCTTGGATGTGTGATGTGATAGCCAGGAACTTATCAAGATTCAACCTGAATTTACCATTCCAATTAACTATGCAAAACCTGTTGCTAAAAGTAGAGCATAGGACGATTTTGTCTCGACTTACAACGAAATATTTATCTACAAGCTTCTTTTTATATATGGTTGAAAAGAGGATGAAAAGATCTTTCCAACGACATATTATTTTCCAGATTCCAACAAACGAGTAGAAAGTTATGCTATTTTTAAGTTCAAGAAGATTTGGCGAAAACCTAATTCCGCTGCCGATTTTCAAAGTAACTTTAGACATAGAAATACTAACCTTCTGACTAAAAACAGACAATTTTTGGAAAGAGAATGTAGAGAGCTTTCCAACAAGCTATTACTCGCAGAGATCCGACGAACTATGAGTGAGTTATGCTGGTTTGAATTTTCTGCAAATTCTGACGGCTATAGGGAGGTATAAGGTTTAAGCCTATACGAAATTTGTAGGTTTTCTATGAACAATTCTTTGTGAGGTTGGCTTCCTATTTATAATGAATGGGTATAGAATTATGATTATTACTTTTAATCACTTTATCTAAATAGGATAATTTACTAAATAGCTAAACTCTAAACTCTTTAATTATCTTCCCCTGTTTTTAGGGACTTTAATCTCTAAGGCAACTTTCTATCTATAAGGATAATTTCTAAGGCAATTACCCATCTATAAGGACTTAGATCTAAAGGAATTTAAAACAAAATTAACTACTAAACAATCTTACCAATTTCGGCCATCACACATCCTTTCCTTCAGGGGCAAAATCATTTTTTCACTTGCACTGGCTTCTGGACTTCTAGGACTCAAAATCCGGGGTCTTACATCCTCCCCTCCTTATAAGAATTTCGTCCTCGAAATTTCTAATGTAAGTACCTAATCAAACAAGTAAGGAAATTTGGCATGCATAGATTCTTCAGTATCCCAAGATTGTTCCTCAATTTGGCTATTACGCCAAACAACTCATACCAATCTAGTATGGCAATTGGCTGTACGGGATAGGATAGATCTTCAGCAACTTCAACTGGCGGTTCTTTAAGCACATGAGCAGGATCTCATATATACTTTCTTAGCATTGCAATGTTAAGTACGTTGTTTTCATTTGCTTGATTAATATCAGGAAGTTCTTCATCTTTTGAATCATCAAAAGTCTCAATCTGGTCATTGTCCCCCACGTGTCCATCTTTATAGCTTAAGCCTTTCTTTGGAAAATTTGCTCTTGACACGGTTGGGAATGTAAACAGCTTCCACATCAGAAAGTATCCCTCTTTCAGAATATGCTTAGGTAAAATTCTCTCTTTAGTTGTTCTCCGAACAATCCTTTGCCCTGCTCCCAACAACAGAGCTTTCCCAATGGCAGATCTCTGCACCCATCTGCCAACTGCAAATTTATTGACAGAAATGGCACGTTGCCCATAGGTTAATGGCGACACCCAATAAGCCCAACTCCACCAAAGTTTTGCCTTTCCGAAATAATAAATCCACCCAATAAGAATATAATCATCAGTGCTGTTGATCCATGTACACTCGCTCGTTCTAGACCGGCATGCAGCTGATTATCTACTTTCTTATTTTCCTGTTTCATGTTCAGCATCTCTCCTTGGAATTTAGCAGCCTGGTATACAGATAGCTCTGGCTCTAAGGAGGCATCCATGTATTCCTCGAACGATATTCTGGTGGTAACTGCTCCAGGTAAGCTTTGTCGTCAACCACCACCAGTCTGAAAGTGGCAGTTCTCTTCGTCAGATCTTTGGGAATCTCCATATCCACGTAATGTAAAATGGTTACTTCATATGCAGACCTCTGCCCATCTTCTTTACGAGATTCCACAAAATTACTTATTCTTCTTACACACGACTCTGTAATCATCTTCTTAAAACAAAATTAACTACTAAACAATCTTACCAATTTCGGTCATCACACATCCTTTCCTTCAGCGGCAAAATCGTCTTTTCACCTGCACTGGCTTCTGGACTTCTAGGACTCAAAATCCGGGGTCTTACAGAAACTTACCCCAAAATTTCGAATTTTTCTTTTCAGAGTCTAACTCTATCGAAACCACTCCAAGAACAGCCAACCCCAGCAAAAAGTTACACAAAAGGTTTCAGAATTGCTGCAGAAAACTCAATTTGTTATCAATTTTGGAAGAAATTGTGTTTTGGAGGTTTGGGTATTCAAAAGGGGAAAAGAAGAAGGAGAAAAACTCTGGTTTCTGGTGTGGAGTCGTGGGAAGCCAGAGGAAAGAGAGGAAAGGGGGAAAAAAAGGAAAAGAAGGAAAGTGGGCTGGTCCGCCTATGTGCCCGGCCGACCCGACACGGGACCCGCAAATCTCGAAATTCGAAATACATTTTAAAACGTTCCGACGTACCCAAAAACATGAAAAATATACTTGAGGACTAAAAATAGTGATTATAGCTCTTGAAACAACATTGGAACTAGTGAGTAGTGAATGAGACCGTTTTTGGCAAAATCGGCTCAAAGGCTTATAGTCACCCAAAACGGACCTAGAATGTATTTACGGGTGCATGATAATGGAATAGAATTTACGCTAAACTCAACCTCAAAACACCCTCTAATCCCACTTAACACACTACTGTTTCCTATGACTATATTCGAGCTATTAACGACACTCAGGTCAGCTAACTCGATCGACTAATCAAACGCTCTACGTCGACCACTCTAGCCATGCTAATTGTCCTCTTTCTCGCTGCCTAAGCACTCGAAAGGATGGGGTTTCACACACATAACCTATCTCAAGGTTCGACATTGCCTAAGTAAGCCTCAAATCAATCCACAACCCATGCATACACTACCTCACATATGCACATACAACAATACAAAGACATGCATCGAAAATAACAACCAACAACAATGATCTATGGAGAAACCGATGAGGCATAGATCCTACCTCTCTTGTCTTTGAATAAGAAGCTATTCATTTTCGTTTATTTAAGGGATCTGAATCACCTATAACATCATAAGGCAAAGACAAAACCAATCTAAGCATACATTCTCAACAACCAAGTAAATACCCTATTTCCTTGCCAATTCTACTCACCAAACCTATCAAAAACTAGTAATCAAAAGCTGCAGGTGCCTCCATCTTGGATATGTTATGTGATAACCAAGAACATAACAAGAAACAACCTGAATTACCATCCTAATCATCATACAACTTTTGGCAATAAGAATAAGGCAATAGGGCAAGTTGCAATTTCATGTTAACAAGTTATAGGGATTGCGATTTCATGTTAACAAGGAAGTATTAGTCGTTTGTAACATATATAATCAATTGATCAAAATCGATAACAATAAATCAATGGTTGGACATACCAATTTTATGTACAAGGAAGATTTAAAGAATAAATTCATAATTTTACAACATGAATGGATGCAAAACAATTATAGGAACAAGAGGAATAGTAACAGAAATAAATTGAAGGAAAAATCACACAATTTTGGCACCAAAACTGACGAATTACGATTTAAATTTTGATAGTGAAGAACTAACCTCCTGATGACCAGACCAAGGTAGCTAGATAGAGGATGGAAAGAGGTTTCTAACAAGTTATTATTTGTAGATATCCAACAAAGGATGAGAGAGTTATGCTAGTTTGAAGTTGAAGAAATTTTGGCAGCAATAGGGAGGTGTAGGGTTTGATGTTTGACAAATTTTGTGTATTTTTGGTGTAAGATCTAAGTGTGGCCAGCTACCTCTTTATATAGGGTGGTTATGGGATTAATTTCTTTACTTTAAAGGCTAGATTAAAGTGAGGTAATTATCAAAATTAAATTATGGAATTATCCTTCCTTAATTTAGGGATTTTATCTCTTAAGGTAATTTTGAACCAATAAGGAACCAAATCAAAGGGAAATGAAACCAGAAATGATTTTTGGCCATCACACATCTACTTCTTCAGGGGAAAATGGTCATTTCACCTACACTGGCTTCTGGACTTTTAGGACTTAAAATTCTGGGTCTCACACTACCTCTCCTGTCTTTGAACAAGAAACTATTCCTTTGCCATTATTCAAGGGATCTGAACCACCTATATCATCATAAGGCAAAGACAAAACCACACTAAGCATGAATACTCAATAACCAAGTAAATGTCATTCTTCCTTACCAATTCCACTCACCAAACCAGTGATTGGATGCCGCAGGTGCCTCCCCCTTGGATGTTTGATGTGGTAGCTAAGAACTTAACAAAATTCAACCTGAATTACCATCCCAATCAACCAAAACAATTTTGGCATTAAGGATAGAGCAATAGAGCAAATTGCGATTTCATGTATACAAGCTTTAGAGGTTGCGATTTTATGTTAACAAGAAAGGATTACAAGACTTTCCACACCATTTTCAGCCATCACACATCCATTTCTTCAGGGAAAAAATGGTCATTTCACCTGCACTAGCTTCGGGACATCGAATGCTCAAAATTCAGGGTCTCACACCTTGGGAGAGGAGAGGTTCTTATTGGTATGGGAGTCCATATAGGTGGCAATCCCCAGCTTGTGCACACTGGATGCCTAGTCCTATGTGCTGGCTAGATGCCTTGTCCTGTGTGCTAGTAAGATGCTCTTTTCCTTGTGTGGTTTTGATATCCTAATCATGTGTGCTGGTTAGGATGCCTAGTCCTGTGTACTGGCTAGATGCATTGTCTTGTATGCTGGCAAGATGAATAGGCTTGCTGATTAGCTTGTGTGCTAATCATTTACTCTTTGTGCAGCGAAGCCTTGGACAACACAGGTGGAAGGGGATGTCTTTTTCCTATAGCCGAGATTATTAATGAGTTTTTCATGCCTGTTTACTTTTCATTTTCAGAACTATTTGTAGTCCACCCTCAGCCTTAGTTTCGGCCTACACCTTTGTATGTTTGAATGCTTGTGTGACATCCTTTAGTTTTATAGGATAATTTGATGTTGATTGGGAGATGTTTGTTTAAAATTTCTGTAGATCTTATGATGCTGTGACCCTATTGAGATTCTTGTAATCTCATCCTGTTGTTTTCACCGTTTTTCAGGCTTGGGTACATTCGCTGTTTATGGGTACCAGTATGTGAGAATCAAGGCTGCCCGGCGGGTCGATATCGCATCACATTTGCATACCTGTTCCTTGATTGCTTGCGCATATACATGAACTATGATTGATCTATTTTTTGGTTCTTCAAGTTCCTCCTTTGGTTGTTTGCTTCTGAATTATGTTGGAGGTTTACTTGTTGAATATTTATATCCCTATGGGATTTATGTTTTGTGATTTCATTGATTAAATTTAAAGACTTCCGCTGATGTTTATATTCACTCTATATAATACCAAAATACTTGTCCAATATTATGCTCCAACCTTTAAAAGTTGAAGTAATGAATCTAATCAAAATTGGTTCTAAGGGGATAAGCCTTGTAAGATTCAGATAGGTTTTAGGTTGAGTTTATTTGGGGTTCACGGCCGTAAGGGTCCTAATAAGAGCAAATTCAAGAATATGGGTTAGGGGTCCTTACAGATACGAATAAAATTAAAAAAAGAATTGAGTTTACAAAACTGTGAGTAGCAGTTTTAGATTACTTCCCATCGTTTTAGATGAATCTGGATTGATTCCATATAATGTATGATATCTTTGAGTTGCTTGCATGCATAAACTCATGTAATAGGAACTTTCTTAAATCTTGACAAATCTCAACCTTACATGCTATGAACTGGAATGGAATATGATTCTTTGGTTATTTCTTGAGTAATGTTTAAACATTGCAACTATGCCTGAGATAGTTGTGATATGAGAAATGGCAGTATTGCACTACCTACCTAGTGGGAATTATGAGAATAACTCAAGAATTACCTCATATGGCTTAAAAATCATACGAGAAGAATATGGAAGCTTGTGTAGGAAAAGCACAATACAAGAGAAATAAAAATAATATTAAAAGTATTGACGAATAAAAAACATCAAGAGATCCTAACCCCAGTGGTTACAAGAAATTATCCTAACAATGTTACCTATGATTGACTAGTAATATGAAAGGATACTGATTGTGCTGAAGGTAAAGCACTACTGCATAAGAAACCAAAATCCAAGATAGTAAAAGAAAGAATAATTAGAGGGTCGACCTAAAGAAAAGACATCAATTTATTAACTTATCTGAGAACTGAAGAAGTCCGATGGACAAACTATTTATTGAGAGTTGAGAAGACAAAACAAAAATATTAAAAGAGCAAGAATAAGTTAAGAATAAACAAAGGAAGTAAGTGATGACTCAATGATAATCAACCAGAATTAAAACAAAAAGAAATAAAGATTCTAAGATGGTTAGATAACGATATACCAATCTTGTAGGATGAAAAGTTTAACAACTATAAGAGAGATTAGTTAACAACAGACTAACCCTTACAGAATGAAAGGAGTAGAAGTTATGATATAGGTTAGCCATTGATACATTGAACTCTAAGAAATATGGAGGTATAAGTCTATTCTGGGGATGTATGACACTATGTTGGGGTTAGTTACCTTAGTAAATCAGATTACTCTATGTTAAATGTAGGAATATTGTCAAATTACTATGTGTTCTTAAACGACTGTGTGTGAGTATAAACCCTAATAAAAAGGGAGTGATTGTAATACTAACCTGTGATAATGGTTTGGTTATACTAGCCATGTGAGACCCCTATTTATGTGTCCTAAAAGCTCAAAAGCCAGTGCAGCTGAAATGATCATTTTGCCCCCAAAAAAATGAATGTGTGATAGCCGAAAATGGTACAGAAGGTTCCTTCCTTTTTTGGTTGATTTCATTTCCTTTCTAATTTATTTTGCTTTTCTGTTTCTCCTTATCAAAAATGGTATATCTCCTAAAATTAAGAGATAATTTCAGAATTTAATTCTAATGATTATCTCCTTATATCTAACCTTAAAAGTATAAAAAATTAATCACACTAATCCTATAAACATACCAGCCACACACAAAATCATCAAGCGATCAAACCCTACACTCTACCCTTGCTACTAAAAATTCATTAACCCTTACCATCGCCGAATTCTTTCATCCTTCATCAAATTTTTATAAATAATAGCTTGTTGTAAATCTCTTTCGATCCTCTATCTTGCTACATTGGTTTCATTATCAGAAGGTTAGAATTCTTTTATACTTTTTCTTATCGCAATTTCTAGAGTTTGGTGTCGAAATTCTTTGATACATCCTCCAATTGGGTTCTGTTATTGTTCCTTTTGTTCATATGATCGTTTGGAACCCATTCATGTTATAATATTATGAAATCAACCTTTAAATCTTCTCTATGAGTGAAATCGTCATGCCCTACACCTTTGCCTATTGTTGCTGATTTTGATCAATTGACTTACCTTATGGTTTCGGATCTTGTTTCTTTTAATTGTATTTGTAATTAACACCTAATCCTTCCTTATTAACATGAAATCGCAAACCCTAAGTCCCTTATGCATGAAATCAAAATTTTCCCTTATACCCTATCCTAATACCAAAATTTGCATTGTTAATTTGGATGATAAATCATGTTGATTCTTGTTGTGTTCTTGGTTCTCACATCACACATCCAAGGGGGTAGTCTCAGCAGCATCTGATCGTTGCTTTGTGATAGGTTTGGTGAGTAGAATTGGTAAGGAAATAAGATGTTTACCTGGTTATTGAGTATGCATGCTTAGTATGGTTTTGTCTTTACTTTATGATGATATAGGTGGTTCGGATGCTCTAAATAAAGGAAAAGGAATAGCTTCTTGTTCAGAGACATGAGAGGTAGGATCGATACCTCATCGGTTTCTTTAGAGATCTTTGTTGCTTATTTGATGTTTTCGATGCACGTTCTTGTTGATGGTTATATACGCATGCCTTGTATAGTGTATGCATAAGTT
Source organism: Passiflora organensis (assembly GCA_019739055.1). Taxonomy (NCBI): domain Eukaryota; kingdom Viridiplantae; phylum Streptophyta; class Magnoliopsida; order Malpighiales; family Passifloraceae; genus Passiflora; species Passiflora organensis. The sequence continues at coordinate 353,186 of JAEPBF010000154.1, forward strand.
GCGGATTGAGCTATGATACATTAGGCAATGTCAAACCCTTGAGATAGGTTGTATAGGCCAAATTCGCATGTGTCGTGTACATTAAACGTGCTGATTGTGTTGTGATATGATTGAGGATGCCCTGTTGTGGTATTATGCCTTGTTCTTGCTTGTGTGTGCTTGTACATGTTTGTGTGTCAGGATCCTTTTTCAGTGGCCATTTGGGGTAAATGCTGATGCTCCTGAGGAGAGGAGATGTTCTTACTGGTATGGGAGTCGTATGGGTGGCGATCCCCAGCTTGTGCACACTAGATGCCTTGTCCTATGTCCTAGCTAGATGCCTTGCCCTGTGTTATGGCAAGATGCATTTATCCTTGTGTGGTTTGGACACTCTAATCTTTGTGTGGTTAGGATGCCTAGTCTTGTGTGCTAGTTAGATGCCTTGTCCTATGTGCTGGCAAGATGAATAGGCTTGTTGTTTAGCTTGTGCGCTAACCTTTTACCCTTTTTGCAATTAATCCTTGGACAATACAGTTAGAAGGGGATGGCCTTTTCTGTTGATGAGATTGAACGATGATTTTCCTGTCTATGTATTTCTAATTTTTGTATGTTTTTGCAGTCCACCCTCAGCCTATAGTTTTGGGCCCTATCCCTATTGTGATTGTTTATTGATTGTGTGTTATCCCTTTAGATGCGTAGGTGAATCTAATGTTGTTCGGGAGATGCTTGTTTAGAATTCTGTAGATCTTATGATGTTGTGACCCTACTGAAATTCTTGTAATCTCACCCTGTTGTTTTCTCTATTTTTCAGGCTTAGGTACATCTTCTATTCGTGGTACCAGTGTGTGAGATCAATGCTGAATAGCGAACGATATTGTATCTCATTCGCGTACCTGTTTTCTTTGTTGCTTGCGCATATAACATGAAGTTTGATTGGACTACTTTCTGGTTTTTGGAATGCCTCCTTTGCTTGCTCATTCCCAAAAATAACTGGGGGGTTACTTGCTGGATTTTAAGATCTCTATGGGACTTGTGTATTATGGTACCTTTATTAAATTACAAAGACTTCTGTTGATATTTTTTTTCACTCCGTATATTGCCAGAATGTTTGTCCATTATCGTGCTCCAACCTTTAAAAAACATAAGAAAGAAACTTAATAAAATCGAAACTTAGGGAGATAAGCCTTTTGAGATTCAGATAGGTCCTAGGTTGGGTTTATTTGGGTTTTACGGTGGTAAGGGACCTAGTAGGTTAGATTGGGGTCCTTACAGGTTGGGTAGCGGAGCCAGGTTTAGGAAATATGATTTGTTGTATGCTAACTTGTTTGTTGATTTTATGTTTGTAGGAACAGACATATGCACACACCCACACACTTAGAGGATTAATGCTGAAAGTAAACTGATGTTAAAAACCTAGTTTGAAATGTTTAAATATTGTGTTTAATTGTTTGATTTGCTTTGTGTTTATATGTGTTCTTATGCATTATGCGATTTGATGTGTTTTACTATGTTTTGATGAGTGCTTTGCTGTGTTCTTTTGTCATTGCCGAATGTGTGTGTTTATTGTTGATGCATGCTGCCAAGTGTTCCTATAAGATTTCTATGATTGCCAAGTATGTCTTTATGTGTTGTTGCCATGATTGCCGAGTGTGATTTGTGTTAACATGTGCATTGCCGAATGCTTTTGTGGATGAATATGATTGTCGACTGATGTGTTTCATTTAAGGGATTGCCAAATGTGTCTTTGCATGTATGTGTGTGATTGTTGAGATTTGTGTGTACTTGTGTGCATGGGTGTTTTATTTTTCAGCATATGCATATCGTCCGGTGTACGCCTCTCCGCCAGGAACCACTTTCTTTTCCTTAGTTTCGTATTCTTGTTATGTGTTGAGTGACCTCATGTGCCTGTATAGTTTGACAAGGCAGAACGCACCGAGGGATCGTCGGGGTAAGTATAAAGCTCAAGCCGAATAGCAACTCGTTGATCAGAATAATCCAAATGAACAAAATGAGGAGGCCTCAAGTTGAGCCCAAAAATCAACCTGAGGCACCAGCCGCATCACCCACACCTGCCATTCATCCTATAATGGCACAAATACTAAACGTGTTGCAAGGGGTTTGCTGCGAATTAGCAGCGAATGGAGGCCCAATTTCAAAATGCATCTGCACCACCTGTGGAAGATCCTATACCTCCATTTGAACCTGTCCAATTGGCTCAACCTAAGGAAGTCAAGAGACTTCCAATTGTCATTACAAAGTTTTTGAAAGAAGCCCATCAGCTTGGATGTAAAGATTTCAGCGGTTCAGGAGGTGCCGCTGCGGCTTGTGAATGGATTAACACCCTATACTGAGTGTCCTTGTTCTTATGCATCTCTGATGATGACAAGGTTACCATCGCCACTTTCTTACTTGAGGAAGAAGCCCTCGCATGGTGGACAGCCGTGAGCTTGCGGTTTGGGGATCGTTTGCCTACGTGGGAGGAGTTCTAGCAAGAATTCGATGAAGGATTCTACACTTGGTTCCACAAAATCGAGCAGCGACAAACTTTCTACAAACTTGAACAAGACACCTATTCAGTGCTAGAATACGATAAAAAACTGAGGAATTTGTCTCGATTTGCGCCAAAAGAGGATAGCTCACCTTATTAGCTTGCTAGATGATTCCAGGATGGGCTGAGTACCAAGATTAAAACAATTACTGGTACAACACCGGTGCAAAATTTGCAAGAATTAATCAATGTTGCAACTGAAGCCAAAAAGATCGTGCAAAACAAAAAACCATCCACAGCACCTAGTAGCGGACCTTTTATGAGAGATTCAAAGTGCAACCGGCTTACAAGACCCTATCCTTTAAGGTCCTACCCTCCGAAGAATATTGGCGATTGGGGTAACTTCAGAAGGAACTTTTCCGATCCTAATTCTAATGGATCTGCGTGGAATTTGCAGTCACGACGATGCTACAGTTGTGGCGAGATGGGCCATGTACAGAGGGAGTGTCCCAAACCAAGACGTATCGCAGGTGCACCGAGTGCCAACCGAGGTGGGTATGCCAATCCCATTAAACCACCAGAATGTGCGCCTGAGGGACTACCAAACGAACCTACAAGTGAGGCACAACCCAGGCCAATAAAATTGCTCACCTTAACTGATGCTAAAGCAAGCCTTGATGTGGTGACAGGTACTATTTCCGTCTTTTCTCAAAATGCTAAAGTGTTATTAGATCTTAGAGTGAATAGATCATTTGTGAGTCCAAAGATAACACTTACTTTAAATCGGCCCCTGTCTCCTCCTATTGTAGTTCTGACTCCTTCGGGAGAGCAATTGACTTATAATCTAGTCTACATCGGTTGTATAGTATGTATGGGTTCGAATATACTTGAAATGGATCTGATTCCATTGGACATCTGAGAGTTGGATGTGATCTTAGGCATGAATTGTCTGGCAAAATATCAAGCCCGAATAGAGTGTTTCACAAAACGTGTGTGGTTCACTCTACTTGATGGTTCTGAATATTGCTTTAAGGGTGATAGGTGAGTTGAAGACACGATTGGAAGATTTGCTGGATTGGGGTTTCATCTAACCCAGTGTAGCACCTTGGGGAGCACCTGTCTTGTTCGTGAAAAAGAAAGACGGTTCGCTGCGATTGTGCTTCGACTGTCGGCAGCTGAATTGTGTGACCGTGAACAACAAGTACCCTCTGCCATGCATCGAAGACTTGTTTGACCAGCTCCAAGGTGCAGTCGTGTTTTCCAAGATCGATCTCAGATCGGGATACTATCAGTTGTGTGTTCGTGAAACTGATATTCCGAAGACTGTATTCAGATCATGATACAGCCACTACAAATTTCTAGTTATGCCATTCGGTTTGACCAATGCACCAGCAGTGTTTATGGACCTGATGAATCGTATTTTTCATGAATTCCTAGACATATTTGTGATAGTATTCATCGACGACATTGTAATTTACTCAAAATCAGAAGAGGAGCATGCTGAGCACTTGCGGATTGTGCTGAAAATTTTGAGGTATCGACACCTGTTTGCAAAATACTCCAAATGTGAATTCTGGTTACACGAAGTTGGTTTCCTTGGCCATGTTGTTTCTGCCCAAATTGGTTGATCCAAAGAAGATTGAAGTCGTAGTTGTTTCGGAACCCCCACGAACTGTATTTGAAGTTCACAGTTTCATTGGCTTAGCTGGATACTACCATCGCTTCGTGGAGAATTTTTTATCACTTGCTAGACCATTGATGAAGTTGACAAGCAAAGGAGAGCTGTTCATGTGGAACAAGAAATGCCATCGAAGTTTCGAAAGAATTATAGAATCAGCTAGTTTTTGCACCTATTCTTACCATACCAGTCGGTGGAAAAGAGTCATGGTGTACAGCGATGCATTGAAATCTGGACTTGGCCAAAGCCACTGATGATGCCAGGGTGTTAGGTGATGGTAGCTCTACCTAAGTGGTCCCCACTCTATAGGATCCTATCTCCTGTTTGTCGACTTGCATGTGTAGTCCCTGTCTCGCTTTATAACTTCGTATTTAGTGTCTCCACACCTCACTACCAGACCTAGAGTACCTTATACGACTTTTGCGCTTTGAATATTCATACTGGTACACATTCGATGCATTATAATATAAAAATACACAACAAAGCATATTCATGTCATTCACTCATCATACTTTAGCATGGCACATTATATCTATGTGATTCATAGTATAGTAGGCGATTTAATACATATCAAGGAAAACAGCATGTATAACTCCGCCATTTCGTATCATATGCAATCATTTAATTTATCAATTCATTATCTTTATTAGCTTTCATGTGATAATTCATGTCAATACTCAGAATATTAAAAAGTTTTGTTCACTCACGAGTTTTAAAGCCCACATATGCATCGATGGATTGTTAAATAGATTCCTCGAAGTCCTGCCATTTGTAGATATCCACCTATGCACAATTATAACCAATATATTTAGAAATCATAGTTAATACAAAATAATACATAAAATCACATGTCTAACCCCTTTAATCGACACATTTCTACCTTCGTATCAAGTTGAAACCAAATCAGAAAATTTTCCTATTTTTCTAAAGTTTATACAATTTATTTTGCATATCAAATCAACTCCAAATTCAACCATGTGATAATTTGGAAATTATGTATAAAGTATCATGTATATATATGATATAAAAATGAAAAGGATAAGATACAAGAGTAATTTTGGTGGTTTAGGACCATGGATAGGTCCCTTGATTGAATATTAACGTTTATGAATTTTTGTTTAATTTTTGGATGAATAACTCTAAATATTGGTATTTTTCTAAGAAATACCATATGGCATTATAATTTCTATTCAATTATGGATGTATGCTCTCCTATGTTTGAACCTCCTTTCTTGCTTTCCAACTTCTGTTCCTTCTTGTTTCCGAAATCTTCTATGAACATTGGTTGGTGTTTGAGATTCTTTTGGGACTTGTGTGTTATGATTCCACTAGTTGTTGGCATTTATAAAGTCTTCCGTTGATGTTTTCTTTCACTCCCTAGAAACTAGAATATTGCTTAAAGAATTACATGCACTAACCTTATAAAAATATCTTAAGTAACCAAAAAAATTGACAACTAGTAAGACTTGAGCCTTGTGGGATTCTAATAAGACCGTGCGAGGGTATATTCAGGTTTCATGGCGGTAAAGGTCCTTATAGAGGGGGAAGGCTGCCGTTTAACCAAAAATGGCATCGTTTTACGGATAAACCTTCTACCATTTTCCTTATTCTCGGTCACCACTTGTTCCTGGTTGGTAAACGGGATAAGATCCCGTAAGTGTGACCAGATGTCCCCAAGCCTTCGAATCGAACCATTCTTCCCCAATAACTATCCTCGAGAGATTGTGAGTCTCATTCTAGCACTACAGTGCTGATTTCCGACCTTCTTATGGTCCGAAATAGGTAAAATATCATCCTGGAAATTGGGATCTTCTTTCTTTTAGTTAGCTCATTTTAGCTTGTAGAAATTAGTTTAGTTTGAGTTTGTTAGATTTGGGTTAGTGTAAGCTTTGTTTCAGTGTAAACTTTGTAAAATTTGAGTGCCAGTTAGGCCAAGGGTCTGGGTACCGGATTGTGACAAATGGTAAAGGAGCCGATCTCACTCCCTCTTCCATGTGGACATCGGCTATGTTGTGTGTTCACATTTGGGCCTATGAGTTTGAGCTTAAGTCAGTTACGTTTGGGCTCAAGTCAGTTATGTTTGGGCTCAAGTTAGTTACGTTTGGGCTCTCCTCGTGAGGGCACAAGAAAAATTTGGAGAGGAAATTGTGAGACCCAATCTGCGTAGGGGTCTGTGTTATCCAATCCCACAACATAAAGGAGTGATGGTATCATTTGTATCAAGATGCATATTTTGGGCCATGTAATTAGAAGCCAAACTCAGCGTTACAGTTGTAATCCATATTGCTCACACACACGTCTGTGCCTGGTAGGCCAAAGTTCCAGGGGCCTGGTCGTGACCAATGATAATGGAGCCTATCTTGCTCTCTCTTCCGTGTGGGCTTGGTCCGTGTTGTGTGTTCATGTTTGGGTTATTGAGTTTGGGGCCAAGTTAATTACGTTTGGGTTTCCTTAGTGAGGACACGAGGTCTATAAGGAGAGGAGATTGTGAGAACTAGCTTACGTAGGGGGTCGTGTTACCCTATCCCATATCGGAAATGAGTGGGAAAACGTCCTGGCTTATATGTATTGTGTGATGGTATCATTTGTAACAGGATGCATCTTTTGGGACATGTGGTTAGAAACCCAACTCAGCATTACAATCGTGATCCATCATGCACATATACACGTCTGGGCCAGCTGGGCCAAGGGTCTGGGGCCGGATTGTGACAAATGGTAGCGGAGCCGATATCACGTCCTCTTCCGTGTGGGCATCGGCTGTGTTGTGTGTTCACATTTGGGCCTGTAAGTTTGGGCCCAAGTCAGTTACGTTTGGGCTCTCCTCGTTAGGAAACGAGGAAAATAAGGAGGCGAGATTGTGAGACCCAGCCTGCGTAGAGATCTGTGTTATCCAATCCCACATAGTAAAGTAGTGGGGGAGGTCTTGGTTTATATGTGAGGACCCGTTCCTGGTAATCGGGAGCCTCACCGCCGTGCAGCTCCGATTGTCCCAACTGGTGGACCAAGCGGAACTACACAAGGCTTATCCGAAAAACACAACATCTGAATTTGTAGAAATATTCAACATTTGAATCTTTTTGTTTAAAACATGGCATGCATCAATTGGTACTCAGCACAATTACAAACAACAGAGTAACAAACACATGCAGCGAAAATATCAGATCACATACAACGGGCCTTACGGCCTCAAACATACAACACCGTGGGTCCACACTCACAGAGTCCCAGAAATTCACAACAACACTACTTCGTATATAGCAAAACATCAGAATATGCAAGCATGAGTTGTACACATATGTACCAGTCAAATACACAAGTATGTAAAGATACAAGAGGATGTGAAAGATGCTGAGTCCAAAACGTGCATGTGCATTTGTCCAGCCCTACGACCAATACCGAGATAGTAACCTCGAAGTTGCACCGCTAATTCTCACAACTTAGTCCTGAAACAAAACAATAGAGAGGGGGAGTGAGATCAAGGACCTCAGTGGAAGTTACTGCATCATAAGCATAAACGGTGGAATGGAGACAAAACTAAAGCATAGTATCAAACATTTATTCAAACCAGTACAATCCATATTCTTCAATGTAGCCATTATAAGTGCACACACCAAAATGCATAAAGAAGTGAAACAGCTTTGATACTTGGCTACTATGCCCAAAATATAACGGGGTGGACACAAACCACTTTCATGTAACCCCCGCTAAAGGGTTACCTAAAAGCCTACTGATGGTTTTCAGTTGTAGCATATGTATAGAAACAAAACCCCACCATCAGTATTGTCCAAAATTGAATGGAGAAACACAAGCTATCACATTCAATTTTCTGTACACGAATATAACGTCGTACTATATATATGAAGCAATTGTACAGCTTCTTCATTCATAGTGCACACAGCACTCCAGATACATAAATATATCCAACCATACCACTCCACGGTAAGCAACTGTCCTCTCTATAAGGACTCCATATACTTACCTAACTGGATCCAGCATTAACCGTCAATTCCAGTACACAATGCATAAACACATAGCATAATTCATCAAGTATGAGTTATTAAATCTAAATATTCATCAAATATTCCATGCATGCATTTAAACATTGCCATCTTATAAATCAGGTGCCAAACATCTCAAAATAATATTCAAAGTATTCAGCCACAATGGCAAAAATGTCTAAGAAGACGAAAAATCATATCGTATGGGAGGTTGCAAAACACGTATGAAAATTCGTATACACCAAACAAACCAGCATGCTTCAGTTTTTGAACATCCGACTGATGCATTCAAACATGGCAAGTAAATGATGATTCTAACAACACATCTTGAACACAATTCAAGTCATGCCTCCATTCAAACCAAAACATGTGATCATCTTGTAATTCTGAAAACAAAACATGACGCGTATGCAAATGAAACATAAACTCCCACCTCTCGTTATGTCGATGGTTCTCCAACAATATCCTTGCCTCTACTGCTCGATCCGGTTCCTCCTAAACAAGCACAACCATACAGCCATACTAAGCATAATCAATCAAGAAATCAAATGGAAAAGAATTGAAAACAATCCTATGGACCCTCTCACGCTGCACACACATCTACCTTACATTCAGCTACTCTCAGTACCAGCTCAACATCTACTGACTACAACCACTCCATTAACATGACCAAACACATCAACATGATCAAGAACATGTCTAAACAACCTCCTGGTACTGTTCATCCGAAATTTCTACAAGAATCATAGGTTGTTTTCAGGCATTTCCATCCATCAAAAACACTCAATTACAACACTAGCAACCTGAATAAACCAACCAATCCCAAAGAAAACCAAAGAGCAACAATTGATGGGAAAAGTGTTTTGGGACAATCCCCCACAAGTTTTTGGGGTTAAAGTGAGCAAAGTGTGGATTTTGGTAGGTTGGAAGGGTGAAGGAAGGAGAAAAACGAGTTAGGTCTGGAATGTGCTGGTCACTTCTGGAAGAGAAGCATTTAAGGGATGAAGTGTGGGCTTGTGGGCTTGTAGGCTGATGGGCTTCAGGCCCAAAGTTCAACAAGGCTGGCCCGTGCCATCGACGGCCCGTTTCATCACAACTGAGCCCAATGGGCTCGGGAAATGTCAATCAAATGGCCCAACAACTTCTGTACATATGTCCAGCTATAACATCAGGGCTGGGCAGGAAAGAAGATAACAAACAGCCCAAACGGCCTGCAGTCGCTTAAAACGACCAAAACTCAATCTGGTTTGTTTTCCACTGACTCAACCTCGATTGTCTAACCTATCTCGCTCACAATCATTCTTAAATCTCACTCACAAGCATACTTAAACACACTCAGATTCGCTCTGGGTTTCCTAAAGGCTTCCTACGGCTGTGTTCCCAAACCAACAGTTTAGCACCGGTGCGTTGCCGTTGACACTAACGCTACCATTGATGCTGCCACTGACTGGCACTACAATAGACGAGATCTCACATTATATGTGTTGTGTGATGGTATCATTTGTACCAACATGCATTTTTTGGGCCATGTGGTTAGCAGCAAACTCAGTGTTACAGTTGTGATACATCATGAACGCATACACGTCCCGGCTCGTTGGGCCAAGGGTCAAGAGGCCAGGTCGTGACCAATGGTAAAGGAGTCAATCTCACTCTCTCTTCCGTGTGGGCTTAAGCCGTGTTGTGTATTCACTTTTAGGCCCAAATCAATTACATTTGGGCTCCTCTTGTGAGGAGACGAGGTCTATAAGAAGAAGAGATTGTGAGACCCAGCCTACGTAGGGGTCTGTGTTATCCAATCCCATATCAAAAAGGAGTGGTGAAGGTCTTGGCTTATATGTGTTGTGTGATGTTATCGTTTCTATCAAGATGCATCTTTTGAGCCATGTGGTTAGAAGCCTAACTCAGTGTTACAGTTGTGATCCATCATATGCACATACACGTCTGGGTGTGTTGGGCTAAGTGTCCATGGGCTAGGTTGTGACAATGGTAAGGGAGCCGATCTCGCTCTCTCTTTTGTGTTGGTTTGAGCCGTGTTGTGTGTTAACATTTGGGCCCATGAGTTTTGACCCAAATTGATTCTATTTGGACTACCCTCGTGAGGACACGAGGTCTATAAGAAGAAGAGATTGTGAGACCCAGCTTTCGTAAGGAGTCATGTTACCGAATCCCACATCAGAAAGGAATGGAGGAGGTCTTGGGCGTATATGTGTTGTTTGAGGGTATCATTTGTAACAAAATGCATCTTTTGGGCCATGTGGTTAGAATCCAAACTTCGTTGTAAGACCCCGAATTTTGAGTCCTAGAAGTCCAGAAGCCAGTGCAGGTGAAAAAACGATTTTGCCCCTGAAGAGAAGGATGTGTGATAGCCGAAATTGGTAAGATTATTCAGTAAATTAATTTGCTTCTAATTCCTTTTGATTTAGGATCTTGTAGATGGGTAATCGTTTTAGGAAAACATCCTTTAAGGTAGATAGTTACCTTAAAAAAAATTAAGGAAGGTAATTTAAGAGTTTTGATTATTTGGTAGATTGTATTGAATTGATAGATTGATTAAAAGTAGTAGACCTAATTCTACACTCATTCAATATAAATAGGAAGCCAACCCCACAAAAATTTCCCCTAAAACCTTACAGAATTCGTATAGGCTTAAAATCCTATACCTCCCATTAGCCGTCAGAATTTGCAGAAACTTTAAACTAGCATAACTCCCTCATCGTTCATTGGATCTATGTGAATAATAGCTTGTTGGAAAGCACTCTTCATCCTCTTTCCAAACATCTTTTTATTTTCTTCGGGAGGATAGTATTTAGTTGTCTAATGTTACTTTGAAAATCGGCGTCGCGTTAGGTTTCCGCCAAATCTTCTTGAATTTCAAAATAGCATAACTTTTTACTCGTTTGTTGGAATCTTTCAAATAATATGTCGTTGGAAAGCTCTTTTCATTCTCTTTCCAAAACTATGTTAATCGAAGATTGGATGTAAATACTTCGTTGTTTTAGGTTAAGACGAAATCGTCTTATGCCCTACTTTTAGCAATAGGTTTTGCATAGTTAATTGGAATGGTAAATTCAGGTTGAATCTTGATAAGTTCCTGGATATCACATCACACATCCAAGGGGGAGGCACCTGCAACATCGGATCACTAGTTTTCTGATAGGTTTGGTGAGTGGTACTGGTAAGGAATAGAGTATGCAATTTATTTTTGGATATGCATGCTTAGTTTGTTTTGTCTTTGTCTGGTGATGATTTAGGTGGTTCAGATTTACTTAATAAAGGCAAAGGAGTAGCTTCTTGTTCAGAGACAAGAGAGGTAGGATCTATGCCTCATCGGTTTCTCCAGAAACCCCCGCTCTTATTTGATGTTTTTGTTACCTGCCTTTGCTGTATTGTTTGTGATTGGATTATGTGGTGAGAATATGAAATCCGGAATGAGATATGAATCTCCTAGGCTGTATAGAACCCCTGAGTTAGGGATTGAGTGCCTGGGATGCTATTGTTATATGAATTGGATGTGTTGATTATTTCCTGACGTGATTGAGAATACCCTATTGTGGTATTGTGCTTTGTACTTGCCTGTGTGTGCTTGTACGTGTTTGTGTGTCAGGATCCTGTTCCGGTGGCCACACAGGGTAAGAACTGATGCTCCTAGGGAGAGGAGAGGTTCTTATCGATTTATGGGAGGTGTATGGGTGTTGAACCAGTAAGTGCACGCTGGATATCTGTCCTTGGTGGCCGGATCCCTGTCTTGCGAGACAGGAAGCCCATATCTTGCGAGATTTGGGGATGCCCTGGTTGTGACTAAGGGAAGACTTGTCCATGTGGGGCTAGTTGACTTATCCTTGCGAGGATAAGGTGAAAGGCTTACTGATTAGTTTGTGTGTTAACCATCTACCCTTTGTGCAGTAAGTCTTGGACAACACAGGTGGAAGGGGATGGCCTTTCTTCATCATTGTGTGTGATTTTGTTGTATTTCACCTGCCTGTGTACTTCTGAACTTTCGGAAGTGTGGTCCTCCCTCACCCATAATCTCGGCCTTAACCTCTTTTTTTGTTTATTGTTGAATTGGGTGATCCCTTTAGTTGTTTAGGGAATGATTTTACGTGAATTTGGGAGATTTGTGTTTAGGGATTTTGTAGATTTTATGATGCTGCGACCCTACTGAGATTCTTGTAATCTCATACCGTTGTTTTTACCATTTTTCAGGCTTAGGTACATCCTCTGTTCGTGGTACCAGTGTGTGAGATCAAGGCTGCACGGCGGGGCGATATCGTATCATAACTTGAAGGATTGGATGATGTTCTGGTTTATTTTTAAGCATTTGTTTGGCTTGCTATTTCCGGAAATTTGTTGATGAATTTCTTATTGGTTATTTGGATCCCTATGGGACTTGTGTGTTATGAATCCAATGGATAGATTTAAGACTTCCGCTGATGATTTTATTTACTCCGTATGTTACCAGAATATGTGTCCAATGGCATGCTCCAATTGATTGATAAGCAACAAAATAAATAAGCTTAAAATCGGTATCATATGAGTAGCCTTGTGAAATTCTAATAGGTCTTAGGTGTCGCTGAGACTTATTTGGGTTTCACGGCGGTAATGACCTTAATAGGAGCAATTAATAATGGTTTAGGAATTAGGGTCGTTACATTCGTGTTACAGTTGTGATCCATCACGCGAACATACATGTCCAGACCCGTTAGGCTAAAGTTCCAGGGATCGGCTCATGACAAATGATAACAGAACCGATCTCGCTCTCTCTTCTGTGTGAGCATGGGCCGTGTTGTGAGTTCACGTTTGAGCTCGTGAGTTTTGGCCCAAGTCAATTCCGTTTGGGCTCCGTTTGTGAGGATATGAGGTCTATAAGAAGGAGAGATTGTGAGACCCAGCCTGCGTAGGGAATCGTGTTACCCAATCCCACATCGAAAAGGAGTGGAGAAGGTTTTGTGCTTATATGTGTTGTGTGATGGTTATGTAACAAGATGCATCTTTTGATCCATGTGGTCAGAAGCCCAACTCAGTGTTACAGTTCTGATCCATCATGTACACATACACTACCGGACCCTCTGGGTTGAGGGTCTGGGGGACGGATCGTGACAAATGATAATGAAGCCGATCTCGCACTCTCTTCCGTGGGGGCTTGAGCTATGTTGTGTATTCACGTTTGGGCTTAAGTCAATTACGTTTGGGCTCCCCTCGTGAGGACACAAGGAAAATAAGGACGGGTGATTGTGAGACATAGCTTGCTCAGGGGTCTATGTTATCCAATCCCACATCGGAAAAGAGTTGTGGAGGTCTTGGCTTATATGTGTTCTGTGATGTTATCATTTGTATCAAGATGCATCTTTTATGCCATGTGGTTAGAAGCTCAACTCAGTGTTACACTTGTAATCCATCATACGTATATACATGTTTGGGCCCATTGGGCTGAGGGTCTATGAGCCAGGTCGTGAAAAATGGTAACAGAGCCGATCTTGCTCTCTATTTCATATGGGCTTGGAACGTGTTGTGTGTCCATGTTTAGGCCCTTGAGTTTGGGCCCAAGTCGATAATGTTTGAGCTCCCCTCGTGAGGACATGAGGTATATAGGGAGGGGAGACTTTGAGACCCATCCTTCGTAGGGGATCGTGTTACTCAATCCCACTTCGGAAAGAAATGGGAGAGGTTTTGGCTTATATTTGTTGTGTGATGGTATCATTTGTAACAAGATGCATCTTTTGGGCCATGTGTTAGAAGCCCAACTCAGTGTTTCAGTTGTGATCCATCACGCATACATACACGTTTGGGCCCACTGGGACTAGAGTCCGGGAGCCGGATTGTGATAAATGTTAACAGAGCCAATCTCACTCCCTCTTCAATGTGGGCTTAGGCCGTGTTGTATATTCATATTTGGGCTCGTGGGTTTGGGTCCAAGTCAGTTATGTTTTAGGCTCCTCTCGTGAGTACACGAGGTCTATAAGGAAGGGAGATTGTGAGATCCAAGCCTGCGTAGGGGTCTGCACTACCCAATCTCACATCAGAAAGGAGTGGGAGAGGTCTTGGTTTATATGTGTTGTGTGATGCTATCATTTATAACAAGATGTATCTTTTGGCCATGTAGTTAGAATCCCAATTCAGCATTATAGTTGTGATCCATCATGCGCACATACAGATCCGGACCTGCTAGGCTGACGTTCGTGGAGCCGGATCTTTACAAATGTTAACGGACCTGATCTCGCTCTCTCTTTGCTTGTGTGCTTGGGCCGTGTTGTGTGTTCAATTTGGGTCCAAATCAATTATGTTTGAGCTCCCCTCGTGAGGACGCGAGGTTTATAAGGATGGGAGATTGTGAAATTAAGCCTACCTAGGGGGTCGTGTTATCCAATCCCACATCGGAAAGGAGTGGGGGAGGTCTTGGGCTTATATATGTTGTGTAATGGTATCAATTGTAACAAGTTGTATCTTTTGGGCCAAGTGGTTAGAAGCCCAACTCAGCTTTACAATTGTGATCCATTATGCAAAATATACACGTCCGGTCTTGCTTGGCCAAGGATCCGGAGGCCGGGTCGTGACATTCTGGGTCTGGTAGAATGGTTTGAAGACGTCAAACAAGAGGTATTAAGGATGGAATGAGTTTTTATTTGTTTTATTGTTACTTAATTATGAATCAGGATCCTACAGTATGGGAATCATTAAGTCGAGCTACCATCACCTAATGTTCATCATCGTTAGTGGATCTGGCTAGTCAATTAATTTGATATGGAATTGTCTAGTGCATGCAATAATAAGATAAATGGAAAAATAATGACATCAGAGTACCACTGACAAACTCCATTCTTGTCCCTGGCCAAGATAGACTGAAAGATATTACCAAGCATAAATCATGGTCATGCGTATGCGTGTATTAAAGAGTCATATGTTTGCTACATGTTATATGAATGCGAGTATATGTGTTAAATTATAAATTGATAAATTCATTAAATGCCAACATGTTTCCTTGACTTATATTATGATTATGTGTGAATTACTTTGCATGTTTTTTCCGTCCGCTCACCTGACAGGATTCTGCAAGTATATTGGCATGAGTGCAAGAATGATAATGTAACGACCTCAATTCCTAACTATTTTTAATTGCTCCGATTAAGGTCATTACCGCCGTGAAACCCAAATAAACCTAAATGACACCTAAGACTTACTTGAATCCCACCAGGCTTATCATGAACTACCGATTTTTAGCTTGTTAGTTTTATTGCTTATCAACAATTGGAGCATGACATTGGACACATGTTCTGGTATCATACGGAGTAAATAAAACATCAGCGGAAGTCTTAAATTAAATCTTTGGGTTCATAACACACAAGTCCCATAGGGATCCACATAACCAGCAAGAAATTCTTCATCAAGGTTCGGAAATAGCAAGTAAAGAAGAGTGCTTAAAATAAACCAGAAAGTTGCCCAATCATTCATGTTATATGCGCAAGTAACAAGTATGCAAATGTTATGCGATATCGCCCCGCCGTGCAACCTTGATCTCACACCCTGGTACCTCGAACTGTGAATGTACCTAAGCCTGAAAAATGGAAAAAAACAACGATTTGAGATTACAAGAATCTCAGTAGGGTCACAACATCATAAGACCTACAGAATCCCTAAACACAAATCTCCCAATTCACATAAGATCATTCCTAAACAACTAAAGGGGATCACGCAATTCAAAAACCAATCAAAAGAGGTTAGGGCCGAATCTATGGCTGAGGGAGGACTGCAAACACTTCCGAAAGCTCAGAAGTACACAGGCAGGTGAAACATATCACATTTCCCTCGGCAATGAAGAAGAAAAGCCATTCCCTTCCACCTGTGTTGTCCAAAACTTACTGCACAAAGGGTAGATGGTTAACACGCAAACTAATCAGTAAGCCTTTTATCTTGTCCTCGCAAGGACAAGTCGACTAGTCCCACATTGACAAGTCTTACCTAGTCAGATACCTACTAGGGCATCCCAGGTCACATACCTACTAGGGCTTCCTGCCACACAAGGACCAGACCTCCAGCGAGCTCTTGCTGGGATTTTCCGCCCATACAACTCCCATACCAGTAAGAACCTCTCCTCTCCCTAGGAGCATCAGCGTTTACCCGGAATGGCCACCAGAACAGGATCCTGACACACAGACACGTACAAGCAAACACAGGCAAGTACAAAGCATAATACCACAACAGGGTATCCTTAATCATGTCAGAACATAATCAACTTATCCAATTCATATAACAATTGCATCCCAGGCACTCAATTCCTAACTCAGGGGTTCTATATAGCCTAAAAGATTCATATCTAATTCCGCATTTCATAATCTCACCCTATAATCCAATCACAAACATTACAACAAGGGCAGGTAACAAAAACATCAGAAAAGAGCAGGGGTCTCTGGAGAAACTGATGAGGCGTAGATCCTACCTCTCTTGTCTCTGAACAAGAAACTACTCCTTTGCCTTTATTAAGTAAATCCAAACCACCTAATTATCTGTGAGACCTCACCCTTCTGAGAGTAGCTTACAATAGATTGCAGATTTGATTCGTAAATTTTTTTCGTTGGGTGCGTCAGCTTTAGGGAGTCCTTAGCGTGTTTGAGTGCTTTAGGGTGTCTAGGTGTGATCGAGAGTACGTTAGAAGCGTGATTGAGGATTGAGTCAGTGGAAATTGGAATTTGACAGATTATGACCCGTTTTGAGTAACCATGAATTTTTGGGTCAATTACTATTCATCGAGCCCAAATACTATTCATAAGCCCAATTGATTAATTGTGTCAGCCCATGTACTAGCTAACCCATTAGTTACACTTGTGTCAACCCATGTACTAGCTAACCCATTAGTTACACTTGTGTCAGCCCATGTACTTGCTAACCCATTAGTTACACTTATGTCAGCCCATGTACTTGCTAACCCATTAGTTACACTTGTGTCAGCCCATGTATAACCCATTAGTTACACTTAAGTCTTGCCAATTGTGCATTAAACACAGCAGACCATTCATTTCATCTGCCCTAAATTCCTTTCCCCGTTTTTCTCTTCTCTTCACCATCCAAGAGCACCAACATTCACCTTCAACTCATTTTTACCTCAGAAATTGTTAGGGGATCATACCCTAACACTTCCCTAGTGTTTTCCACACATTTCCACTGGTAGTTTGGTGGGTGGGGGTGATTTCTAGAGCTGTTTTCATTCTGGACGAAAATTGAGATTTTACTGGTAAGTGGTTTAATTCTTGTTTCCATGCTTCTAAGATAGTTCCTTTAGGTTGCTAGTAATGTTGCTGAGTTAATTTAGTGAGTGATTGTGTCTGGAAACACCCTGAAAGTTTTGTGTAATTCTCGGGTGAACAGTGTCAGAGGGTGGAATTTGAATGTTCTTGATGAATTAGGTGTATTGGTTGCATGAGATAAGTTCTGTATGTATGGAATATGAGTTGAGGGATACAGGTTTTGTCATTAAGTGTTATTGTGATGTGTGAATGCTTGCTGGTCAGAGTTGTGATTAAGGGGGAATGGTTGTGAGTTTATGGAGTGGTATGAGTTTGAGCAGTGACATTAAATTGTTCAATTGCAGAGGAGTGTTGAGTGGTAATTGTGAGAGGGTCTTTTAGGTTTCAATTTCAGTTGTAGTGTCTGATCACTTGAACTTAGGGTAGCTTACGGTTCTCTGATTGTCTTATGTGTATAGGTGGTATTGCGGCAACTGAGAAAGGCAAAGGTATCGCTGGTACGTCGTCAGCGCGACAAGAGGTGGGAGTTTAAGTTTCATCTGCATACGCGTACTGGTTGATTTGTTTAATTAAAATTGGATTGCATGGTTTGATTTGAATAGAGGCATTGCTGGTACTCTGATAACTAATCATGTTAGACTCATATGAATGTTTGTCATGCTTTGGAACGCATTAAATATATGTTCAAAACTAAGCATGATGGCTGTGTGTTGTGCATTGTGTTGCCATGAGTGGATTGCTGCTTGTAACTGAGTGTGTGGCAACACAAGGGAGACTTGTTAAAAACGTGAGATTGGCCTAATGTGGAACTGGATAAATACATAGCATGCATTACAAGTTTTCCCTAAACGATTCTTAGGAATTTACTGGAATTGACGAACTATGCTTGATCAAGCTAGGTAAGTATATGGGGATCCCAGCTGAGGGGACAGTTGCTTACCTTGGAGGGTTATGGAGGATATATCTGTATGAATGGTTGAGTGCACTATAAACTATCAGTCCTCATGATGCTGTATGCATACATCTACGAAACTGAGATGGAATCTGATAATTTGATTTCCTCCATTCAGTTTCGGACAACCTTGATGGTAGGGGTTTTGAACTACTAAATTAAAACCATCAATGGGCTTCCAAGTGATCCTTTAGCGGGGATTATTCGGGAGTGGTTTGTGTCTGCCCCGGTAGGTTTGGGCATACTAGCCGTGTATCAGAAAGATGATTTTCTGCAATTGCATAATGTTTTGGTCATTGTGCATTGTGCATTGTGCATTGTGAATTTCGTTATGTGCATATATGAGCATGAGACTCAATTGTGTTACGTACTTGCTTTACAAACTGATTTAGTAACTGCCTCTATTCCAACGTTTGTGCTTATGACGCGGTACTCCCACTGAGGTCCTTTGATCTCACCCCCCTGCTTTATTTTCCTCAGGGCTAAATTGAGAGCTAGCAGTTCAGCTTCCAGGTTACGATTCCATTGTTGGTCGTAGGGCTGGACATTGTACTCCACAGATTTTGGACACTCGGCATTATTTGTGTTGTCGGTATACATTTGACGTGTGCATATGTATGCTAAACGTGTGAATCTGGAATTTAAATTTTATACTGCAAAGTTTATATGACAGTGCGATATTATGTGAAATGTTTGACAGAATTATATCGTTGGTTGATATGTGTAAAAGACTTCCGCTGACGGTTAATAATTCCGTTGTTGATTTTTGCTGAGTTGTTATAATAACGTGCCATGCTTCAATTTCAAAGGAAAGTTTCAAGATTGGGAAATGATTTTACAGTAAGCCTTGTGTGATTTTGATTGATCCACCCGTTGGGTCGATCGGGGTTGCACGGCGGTGAGGTTCCCATTTACCGGGAAACGGGTCCTCACATTATCACTAGGCAAAGACAAAAGCAAACTAAGCATGCATATTCAATAATCAATTGAATACCCTATGTCCTTACCAATACCACTCACCAAATCTATCAGAAAACCAGTGATCAGACGTTGCAGATGCCTCCCCCTTGGATGTGTAATGTGATAGCCAGAAACTTAACAAGATTCAACCTGAATTTACCATTCCAATTAACTATGCAAATTTTGTCGCTAAAGGTAGGGCATAGGACGATTTCATCTTAACTTTAAACAAGGAAATATTTACATCAAAGCTTCGATTTATATATGGTTGGAAAGAGGATGAAAAGAGCTTTCCAACGAGCTATTATTTGTAAGGATCTGACAAACGAATAGAAAGTTCTGCTATTTTGAAGTTCAAGAAGATTTGGCAAAAACCTAATTCTGCCGTCGATTTTCAAGTTAACCTTAGATAAAGAAATACTAACATCCTGAAAAAAAATAAATAATGGTTGGAAAGAGGATGAAAATATCTTTCCAACAAGCTATTATTTGCAGAGATATAACAAACAACAAAAGAGTTATGCTATTCTGAATTTCAAGAAGATTTGCAGTGCCTCCGAATTTCAACTTGACATTTGAGAAATAAATACTAACCTCCTGATGGAAACTAAAATTTTTTTGGAAAGAGGATAAATAGAGCTTTCCAACAAGCTATTATTCGCAGAGATCCGACGAACGATGAGTGAGTTATGCTGGTTTGAAGTTTCTGCGAATTATGGCGGCTATAGGGAGGTATAGGGTTTTAGGCTCATACGAATTTGTAAGTTTTCTATGAATGATTTTTGTGGGGTTGGCTTCCTATTTATAATGAATGGGTATAGAATTATGATTACTACTTTTAATCACTTTATCATAATAAGATAATCTACCAGATAATTAAACTCTAAATTATCTTTCCTATTTTTAGGGTCTTTAATCTCTAAGGCCATTATCCCTCTATAAGGACAATCTCTAAGGCAATTATCCCTCTATAAGGACAATCTCTAAGGAAATTATCCATCTATAAGAACTTAGATCAAAGGGAATTTAAAACAAAGTTAACTACTAAACAATCTTACCAATTTCGGCCATCACACATCCTTTCCTTCAGGGGCAAAATCATCTTTTCACCTGCACTGACTTCTGGACTTCTAGGACTCAAAATTCGGGGTTTTACAGATAAATAGTAGCTCACTCTCAGACAATATGAGGAAACGAAAGGAAATAGATGATGGAACGAGTGCGATTGAGGTAATGTTAAGAGCATTACATTTATAGCATTTACCCTAGAATGTTTGAGTATATTAGAGCCAGTGTAATAATTTTATTCCTGGTGTTAAATGTTCGATTAAATATTCATCGATGATACCCAGATATCATCATTTCTCCCTTGTATTATCGCTGCCTAATATATCGATAAATCGTTTTAATTATTATCTCTGCTTAATTTTGTACCATTAGCCATGTAAGTCTATTGTATATACTATTGTGTGTCATAACAGTATGTGTAATGAGCCTACGTCAGGTTGTCGCGCGTGATCTTCGGTGTCCGTAGCGTGCCATACATGGCTTGTTGATTTTGACCAAAAAATAAAAATGATAGAAAATGATTTAAAATTGGGAAAAATAGAAATAAATTGAGAAAAAATATGAAACATTTCTAGAAAATAGAGAAAATTATGAAGATTCTGGTGATATCAATTTTGGATGATTTTGATAGGTATAAAAGTTAGTAGAAGTTCTGGTTATTAAGAAAAAATACAAAAAATAACCATATTGAATCCAGGACGATCGTGGAACATCTAGGATAGGGTTGATGGCCTAAAAAAGTTTATTATGAGGTTATTGAGACTTGTATAATGATATTAAGTATCGAACTATGATTATATGTGTAGGTATACATTAAGTGGATAGGAATCCAGAGCGAATACAAATTGAATAAGAAAGAGAATCAGGACTACGAAACTATGAATGGACGGTTTTAAATTACTTCCAATCATTTTAGATGAATTTGGATTGATTCCATGTGATGTGTGATATCGGTGAGTTGTTTGCATGTATAAACGCATAATCAATGGGAAATTTCTTAAATCATGGCAAATCTCGACTTACATGCATTGAATAGGAACAAAACATGATTTTGTGATTATTTATTGAGTAATTTTTAAATATTACAACTATGCCTAAGATAACCATGATATGGGAAACGATAGTGTAAGAACCTAAACCCAACCTAATTAGGACCCTTGCTGCCGTGAAACCCAAATAAGCCCTCGTAAGGTCCTATTTGAAGTCCATAAAGCTCAAGCCACCTAATTGTCAATTTTATTGGTTAATTATATGCTATTAAAAAGTTAGAGTATATTTATACATTAATGAATTTCTGGCTTATATGGAGTAAAAGATAACATCAGCGGAAGACTTACATTAACACTGAAAATAGGTGGAAACATAACACACAAGTCCCATAGGAATCTTAAAACATCAACCAATAGTATCATGAATATTTCTGAAGCAACAAGAAAGAGGAAGAGGGATTGAAAAGCCAGAATTCAAATCCACACAAGTTCAAAGACATAGCACACGGATTCAATAGGAAAGGGGTGCAAATGAAGTGCAAATTCGTTCAACCGTGCAGCCTTGATCTCACACCTTTGGCACCAGCAACAAATCACACACCTAAGCTTGCAAAGGGGAGAAATAAGAGGTTGAAATTACAATAATTTCAGTAAGGTCACAATATCATAAGTCCTAGGAATTCCCAATCAAACATCTCCCAATAACCACAAGATCAACACCTAAAACTAGCTAAGATATCCAATTAAAACCGCAAGCATAAACCACACATAATATAGGCTAAAATCATCACAAGCACACACAATGTAAGGGTAGGATGAAATTGGTAGAAAACAAAGGGAAAGGCTGAAAATATTTCACATCAAGAAGCACCCAGGCAGCCTATAACATAATCTGATTTTCAAAACCAAAATTTGTCCCCATTTGCCCATATTGTCTAAGGTCAAGCTGTAAAAAAGGTAAAATGGTTAGACAATCAATACTACAGCAAACTTTTTAGTTGTCTTTGACATCTAGACTTTAACTAGCCTAGGACCACTCTTCCAGTTACGCACACAAGTCAACCTGCCACTAAGAAACAAGACATCCTAGCGTCCAGACTTGAATTGTCCTATAGGGCATTGCCTACAAAGCATCGTCTACAAGGCATTGCCTACAAAGCATCGTCTACAAGGCATCCTGATGTCCATACTTGAACCGCCCCTACAAGACATCCAGCGAGCTCTTGCTGGGAATAACCACCCATAAACCTCCCTATTCGGTAAGCATCTCTCCTTTCCCTAGGAGCAACAATAGTTACCTCACATGGCCAGTGACAAAAGGATCCTTAAAACAAAGCACAAACAAAGCACATACACGTATACACACATAGTCTACGCATACAAAAATCTCAGCAAAGGATCCTCAATTAAATCACAATACAAATCAATGATCAATCTTCAAAGTCATAACCGAATTAGGTAACCTATTGCCCTATTAAATTCCGAGATTCCCTATCACCATAATCACACCATTACACAAGCATATAATCCAGAATAGGTAGTTGAATTCAATCATATTCATACAATCAAACAATAGAGTAACCAAATGAACCGATGAGACATAGATCCTACCTCTCACGTGTCTCAACAAGATGTAATCCTTTGCCTATCCAATAAGATCAAAACCTCATAAATCATCACAAGGCAAAGACCACACAATACTAAGCAATAAGATACTTTATTAAGAACCAAAAACATTGGGAATGCTTACCAATTAACCTACCAAAATCCAACAACCCAGATGAAGCAATATATTCCCCTTGAATATGTGATGTGATGGCCAAAAATTCAGCAAGAAATGACCTAATTAGTCACCTTAATTCATCATACAAATTTTGGCAACACCTTACGATTTATAGAGCAAATTGTGGTTTCATTATACACATAAGAAGAAGCTGCGATTTTATATGAATAAGGAAGGAATAGGTGTCAGACACTCAAAAAATTAAAAGAAACAATAACTAAATGTAAGGACCCCAGTCTGACCTATTAGGACCCTTACCCCGTGAAACCCAAACAAGCCCAACCTAGGACCTTTCTGAATCTCACAAGGCTTATCCTCTCTAAATTTCGATTTTATTAAGTTTTCTTTCTTATGTTTTTAAAGGTTGGAGCATGATAATGGACAAACATTCTAACAATATACGGAGTGAATAAAAACATCAGCGAAAGTGTTTACAATTTATTAAAGTTACCACAACACACAAGTCTCATCGGGATCTCAAAATCTAGAAAGTAAATCTCCAATAAATTTCAGAAATAAACAAGCAATAGAGGCATTCAAATAATAAGAAAGTAGTCTAATCAAACTTCATGTTATATGTGCAACCAACCAACGAAACAGGTATGTAAGCCCCGATCCTTCCTAGTTTAGATATCCAAGAAGTGTAGGAAGTCCAGGAGTCGATGCAGCTGAAATGACTATTTTGTCCCTAAAGAAATGGATTCGTGATAGCCTAAAATGGTTGCTGTCAGATATTTTCTATTTTAATTCTGGTTTTTATATGAATTTTCTTTAGTTTTATCCCTTATTATCTAAGGTATTAGATAATTCTTCCTTTTAAATAGAATATATCTTTTAATAGATTTATCCTTTTAAATAGAATTATCCATCTAATAGAATTATCCTTTAATTATTTTTTAAACTTCAAAATAGGGATTTATCTCTTAGCTAAACCTCTTTAGACACCTATAAAAGAGTAGCCAGCCTATCCCACCTAAACATACCAAAACCCATATAGAAATTTCGTAATTTATCCCTTTCTTCTCAATTTCCGATTTTTGCCTAAACCCTAGCCGAAACTTCTTGATCTTCATCTTGACATAACTCTCTCATCCTTTATCGGATTCTTGAGAATAATAGCTTGTTGGAGAGCTCCCTTCATTTCTCTTTCCAACCATATTACGTTTTGCATCTCTAGGTTAGTTTTTCTTTGTTAAAAGTTAAATCGTATTTTGACCGAATTGCCAAAATCTGCTTGATCTTCAAAATAGCATAACTCTGTCATCCTTTGTCGGATTCTTGCGAATAATATCTTGTTGGAAAACTCTCTTCATCCTCTTTCCAACCATTTTAGGTTTTTAATCTGAAGGTTAATTTTTCTTTGTTAAAAGTTAAATCATATTTCGGTAGAATTGCCAAAATCTACTTGAACTTCCAAGTAGCATAACTCTCTCATCCTTTGTCGGATTCTTGTGAATAATAACTTGTTGGAAAGCTCTTTCCGTTATCTATCCAGGAATCTTGGATTTTTCTTCTGGAGGTTAGTTATTCTTTTCCGTAATTTAGGTCGATATTCGGCGAGATTAGGTTTCAAAATTTTGTAATTCTGCTTTCAATTGATTTCTGTTATTGTTCCTCTTGTTTGTATGATTGTTTAGCATCCATTCCTGATTTTAAAATCATGAATTCATCCTTTGAATCTTCCCTATTCATGAAATCAGCATACCCTACCTTTGCCCTATTGATGCCTATCTTGATCAACTGATTAACCTATTGGATTCTGACATTGTTTCTTTTGATTGTACGTACATGTTATATACACATATTCCTTTCTTAACTTCATGAAATCACAACCCCTAACCTCTTTAATGTTAAAATCGCAAGTTTCCCTATAAACCTTAAGGTGTTGCCGAAATTTGTATATTGAATTAGGGTGAAATATCAAGTAGATTATTACTGAGTTATTGGCCATCACATCATGTAATCAGGGGAAAGATATTGCTCCATCCGGATTACTGGATTTGGGTAGGTTAATTGGTAAGGATTCCTAATGCCTTTGGTTTTTAATTAAGTAGTGTTATGGCATAGTATTCTGTGGTCTTTGCCTTATAATTGTTTAGGAGATTCTGCTCTTATTGGAAAGGAAAAGGATTGCATATGATTTAGCCACGTGAGAGGAAAGATTTATGCCTCATCAGTTCCTTTGGTTACCCTATTGTTTGATTGTTTGAATATGAGTGAACTCGATTGCCTATCTTGGTTATATGCTTGCGGAATGTGTGATTATGATGATAGGGAATCTCGGAAGTTAATAGGAAAATAGGTTGCCCGATTTGGTTATGACTTTGAGGATTGATCTTTGATTTTAATTGAGATTTGATTGAGGATCCTTTGTTGTGATTTGTGTATGCGTGTACTATGTGTGTATGCGTGTATGTGCCTTGTTTGTGTTTTGTTTGAAAAATCCTTTGGCGCTGGCCATGAGAGGTAAGTATTGTTGCTCCTAGGGAGAGGAGAGATGCTTAACGAACCTGTGATGACCCCAATTCCTAACTATTACTATTTGCTCCGATTAAGGTCATCACCGCCGTGAAACCCAAATAAGCCAAAATGACACCTAAGACCTATCTGAATCTCACCAGACTTATCATTAACTTCCGAATTTTAGCATGTTTATTTTAATGTTTAACAACAATTGGAGAATGATATTGGACACACATTCTGGTAACATACGGAGTAAATAAAGCATCAGCGGAAGTCTTTAGATTAAATCATTGGGTTCATAACACACAAGTCCCATAGGGATCCAAACAATCAGCAAGAAATCCTCCAACATATTTCAAAAATAGCAAGCAAAGGAGGGATCTGAAAATAAACCAGAAAGTAGCCCAATCATTCATGTTATATGTGCAAGTAAACAAGGATCAAGTATGCAAATGTGATGCGACATTGCCCCGCTGTGCAACCTTGATCTCACACACTGGTACCACGGACAATGGATGTACCTAAGCCTGGAAAATGGTAAAAACAACGGTATGAGATTACAAGAATCTCAGTAGGGTCACAGCATCATAAGATCTGTAGAAACCCTAAACAAAAATCTCCCAATTCACATTAGATCATTCCTAAACAACTAAATAGGATCACACAATTCAAGAATCAATCAAAAAGAGGTTAGGGACGAATCTATGGTTGAGGGAGGACTACAAACACTTTCGAAAGATCAGAAGTACACAGGCAGGTAGAACTCATCAAATTACTCTCGGGAATGAAGAAGAAAGACCATCCTCTTCCACCTGTGTTGTCCAAGGTTTACTGCGCAAAGGGTAGATGGTTAACACACAAACTAATCAGTAAGCCTATTCATCTTGCCTCACAGGGACAAGTCGTCTTGCCACACACAGACAAGTCGTCTTGCCACACACAGACAAGTCGTCTTGCCAAACACGGACAAGTCTTCTCTAGCCACACACGGACTAGGGCATCCCAAACCTAGCAAGGACTTGGGCATCCCAAACCTAGCAAGGACTTGGGCTTCCTATCTCGCAAGGACAGGGTTCCGGCCTCGTAAGGACAGATATCCAGAGCGCGCATGATGGGGTTTGCCGCCCATACAACTCCCATACCAGTAAAAACCTCTCCTCTCCCTAGGAGCATCAGCGCTTATCTCGAATGGCCACCGAAAAAGGATCCTGACACACAAACACGTACAAGCACACACAGGCAAGTACACAGCATAATACCAAAACAGGGTATCCTCAATCATGTCAGAACACAATCAGCATATTCAGTTCACATAACATATGCAACCCAGGTACTCAATACCTAACTCAGGGGTTCGATATAGCCTATGAGATCCATATCTCATTCCGAATTTCATACTCTCACCCTATAATCGAATCGCATGCAATACAACAAGGGCATGTAACAAATATCAAGAAAATAACAGGGTCACTGGATAAACCAATGAGGCGTAGATCCTACCTCTCTTGTCTCTGAACAAGAAGCTACTCCTTTGCCTTTATTAGATATTTCTGAACCACCTATATTATCACCAGGCAAAGACGAAAACAAACTAATCATGCATATTCAATAATCAATTGAATACCCTATTTGCTTACCAATACCACTCACCAAACCTATCAGAAATCAGTGATCAGACACTGAAAGTGCCTCCCCCTTGGATGTGTGATGTGATAGCCAGGAACTTAACAAAATTCAACCTGAATTACCATTCCAATTAATTATGAAAATTTCATCGTCGAATTTCAACATATCCTTAGAAAAAAAAATTTATGTGCAAACAACAAAATATATATTGTTGGAAAGAGGATGAAAATATCTTTCCAACAAGCTATTATTTGTAGGGATCTGACAAACGATGAGAGAGTTATGGTATTTTGAAATTCAAGAAGATTTGGCGAAAACCTAACTCCACTGCCGATTTTCAACTTATCTTTAGACAAAGAAATACTAACCTCCTGACAAAAAACCAAAGATGGTTGGAAAGAGGATGAAGAGATTTTTCCAACAAGCTATTATTTTTAGAGATAAAACAAACGATGAAAGAGTTATGCTATTCTGAATTTTAAGAAGATTTGGCAGTGCCGTCGAAATTCAACCTAACCTTAGAGAAAGAAATACTAACCTAATGACAAAAATCCAAAGCTTTTTGGAAAGCGGATGAAGAGAGCTTTCCAACAAGCTATTATTGGCAGGGATCCGATGAACGATGATAGAGTTATACTGGTTTGAATTTTCAGTGAATTTTGGCGGCTATAGTGAGGTATAGGGTTTTAGGTTTATACGAATTTTGTATGTTTTCTATGAATAATTTTTGTGGGGTTGGCTTCCTATTTATAATGAATGGGTATAGAATTATGATTACTACTTTTAATCACTTTATCAAAATAAGATAATTTATCAGATAATTAAACTTTTTAATTATCTTCCCTTATTTTTAGGGATTTTAATCTCTAATGCAATTATCTATCTATAACGACTTAGATTAAATGGAATTTAAAACAGAATTAACTACTAAACAATTTTACCAATTTCAGCCGTCACACATCCTTTCTTTCAGGGGAAAAATTATCTTTTCACCTGCACTGGCTTCTGGACTTTTAAGACTCAAAATTCAGGGTCTCACATCCTCCCCTCTTTATAACAATTTCATCCTCGAAATTTTTAACATAAATACCTGATCAAACAGGTAAGGAAATTTTGCACGCATAGATTCCTCAGTCTCCCAAGACTATTCCTCCATTTGGCCATTACGTCAAACAACTCGTACTAAAGGCATGCTTCGACTACGAAGCTGTCGAACTGACCGATTTAGTATGGCAACTGGCTGTACGGGATATGATAGGTCTTCAGCAACTTCAACTGGTGGTTCTTTAAGCACATGAGCCGGATCTCGTATATACTTTCTTAGCATTGAAATGTGAAATACGTTGTGAATTCTTTCCATATTTGGAGGTAGTGCAAGTCGATATGCAACAGGGCCGATTCTATCGACAATGTCATATGGACCATTGTAGCGAGGTGCTAGCTTACCTCGCTGCTGAAAACGAAGGACTCCTTTCCATGGGGCAACCTTCAAAAATACTTTGTCACCTATTGCAAATTCTAGCTCCCTTCGTCGATTGTCAGCGTAGCTTTTCTGTCGATCCTGGGCTGTTTTTAACCTTTGTCGAATCAAGCTTAATTGTTTTGTTGCTTGGTCAATTAATTCTGGATTGTCTAGGCATCTCTCGCCTACTTCATTCCTGCAAATGGAAGTTCCGCATCGTCTTCCATATAGTGCTTCATAGGGTGCCATTCTGATGCTTGCATGAAAACTATTGTTGTAAGCAAATTTTGCCAATGGCAGGCATCGATCCCAACCGGTTTGCTGATCCAATACACTCGCTCGTAGCATGTCTTCGAGTGTCTGAATCGTCCTTTCTGATTGACCATCGGTCTGGGGATGAAATGTTGTACTAAAATTCAATCTTAAACCCATTGCATTTTGGAATTTCTCCCAAAATTGTGATGTGAAACGAGAGTCACGATCTGAAACAATAGAAACTGGTACTCCATGCAATCGAACAATCTCATCAAAGTAATGAACTGTCAATTTTTCTGGTGTATCTGTCACACGTATAGGAAGAAAGTGTGCAGATTTCGTCAGTCGATCCTCGATCACACAAATGGCATTGTGTCCTCGCTACGATCTAGGCAAACCGGTCACAAAATCCATTGTGACGTGCTCGCACTTCCATTCTGAAATCGAAAGTGACTGAAGTAGACCAGCGGGTCTTTGATGTTCTATCTTTACTTGTTGACATACGAGGCATCGGGCAACGAATTCAGCAATTTGACGTTTCATGTTTGGCCACTAATACTGCTCCTTCAAATCTCGGTACATCTTAGTGCTTCCAGGATGAATACCAAACTTCAAACTATGCGTCTCTGATAGAATAAGGTTACAAATATCAACATTTTGTGGAACACATACCTGGTTTCTGAAGACTAGTACTTCGTCATCTCGTATTCTGAAATCACGAACTATGGCATCAACACCATCAGTAAGTTGTTTCCGAATTTCAGTAAATTTTGGATCCTCTAATTGTTGATTCCGGATTTCTTCAATTAAGGTAGGTGCGACTTCGATTCGTGCCAACAACGAACTAGAGAAATCGGTGCCAAGATGCACACGATTAGTTTTCAGTTCCAACATCATCGATAGGTACACATGTAGGCCAAAACTGATGGGGAAGGAGGATGAAATTTTTGGCTGAGGGCATCAGCAACAACATTCGTCTTTCCAGAATGATATTCAATGATTAGATCATAGTCTTTAATCAGCTCCACCCATCTTTGTTGTCTCATATTCAATTCTTTTTGAGTGAGGAGGTACTTCAGGCTTTTGTGGTCAGTGAAGATTCGGCACATCTCGCCGTATAATTAATGTCGCCATATTTTTAAGACAAATATCACGACTGCAAGTTCCAAGTCATTCATAGGGTAGTTTCTCTCGTGCGGTCGCAATTGCCGGGAAGCATAGGCAATGACTTTCCCATCTTGCATCAATATGCATCCAAGTCCAGATTTTGACACGTTGCTATAAACCACATACTCCTTTCTGCAAATAGGTAGGGTAAGGATAGGTGCAGAAACTAACCGATTCTTTAGCTCTTCGAAACTTTGCTGGCATTTCTCGTTCCATACGAACGGCTCACCCTTGCGTGTCAGTTTTTTCAATGGTCTGGCAAGCGATGAAAAATCCTCCACAAAGCGACAGTAGTATCCCGCTAAGCCAAGGAAATTACGAACTTCGAACACACTTTGCGGAGGTTCCCAAGCAATCATGGCTTCAATCTTCTTTGGATCAACCAACACACCTTGGGCGGAAACAATATGGCCAAGGAAACTAACTTTACGTAACCAGAATTCGCCTTTTGAGTACTTTGCGAACAACCGTTGATCCTTCAAGATTTTAAGCACAATCCGCAAGTGCATAGCATAATCCTCTTCCGATATTGAGTAAATCAGAATGTCGTCAATGAAGACTATCACAAATTTATCCAAGAATTCGAGGAACACACGATTCATCAAGTCCATAAACACAGCTGGTGCATTGGTCAAGACGAATGGCATAACCAGAAATTCGTTGTGGCCGTATCGCGATCTGAACGCGGTCTTCGGAATATCAGCATCACAAACTCACAATTGATGGTATCCAGATCTGAGATCGATCTTGGAGAATACGGCTGCACCTTGGAGTTGTTCAAACAAATCGTTGATGCGTGGCAAAGGGTATTTGTTCTTCACAGTCACACGATTCAGCTGCCGATAATCGATGCACAATCGCAGCGAACCGTCTTACTTTTTCACGAACAGAGCAGGTGCTCCCCAGGGCGACACACTAGGTCGAATAAAACCACGATCCAACAAATCTTCCAATTGCATTTTTAGTTCCTTCATTTCCGCAGGAGGAATACGATACGGAGGAATGGAAATCGGATTCGTACCTGGCACTAGCTCAATACCAAATTCCACTTCCCTTGATGGTGGTAGTCCGGCTATGTCTTCTGGAAATACTTCTGGAAATTGGCAAACCACTGGAACAGAATTCAGATCTGAGGATTCTTTCGAAATATCCTGTACGTGCGCGAGGTATGCTGTACATCCTTTGCTGATTAATCGCTTCGCTTTTAGGCAAGAAATAATGCAAGTTGGTACAACTCACTTATCGCCTTCAAAACAGTATTCGGTACCATCAGGAAAAGTGAACCACACCCGCTTGGTGAAACACTCCATACGGGCTTGATATTTTGCCAGACAATCCATGCCTAAAATCACATCCAGCTCTTTGATGTCTAATGGAATTAGATCCACTTCAAGTACATTTGAAACCATACGTACAATACAGCGATGTAGACTAGATTACAAATCAGTTGCTCTCCCAAAGGAGTTAGAACCGCAATAGGAGGAGTCAAGGGAGATAGAGGCTGATCCACGCTAAGTGCTATCCTTGGACTTACAATTGATCTATTTGCTCCTGGATCTAATAATACTTTAGCATTTTGAGAAAAGACTGAAATAGTATCTATCACCATATCAGGACTAGCCTCGGTATAAGTTAAAGTGAAGAGTCTTGTTGGTCTTGGTTGCGCCTCACTTGTGGATTCGTTGGGTGGTCCTCCTGGTGCGAGTGTTGGTGGTCTGGAGGGTTTGGCATTCCCACCTTGACCTGTGTTTGGTATTCCTGTGATTCGCCTTGGTTTAGGGCATTCATTCTGAATATGTCCCATCTCGCCACATCTGTAACATTGCCGTTGCTGAAATTTCCACGAAGATCCATTGAAATTTGAACCAAAAAAATTCTTCCTGTTGGTATTTCCATTGCCAATAATTTTCGGAGGATAAAACCTTAAAGGATAGGGTCCCATTCGTCGGTTGATCTTCGAATCTCGCCTATAGGATCCGTCACTAGTGGCTGCGGATGGCTTCTTGGTTTGCATGATCTTTTAGGTTTCATTCGCGGCAACAATTAGTTCTTGCAAGTTCTGCACTGGTGTCGTACTAACGATGGTTTTCAGTTCGGTACTCAACGCATCCTGAAATCGTCTCGCAAGCTAGTAAGGTGTACTATCTTCTTCTGGTGCAAATCGGGACAACTCCCTTAACACTTTTTCATATTCCAGCACCGAATGGGTGCCTTGTTCAAGTTTGTAAAAAGCTTGTCGCTGCTCGCTTTTATGGAATCTCGTATAAAATCTTTCATTAAATTCATACCGGAATCTTCCCAAGTTGGCACAAGATCGCCGAATCACAATCTAATAGATGTCCACCATGCAAGGGTTTCTCCCTCAAGTAAGAATGTAGCAATGGCAACCTTATCATCATCCGAGATACACAGGAACAAGGATACCCGATATAAGCTGTCTATCCACTCACGAGCGGCTGCGGCTGCGGCTAAACCTCCAAAATCTTTACATCCAAGTTGTCGAGCTTCCTTCATCAATTTTGTAATCAAGACGGGAAGTCTCTCTGCCTCCTTATGATGTGTCGGCTGTATAGGTTCAAGTGGAGGAATAGGTTCTTCCACTGGTGCAGGCGCAGGCACAGGAGCATTCTGAAATTGCCCCTCCATTCGTTGCTGATTTGCAGTAATTCCTTGCAATACGTTTAAGATTTGTGCTATAACAGGGTCAATGACTGGTGCAGCTGGTGCCTCAGGTTGGTTTTCGGGCTCAGCTTGCCCTTCCTGCTCAATTTGTGCATTTTTCTCCTCTTGCTCAACAGGTTGCTGTTCAGCCTGAATCTCAAACCTACCCCATTGATCCCTTTGTTGCCTCGAGCGTGCAATACAACACAAGTATACGATTGTACTCAACACATACTAAATACAATACTAGTAGAAGGAGTGGTACCTGGTGCAGAGGCATGCACCGGACTGTAAGCTTATGTTGGAAAACAATATACAAATTTTTGGAAATCACATGCACACATGCAAAGGTATTCTCGGAAATTCCATCAACACTCCCACTATCATTCGGCAGTACATGTCATCATTCACATGCATATATATTCGGTAATGACAAGAAACATAACTAACAACCACTGAAACATATTAAGGCATACTAAACATAAGAACATACATGGACAAGCATCACATCAGATTATTATTCCCATAATTTAAATCTTACAATATAATCCCATTTTAGCCTTAGTTTACTTTCAGTATTATCCCCTAAGTGAGTGAGTGTGTGCCCATGTCCTTACCTACAATCACCAAAATCAACAAATAAGTTAGCATATAACAAATTATATTCCCTAAACCATTCTCCGCTACCAAACCTGTGACGACCCCAATTTCTAACTATTATTATATGCTCCGATTAAGGTCATCACCGCCGTGAAACCCAAATAAACCTAAATGACACCTAAGACCTATCTGAATCTCACCAGGCTTATCATTAACTTCCGAATTTTAGCATGTTTATTTTAATATTTAACAACAATTGGAGCATGATATTGGACACACATTCTGGTAACATACGGAGTAAATAAAACATCAGCGGAAGTCTTTAGATTAAATCATTGGGTTCATAACACACAAGTCCCATAGGGACCCAAACAATCAGCATGAAAATCCTCTAGCATATTTCGGAAATAGCAAGCAAAGGAGAGATCTGAAAATAAAGCAGAAAGTACCTCAGTCATTCATGTTATATGCGCAAGTAAACAAGGATTAAGTATGCAGATGTGATCCGATATCGCTTCGCAGTGCAGCCTTCATCTCACACACTGGTACCACGGACAATGGATGTACCTAAGCCTGGAAAATGGTAAAAACAACGGTATGAGAATACAAGAATCTCAGTAGGGTCACAACATCATAAGATTTGTAGAAACCCTAAACACAAATCTCCCAATTCATATTAGATCATTCCTAAACAACTAAAGAGGATCACACAATTCAAGAATCAATTAAAAAAAGGTTAGGGTCGAATCTATGGTTAAGAGAGGACTACACACACTTCCGAAAGATCAGAAGTACACAGGCAGGTAGAACTCATCAGATTACTCTCGGCAATGAAGAAGAAAGGCCATCCCCTTCCACTTGTGTTGTCCAAGGCTTACTGCACAAAGGGTAGATGGTTAACACACAAAATAATTAGTAAGCCTATTCATCTTGCCTTGAAAGGACAAATCGTCTTTCCACACACAGACAAGTCTTCCCTAGCTATAGACGGACTAGGGCATCCTAAACCTTGCAAGGATAAGTGCTTCCTGCCTCGCAAGGACAAGGTTACGGCCTTGCAAGGACAGATATCCAGCGTGCGCATGTTGGGGTTTGCCGCCCATACAACTCCCATACCAGTAAGAACCTCTCCTCTCCCTAGGAGCATCGACGCTTACCCTAAATAGCCACCGAAAAAGGATCCTGACACACAAACACATACAAGCACACACAGGTACACAACATAATACCAAAACAGGGTATCCTCAATCATGTCAGAACACAATTAGCATATTCAGTTCACATAACATGCAACCCAGGCACTGAATACCTAACTCAAAGGTTCGATATAGCCTATGAGATCCATATCTCATTCCGAATTTCATACTCTCACCTTATAATCCAATCGCAAGCAATACAACAAGGTCAGGTAACAAACATCAAGAAAATAACAGCGTTTTCTGGAGAAACCGATGAGGCGTAGATCCTACTTCTCTTGTCTCTCAACAAGAAACTACTCCTTTGCTTTTATTAGATAATTCTGAACCACCTATATTATCACCAGGCCATGAGAAAAACAAACTAAACATGCATATTCAATAATCAATTGAATACCCTATTTCCTTATCAATACCACTCACCAAACCTATCAGAAACCAGTGATCAGATACTGCAGGTGCCTCCCCCTTGGATGTGTGATGTGATAGCCAGGAACTTAACAAGATTCAACCTGAATTACCATTCCAATTAACTATGCAAATTTCGTCTCTGATTTTCAAATTAACCTTAGACAAGAAAATATTTACATCCAAAATAAATAATATATATTTTTGGAAAGAGGATTAAAAGAGCTTTCCAACAAGCTATTATTTGTAGGGATCTGACAAACGATGAGAGAGTTATGCTATTTTGAAATTCAAGAAGATTTGGCGAAAACCTAATTCCGATGCAATTTTCAACTTATATTTAGGAAGAAAATATTAACCTACTGATGAAACACCAAAGATAGTTAGAAAGAGGATGAAGAGAGCTTTCAAACAAGCTATTATTTGTAGAGATAAAACAAATGATGAAAGAGTTATGTTATTCTGAATTTCAAGAAGATTTGGCAGTGCCGCCGAATTTCAACTTAAACTTAGAGAAACAAATACTAATCTCTTGACAAAAATCAAAAA
The DNA here is from genome assembly GCA_019739055.1 of Passiflora organensis. Lineage (NCBI taxonomy): Eukaryota > Viridiplantae > Streptophyta > Magnoliopsida > Malpighiales > Passifloraceae > Passiflora > Passiflora organensis. Next base: position 388,704 of record JAEPBF010000154.1, read on the forward strand.
ATTATTGAAAAAAGGATGAAGAGAGCTTTCCATCAAGCTATTATTGGCAGGGATCCGATGAACAATGAGAGAGTTATGCTGGTTTAAATTTTCAGTGAATATACGGATTTTGTATGATTTCTATGAATGATTTTTGTGAGATTGGCTTCCTATTTATAATGAATGGATATAGAATTATGATTACTACTTTTAATCACGTTATCAAAATAAGATTATACCAGATAATTAAACTTTTTTATTATCTTCCTCTATTTTTAGGGATTTTAATCTCTAAAGCAATTATCTATCTATAAGGACTTAGATTAAAGGGAATTTAAAACAGAATTAACTACTAAAAAATCTTACCAATTTCGGCCATCACACATCCTTTCTTTCAGGGGAAAAATTGTTCTTTTATCTACACTGGCTTCTGGATTTCTATAACTTAAAATTCGGGGTCTCACAGAACCGGGAGGTTTATGGGTGGTTATTCCCAGCAAGAGCTCGTTGGATGCCTTGTAGGCCGATTGAAGTCCAGACGTCAGTACTAAACCATCACAAGGCAAAGACCACACAATACTTAAGCCACAAGATACTTAATTAAGAGCCAAAGGCATTGGGAATCCTTACCAATTAACCTACCAAAATCCAGCGACCCGGATGCAAAATTATATACCCCCTGAATGTGTGATGTGATGGCCAGAAACTTAGCTAGAAACAACCTGATTATTCACTCTAATTCACCATGAAAATTTTGGCAACACTTAGAGCTTAATAGGGTATATATGATTTCAATATTAGAGAGGTTAGGAGTTGCGATTTCATGAAATTAAGAAAGGAATAGGTGTCAATTACTCAAACAATTAAAAGGAACAAGATCTGAAACCAATAAACAAGTCAATTGATCAAAATTTCGACAAACGTAGAGTTAAGAATAGAGCATGCCGATTTATTCATTAAGGAAGATACAAGGGCTGAATTCATCATAACATAACAAGGATAGGTACCAAACATTCAAACGATGAAGAGGAACATAAACAAAAATCGATAAATAAAAGAATTGAAGAATTTCGGTTACAAAACCCTAAGCAAACTCGGCTTGAATAATAAAAGGACAATACTAACCTTTTGCTTGTGAAACTTAGATAATAAAAGGCAGCATGAAGAGAGGCATCCAACAAGTTATCATACATAAGAATCTGATGAAAATCAAGCAAATTCGGCTAGGCTTTAGGGTAGGCAAAAATCGGAAATTGAGAGAAAGGAGATGGGACTAATTCTGAAATTTCTAGACGGTTTTTGGTATGTTTTGATAGGGTAGGCCAGCCACTCATTTATAGTGTCATTGGGGATTAAATTTTCCTACTTTTAAGCCTAGAAAAGTTAATATAATGCTTAAAAGGATAATTCAATTAAAAGGATAATTCTATTAAAAAGATAATTCTATTAAAAGAATAATTCTATTAAATGGATAATTTTATTAAAATAATAACTCTATTTAAAAGGAAGAATCATCTAATATTTTTAGATAATAAGGGATAAAATTAAGGATAATTAACTAGAAGTAAAACATAAAATATTCAGCAATAACCATTTAGGCTATCATGTATCCATTTCTTCAGAAGCAAAATAGTCATTTCAGCTGCATCGACTCTTGGACTTTCTAGATATCTATACTATGGAGGATCGGAGTCTCACATAAAACTTATTCCAAATTGAAGCTCCAAACAAGACAAATTCAAATACTTAAAAAGATGGAGGTTTTACCACTAGAATAAGGCTAATTCATTGGAGAAAGAAACCGTTGTACCGAGTCCTGAAAATTGAACTAAGCTCACCCCTCATAATCCGAAGCATTACGATTTCATTGTAGAAACATTTAGGGAATGGAGACGAAGCTCATAGGGGAAGTTCTAGAGCCCAGAGAATTCGGTGTGATGAATGGCTAGCTTTCAACCCGGATAGGGATTAAAGAAGTATTGTGTCAATGTTGGAAGGATCTCGACTAGGCATAGGACCTGACTACATGTTTTAAGATTCAAATTGAAATTTAGATTCTTAGTGGTATAATAATATTTTAGAGTAAGATGTAAAGGATTATTGATTTTGATTTGATTTTTCATGATTTAAAAATATTATTTTTATATTGTCTTGAATGGTAATGTATATTTAATTAAATATTCAATAGTTAGAAAAATATAGTTCTTAGACAATTGGAAATATCTCATTTTTTTTGAATTTTTAATGTAAATTTCATCTTGTTTGGACTAGTATTTGATTTATTATGAATTTCTGAAATTTATAAATATTTTTTATAAATATTTTAATAATTAATAAATTAATCAATAATATTTTTCTATGTTTATATACTAAATGACGTCATTTTGGAAAGGAATCAAAATGACGACATTTTAGTTTCGACGGATATTTAAAAAAAAAGTTTAGTGAAACAATGTCGTTTTGGGCAAATGCCAAAACAATGGCATTTTGACCTTAGGGTTTATTGAAAAACCTTTCCCTCCTTTTTTCTTTCTTCTTCCTCTCTTCTCCTTCATTTTCTTTCTCTCTCCCCGTGAAGAAGGAATTTCCTCCTCTGGCCACCATTTGTCTCGTCGTTGGTCTCATTTTGTTCCTCTCCTTCGCAGTAACCTCTTGGTGTAGGCTTGGTTGAGAGTGGAGCCACGAAACAAGCTGTAGAAGCTTAAAAATGGTTTGATTTTTTTGGCTAAAAAATATCAATGTCATGCCAATGAGCTATTGAAAAACGAATGGCATGGTTGAGTTCCTCCTGTCGATAGCTTTCTTTTGGCATATAACATGTTAAAAGTCATTGAGTTTTGTGCAAGTGTGTTTGTTGGGTTCGTCGTTGCAGCTAGACTGCCACAGGCCACCCATTTTCTGAAAAATCCAATTTTTTCCCTATAAGAATTTTCAACATTTTGAACGCGATGGTGTTGTCTGTTTCTTGATTTGACGCACAATTTATAAATTATAAGCTTATGAATTTTTTTTAATAAAACATATTTTCACATAAAATGATAAATAATAATAGTTTAGGCAATACTATTAAATTCAATATGTAATTTGAGACCCAATTAATTATTTTTGTCTTATATATTACATGTGACAGTACCTTAGCATACTTAAACAATCTATTGTGTTAGTTGGTTGACAAATCTAGTGATTGTATGCTTGACATATCTTATGCAAGCAAGACTTGAATATACATGATGTGAATATTTTGGTGGATTCACTGAGTTTTGCTTACTGTGTTAGATTGTATTTTTGCTGTGACTATTTGGAGGTGAGTGGGGACCTTACATCATATTGTTTGATTTTAAAAATACATGATCGAGATTTGAAATTTTTAAAAGAAAATAGTGATGAATCTTGTTTGATATTTTGAATAGTTTATGTTAACAAATCACTATGACTTGGCTGGAAATCTTATTTTGTCTTGTTATGATTTTGCATAGGGATGCAAGTTTTTAATATGCACAGAAATACATACATCTTTTTGCAAAGAGATGCATGAGGTTTAAGACATAGTATTTTATACGTATTTTTTTTTCAAGATTCTTGTTCTAGTATGATATTTGATTTAATTTTTCTAATTTATTACTTATGAGATATGAGTAAACAGTGCATTGTTGTGTAGTACCTAATTAGGATCGATGGGTCTTCTCTATGACTCTTTGGCACCTCAAGAGAGGGAAGGTAATGTCATTGAGCAAGGTCAACAAAAATTGACATGTTGATCAGCATTGAGTAGAAGTGCATTGATCTAGCCTTTGGCAACACTAGTGTAAGCTAATTTTTTAAAAAAATAACAAAAAATATACACTAGTAGGCCTAGACTACCCCCTGATCAGGAGTAGAATAGGTGCTTTGTTAGCCTACTTTCCAACCATGTTGTTATAAAAAAACTTTATGCTTATGATCCACCACTTCTTGTGATTAAATATTAGCTTTGATTTGATTTTGAAATTTACTTTATATATGTATGCTTGTTTTTTAGATTGTTTCTGAGTTTAAATTTAGATTTCAATTTATGATGTAATATTCTATTTGTATTTATGATTCTGTTATTTTGATCCATGAAACAACTCACCTGGATATTTAACTAACGTTGTTTAGTACCGTCCAGACTGTGTTGCAGGTTCAAGTTCTCAGTCATCGTCGTCACATGACTAAGCATCCGGTCCAACCAGTCACTAATAGGTTTGGTAGACTTTTGATTTGATTTTTATACCAGAAAACTGAACATATAATTTTTTTTAATTTTTGTCTCTTTTTGATTTATATTCTATTGATGTATGGTTTTCTAGTGCTTTGGACCTTGTGGACTGTATAGACATGTTTTGAGATATTGTGATGGGTTGGATATATGGTTGATTTTTATTGCTTATAGAGAATGATATAGGTTTTGTTTTGGGATGTACTATGAGATATATAAGATTGTTACATGTGAAATTTTGTTATACAAGAATTGTGTGATTTCTGGTTTAATCGTGATTATGAACCCATATTGCAAATTTTTTTTGTTTATGATTCTGTTTTCGCTGCATATTTTATAAGGACCTTGACCGCTGTGAGATCCAAACAAGCCCAAAACTAGGACTTATCTGAATCTCACAAGGCTTATCCATCTAATTCCGATTTTAATAGGTTTATTTTTTATGTTTTTAATGGTTGGAGTATGATAATGGACATACATTCCGGCAATAAAAGGAGTGATTAAAATATCAGCAAAAGTCTTTATAATTTAACAAAGGTACCATAACACACAAGTCCCATGGGGATCTTAAAATGCAGCAAGTATACCCTCAGTAAATTTCGGTAACAAGCAAATAAAGGAGACATTAAAAAATCTAGAAAGTAGCCCAATTGAACTTCATGTTTTATGCGCAAGTAATCAAGGAAACAGGTATGCAAAATGTGATGCGATATTACCCTGCCGTGCAGCCTTGATCTCACACACTAGTACCACGAACAGTAAATATACCTAAGCCTGAAAATGGTGAAAACAACTTGAAGAGATTACAAGAATCTCAGTAGGGTCACAACATCGTAAGATCTACATAAATCTTAAGCAAACATCTCCCAAACAATATTAAATCAACCTATACCGCTAAAGGGTATCACGCATGCATTCAAACATTCAAAGAGGTATAAAGTCGAAACTAAGGTTGAGGGTGGACTACAAACATTTTCGAAAAATAAAAAATACACAGGTAGGCAAATTCATCAATCACTCTCGGCAATAGGAAAAGGTCATCTCCTTCCACCTGTATTGTCCAAGACTTTACTACACAAAGGTTAAAAGGTTAGTACACAAGCTAATCAAGAAGCCTATTTATCTTGCCAACACACACAACAAGGCATCTAGCGAGCACACTGGACTAGACATTCTAACCAGCACAGGATTTATGCATCCAAATCACACAAGGATAAGGCCATCGTTCCAGCACACCAGACAAGGCATCTAGCCAGCACATAGGACTAGGCATCCAGTGCGGGCAAGCTAGGGATTGCCACCTATACAACTCCCACACCAGTAAGAACCTCTCCTCTCCCAATGAGCATCAGCGCTTACCCCGAATGGCTACAGGAAAAGGATCTTGACACACAAATAGGTACAAGCACACACAAAAAAGTACAAGGCACAATACCACAACAAGGTATCCTCAATCATGTCAAAACACAATCAGCATGTCCAATGCACACAACACATGCAAATTAGGCACTCATAAGCTAACTCAAGGGTTCGGTATAGCCTAAGTATGCTTCAAATCAATCTCACATATTAGCATACAACATCAACAAAGACATACATTGAAAATAACAACCAACAACAAGGATCTCTGGAGAAATCAAATAGATCCTACCTCTTTTGTCTCTGAACAAGAAGCTATTTCTTTGCCTTTATTCAAGGGATCTGAACCACCTATATCATCATAAGGCAAACATAAAACCAAACTAAGCATGCATACTCAATAATCAAGTAGATATCCTATTTCCTTACCGATTCCACTCACCGAACCTTTCAGAAACCAGTGATCAGATGCTGCAGGTGCCTCCCTCTTGGATGTGTGATGTGATAGCCAAGAACCTAACAAGATTCAACCTGAATTATCGTCCCAATTATTTGTACAAATTTTGACACTTAAGATAAGGCACAAGGAAATTGCGATTTCATGATTACAAGCTATAGAGGTTGTGATTTCATGTTTAAAATAAAGGATTAAGTGTTAATAACACATATAATTAAAAAGATTAAGATCAGAAACCAACAGGTTAATCAATTGATCAAAATCGGCAACAATAGGGAAAAGGGTAGGACATGCCTATTTCATGTATAGGAAAGATTTAAAAGATGAATTCATTATATTACAACATAAATGGATGCCAGACAATTATATGAACAAAAGAAACAACAAAAAAACCAATTGAAGAAGAATCACACAATTTTGGCACTAAACCCTATAAAATACGACTAGGATTCTGAAAGGTAAGAACTATCCTTTTGAAAATAAAACCAAAATATCTAGATAGATGATGAAAAGAGCTTTCCAACAAGCTATTATTTGCAGAAATCTGACAAAGGATGAAGGAGTTCGGCTAGAATGAAGGTTGAAAATTTTCGACAGCGATAGGTTAAGGCATAGGGTTTGATCACTTGATAATTTTGTGTGTTTTTGGTGTGTGTGGAAAAGTGTGGCCAACTACTCTTTGTATAAGGTGTAATAAGATTAATTTTCCTACTCTAAAGGCTAAATATGGGGAGATAATCATTAGAATTAATTTATGGAATTATCCTTCCTTAATTTTACGAATTTTGTCACCTAAGATAAGATTGAACCAATACAGAAACGAATCAAAAGGAAATGAAATCAGAAATGAATACTAAACCTTCTATACCAATTTTGGCCATCACACTTTTTTTTTTCTCAAGGGTAAAATGGTCATTTCATCTACACAGGCTTCTAGATTTCTAAGACTCAAAATTCAGGGTCTCACATCCTCCCCTCATAAGAATTTTGTCCTCGAAATTCCAGCACAAGTACCTAGGAAAACAGGTTAGGAAATTTTTCACACATAGATTCCTTAGTCTCCCAAGACTGTTTCTCAATTTGGCCATTACGCCAAACAACTCGTATTATAGGCATGCTTTGACTGTGAAGCTGACGAACTAATCAATCTAGTATGGCAACTGGCTATACGGGATAGGATAGGTCTTCAACAACCTCATATGCTGTTTCTTTGAGCACATGAGCAAGGTCTCTCACATACTTTCTCAACATTGAAATGTGAAACACATTGTTTATCATTTCCATACTCAGAGGCAGTGCAAGTCGGTGTGCAACAGGGCTGATCCTTTCCACAATGTAATAACGACCAATGTAACGAAGTGCTAGCTTACCTCGCTGCTGAAAATGAAGGACACCTGTCCACAGGAAGACTTTCAGAAACACTTTGTCACCTACCACAAATTCCAGTTCCCTTCATCGATTATCGACATAATTTTTCTACCGATCTTGCACTATCTTTAGTCGTTGTCGAATCAAATTCAGCTACTCCATTGCTTGATCAATCAATTCTAGATTGTCTAGTCGTCTCTCGCCTACTTAATTCCAGAAAATAGGTGTTTTGCAACATCTCTCATATAGTGCTTCATAAGGAGCCATACCAATGCTTACATGAAAACTATTGTTTTAAGCGAATTCTGCCCACGGTAGACATCAATCCCAACTGGTATGTTGGTATAGTACACTCGCATGCAGCATGTCCTCCAGTGTCTGAATCATCCTCTCCGATTGGCCATCGGTCTGAGGATGAAATCCTGTACTGAAATTCAATCTTGAACCCAGCGCATTCTGGAATTTCTCCCAAAATTATATTGTGAAACGAGGGTCACGATCTGAAACGATGGAAATTGGCACTCTATGCAATCAGACAATCTCATCCAAGTAACGAACATCCAATTTCTCGGGTGTGTCTATCACACGAATAAGAAGGAAGTGTCCAGATTTTGTCAATCGATCCATGATCACCCAAATAGCATCGTATCCTCGCTGAGATCTAGGCAAACCGGTCACAAAATCTATCATGACATGCTCCTACTTCCATTCTGGATTCGGAAGTGACTGAAGTAAAACCAGCGGGTCTTTGATGCTCGATCTTTACTTGTTGGCATACGAAGCATCGGGCAATGAACTCAGTAATGTGGCATTTCATGTTTGGCCACCAATATTGCTCTTTTAAATCTCGGCACATCTGAGTGGTACCAGGATGGATAGCGAATACGTGCCTCAGATAAAATCAAATTATGAATATCAACATCTTGTAGCACACATACTGTAAGGACCAAAACCCAACCTACTAGGACCCTTACCGCAATGAAACCCAAATAAGCCCTCGAAGGTCCTATTTGAATCCCACAAGGCTCAAGTCATCTAATTGTCAATTTTATTGGTTGATTCATATGTTATTTAAAGGTTGGAGCATGTTTATACATTAATTAATTTCTGGCTTATACAGAGTGAAAGAAAATATCAGCGGAAGACTTATGTTAACACTAAAAACATAACACACAAGTTCCATAGGAATCTCAAAATATCAACCAAAAGTATCATGCATATTTTGGAAGTAATAAGAAAGAGGAAGAGGGATTGAAAAGCCAGAATGAAAATCAACACAAGTTCACAGACATGTCATGCGCATTCAATAGGAAAGGGGTGCAAATTTGTCCAACTGTGCAGCCTTGATCCCACAGCTTGAACTGGCTTATAGGGCATCTTGACATTTTGACTTGAATTGGTCTACAAGGCTTCCTGACATCCAAACTTGAACCGGCCTACAAGGCATCCAGCGAGCTCTTACAAGGAATAACCACCTATAAACCTCCCGGTTCGATAAGCATCTCTCCTATCCCAAGGAGCAACAATACTTACCTCACATGGTCAGTGACAAAAGGATCCTCCAAACAAAGCACAAACAAGGCACATACACACATACACACATAGTACACGCATATACAAATCATAACAAAGGATCCTCAATCAAATCACAATACAACTCAAAGATCAATCCTCAAAGTCATAACCGAATTAAGCCAAGGAAACTACGAACTTTGAACACAGTTCGCAAGGGTTCCCAAGCAACTATGACTTCAATCTTCTTTGTATAAACTAACACACCTTGGGTGGAAACATGTGTCCAAGGAAACCAACTTCATGTAACCAGAATTCGCATTTGGAGTACTTTGTGAACAACCATCGATTCTTCAGGACATTTAGCACAATCGCAAGTGCTCAACATGCTCTTCTTCCGATTTTGAGCAAATCAGAATGTCGTCGATGAAGACTATCAAAAATTTATCCAAGAACTCATGGAACACACGATTCATCAGGTTCATGAACATAGCTGGTGCATTGGTCAAATCGAATGGCATAACCAGAAATTCATAGTGCTTGTCTCACAATTTGAACGCGGTCTTTGGAATATAAGCATAAAAAACTTGCAATTGATGGTATCCTAATCTGAGATCCGTCTTGAAGAACACGGCTGCACCTTGGAGGTGGTCAAACAAGTCATCAATGTGCGGTAGTGGAGTTCTTTATGGTCACAAGATTCAGCTGCCACCACATCAAGGCTAGCCTTGGCATCATTCAGTGTAAATAGGCTCGTTGGTCTAGGTTGCGCCTCACTCATGGATACATTGAGTGGTCCTCCTAGTGTGTGTACTGGTGGTATGGCAGGATTGGCATACCCACCTCGATTGGCATTTGGTGCTTCTGTGATACGTCTTGTTTTGGGACAGTCCCTCTGAACATAGCCCATCTCGCCACAATTATAACATCGACATGGCTGCGAATTCCACATAAACCCATTAGAATTCAGACCAGAAAAGTTCTTCCTATTATTACCTCCATTGCCATTGTTTTTTGGTGCGTAGGACTTTAAAGGATAAGGTCTTGTACGTCGATTGAACTTCGTATCATGCTTGACGAATCCGTCACTAATTGCTGTGGACGACTTTCTAGTTTGCACGATCTTCTTGGCTTCAGTCGCGGCAACGATTAGTTCTTACAAATTCTACACCGGTGTCGTACCAACGATGGTTTTGAGCTCGGTACTCAGCCCATCCTGAAATCGTCTCGTGAGTTGATACGATGAGTGATCATCCTCAGGTGCAAATCGGGACAACTTCCTTAATGCCTTCTCGTATTCCAGCACCGAATGGGTGCCTTGCTCAAGTTTGTAGAAAGTTTGTCGCTACTCGCTTTTATGGAATCTCGTATAGAACCTCTCGTCGAACTCATACCGAAACTCCTCCCAGGTAGGAAAACGATCTACAAATCACAACACCATGCGAGGGCTTCTCCCTCAAGTAGGAATGTGGCGATGGTAGCCTTGTCATCGTCAGAGATACACAAGAACAAAGACACTCAGCACAAGGTGTCTATCCACTCACAAGCCGCAGCGGCACCTGTTGAACCGCTGAAATCTTTTCATCCGAGCTGATGATCTTCCTTCAGCAACTTTGTAATAACGACTATGAGTCTATTAGCTTCTTTAGGATAAGTCGTCTGAACTGGCTCAAGTGAAGGAATATGATCTTCCTCGGGTGTTGGTGTAGGAGTATTCTGAAATTATGCCTCCATACGCTGCTGATTCGCAGCAATTCCTTGAAATAGGTTTAGGATTTGTGCCATTACAGGATCGATGACTGGTGCAGCTGGTGCTTCAGGTTGGTTTTCAGGCTCAGCCTGCTCTCCCTGCTCAATTTGTGCCTCAGGTTCATTCTACTCTGCAGGTTGTTCTACGACTTGAATCCCATACCTACCTCGTTGATCCCTGGTTGCATTCATCCTTGCCATACTTTACGAACACACCATTGTTACTCAAAACATAATCAAAGTACGAATACTAGGAAAGAAGTGGTACCTGGTGAAGAGGCATGCACTGGATGATATGTATATACTAGAAAACAAAACACACATTCACACAAGTACACATAAGTCTCAGAAATCACACAGACACATATGCAAGGATGCATTCAGCAATTACATAAATCAGCCATATGCATTTGACAATGCACCTACAAACATGATCGGCAATCATGGCCATCATACACATACATATTCGGCAATACTCGGCAGCACACAATAAGAGATCATAACCAACATTCAGCAAATACACATACATAGAGGCATACAGAAACACATGTTTAAGGATCATGCACATACTTGGCAATGACTACAAAACGTAAGAAAACACATCAAATCATACAATGCATAAAAACATACATAAACACACAACAAACTGGTCAATCAAACATTTCATTTAAATATTTTAAACCAGACTTAAAACATCAGATTATTTTCGGTATTAGCCCCTAAGTGAGTGGGTGTGTGCGAATGTACCTTCCTATAAACACAAAACTAACAAATCATATTTCCTAGACCATGCTCCGCTACCAAACCTACAAGGACCTGAATTCTAACCTATTAGGACCCTTACCGTTATAAAATCCAAACAAACCCAAAACCAGGACCAATCTAAATCCCACAAGGCTTATCCATTTAATTACAATTTTAATAGGTTTATTTTTTATGATTTTAATGGTTGGAGCATGATAATGGACATATATTCTGGCAATAATTTGAGTGATTAAAATATCAGCAGAAGTCTTTATAATTCAACAAAGATACCACAACACACAAGTCCCATAGGGATCTCAAAATCCAGCAAGTATACCCCCAATAAGTTTCGATAACAAGAAAACAAAGGAGGCATTCAAAAATCTAGAAAGTAGCCCAATTGAACTACATATTATATGCACAAGTAATCAAGGAAATAGGTATGCAAATGTGATGCAATATTGCCCCATTGTGAAGCCTTGATCTCACACACTGGTACCACAAACATTGAATGTATCTAAGCCTGAAAAATGGTAAAAACAATAGGATGAGATTATAAGAATCTCAGTGGGGTTGTGATCTACAAAAATCTTAAGCAAACATCTCCCAAACAACATTAGATTAAACTATGTCACTAAAAGGTATCACGCATACATTCAAACATTCAAAAGGGTATAAGGCTAATAGGGAATTTCGGTACACAAAAAGAGATGGAGAAATTTTAGTACACAATAACTGATAGGGAATTTTTGCAGCAAAAATTAAAAGGAAAAACTAACCTTCTGAATGTGAATTCAAGCTAGGAAGATGCAACACAAAAAAAAAATTCCAACAAGCTATCACACGCAAGAATCTGATGAAGAATGACAAATTTTGGCTATAAGGAAAATAGAATAAATTTCAGCTAAAAGGAGAGAAGAGGGAGAGAAGAACTTGTGTTGTTGTGAGATGAAAGAGAGAATAGGTGTGGGATACAAGGGGTGGCCGCTCATAGGTATTTATAGGTGCCAAAGGAGGTTTAATTAAAAATAATTCCTTACTTTTAAGCTTAGAAGGATAAGATATGATTAAAGGTTAAACTTTCTAAAAGATTTCACTGAAAGATAATTCTACTTACAAATAATAGAGATTTAAAAGGAAGAATTATCTAATACTTTGGATAATAGGGATTTAAACTAAGGATAATTAATATAAAAATACCTGAATAAATAATAGGAAAAATTAAAAATAATCATATAAGTCATCACACATTCATTTCTTGAAGGACAAAATGATCATTTCTGCTACTACTGGTACCTAGGTGTCATTTCTGACACAATGACTTCTAGTGCATCTAACCCACAAAAGATCAGGGTCTCACACTCATTATCAAACAAGAACCAACAGCCACAAACACTGCATAAGCAAAAATAACCATATGACTCATGTCCATGTACAAGTAGTAAATGTAGAGCCCAATCATGCACTAGAAATCTCACAATTGCACAATAAGCCCATCAGTCATATAAAATATATAATATCTCAATTTATAAAACTCAAACGCACGACACAAAATCTTAAAAAGTACACACATACTATACTAGTCATAGTATGCTACTTAACTCAAAAACATAAGCATAAAAATCTCAAAATGTACAAAGCATGCTGAGTGCTCAAAAAAGTGAATAAATAGTCTAGCTCCTATGAAAGCTCCTCAGCAACCTGATATATCACAATAGCACACTAAGCTAGTCCTGAAGAATAAACAACAATAGGGAGTGAGATCACGAGGACCTCTATGTAAGACGAAACGTCATATATAATCGAGGGGGAAAGGAGGCAAACCATAAAGCAAGTATAAAACATAACTTTGGTGATAATCACACTTTAATGTAAGTCTGTACATTCTATACTACAAAGTGACCTCAAATATGCATATTTATATCATTATGCACAATAAGCAAATATGTTTCTCATGCATCCCAACAAGTATGGAAATTACAGATCTCCCAAATATTCCATAATATGCACATACTGAGCAATAGGCCCAAAACCTATCAGGGTGGACATAAAAGAAGCTAAGGAGACTCTTCCTCATGTACGGAAGGTCTAAAGCCCAATGGTGGGTTTTTAATGCATTTATTTTGAAAATATTATATAAATCCTATACTCACAACCCCATCCTCCAACATTGTCTGAACCAAGTGGAGAGAAAATCGCATAAAAATATATATCACGCTCGATCCTATAGTATCATATATGAAGAAGAAAGGCCATCCCCTTCCATCTGTGTTGTCCAAGGTTTACTGCATAAAGGATAGGGTCCTGTGTCGTATAGGTTCAAATGGAGGAATAGGTTCTTCCACTGGTGCAGGTGCAGGAGCATTCTGCCAATGGCAGGCATCGATCCCAACAAGTTTGCTGATCCAACACACTCGCTCATAGCATGTCTTCGAGTGTCTGAATCGTTCTTTCTAATTGACAATCGATCTAGGGATAAAATGCTGTACTGAAATTCAATCTTGAACCCAACACATTCTGAAATTTCTCCCAAAATCATGAGATGAGTCGAGGGTCACGATCTGAACCAATACAAACTGGTACTCCATGCAATCGAACAATCTCATCCAAGTAATGAACTGCCAATTTTTCTGGTGTATCTGTCACACGTATAGGAAGAAAGTCTGCAGATTTCATCAGTCGATCCACGATCACTTGGCATTGTATCCTCGCTGCGATCTAGGAAAACTGGTCTCAAAATCCATTGTGATGTGCTCCCACTTCCATTCTGGAATCTGAAGTGACTGAAGTAGACCAACGGGTCTTTGATGTTCGATCTTTACTTGTTGACATACGAGGCATCAGGCAACGAATTCAACAATGTGACGTTTCATGTTTGGCCACGAATACTGCTCCTTCAAATCTCGGTATATCATAGTGCTTCCAGGATGAATAGAAAACTTCGAACTATACACCTCTGATAGAATAAGGTTACAAATATCAATATTTTGTGGAACACATACCCGGTTTTTGAAAACTAATAATTCTACATCTGGTAATCTGAAATCACGAACTATGACATCAACACCATCAGCTAGTTGTTTCTGAATTTCAGTAAATTTTGGATCCTCTAATTGTTGATTCAAGATTTCTTCAATTAAGGTAGGTGCGACTTCGATTCGTGCCAACAATGAACCAGAAAAATTGGTGCCAAGATGCACACAGTTAGCTTTCAATTCCAACATCATCGGCAGGTAATGGGTGCGCATATAGGCCAAAACAGATGGGGAGGGAGGGGACCCCGAATTTTGAGTCCCTAACAATTTCTCAGATGACAGCACCGTAAGGGTTCCTTGTTCAAGTTTGTAAAAAAATTGTCGTTGCTCGTTTTGTGGAATCTCGTATAAAATTTTTCGTCGAATTCGTACCGGAATTCCTCCCAACTTGGAAAACGATCACCAAATCGCAAGCTAGCAGATGTCCACCATGCAAGGGCTTCTTCCTCAAGTAGGAATGTAGCAATGGCAACCTTGTCATCATCCGAGATACGCAAGAACAAGGATACTAGGCATAAGGTGTCTATCCACTCACAAGCTGCTGCGGCTCTAGCTAAACCACCAAAATCTTTACATCCAAGTTGTCGAGCTTCCTTTAGCAATTTCATAATCACGATAGGAAGTCTCTCAGCCTCCTTATGATGTGCCGGCTGTACAGGTTCAAGTGGAGGAATAGGTTCTTCCACTGGTGCAGGTGTAGGAACATTCTGAAATTACGTCTCCTGTGAGGACCCGTTCCCGGTAATCGGGAGCCTCACCGCCGTGCAGCTCCGATTGTCCCAACTGGTGGACCAAGCGGAACTACACAAGGCTAAATTTTGTTTTACGAATCGTAGAAATACACAACATTCTTATGTCTTTCAAAACATGGCACGCAGCAAATAATACTCAGCATAACTTACAAACAACGGAGTAGCAAACACCTGCAGCGGAAATATCAGATCACATACAATGGGCCATACGGCCTCAAACATACAACACCGTGAGTCCACACTCACAGATTCCCAGAAATTCACAACAACACTACTTTGTGTATATCAAAACATCAGAATATGCAAGCATGTGTTGTACACATATGCACCAGCAAACAACACAAGTATTTCGATATACAAGAAGATATGAAAGATGCTGAGTCCAAAACGTGCATGTGCATTTGTCCAGCCCTACGACCAATACCGGGATAGTAACCTCAAAGTTGAACAGCTAGCTCTCACACCTTAGTCCTGAAACAAAAAGGGAGGGGGTGAGATCAAAGACCTCAGTGGAAGTTACCGCGTCATAAGCATAAACGGTGGAATGGAGACAAAACCAAAGCAGAGTATCAAACATTTATTCAAACCAGTTCAATCCATACTCTTCAATGTAGCCATTATAAGTGCACACACCAAAATGCAAAAGGAGGTAAAAACAGTTTTGATACTTGGCTACTATGTCCAAAACATAACGGGGTGGACACAAACCACTTCCACGTAACCCCCGCTAAAGGGCTACATAAAAGTCTACTGATGGTTTTCAATTGTCGCATATATCTATAAACAAAACCCCACCATCAGTATTGTCCCAAAATTGAATGGAGAAAACACAATCTGTCACATTCAATTTTGCACACGTATATAACGTCGTAAGATATATATGAAGCATGTATCAGGCCTTTCCCTTCATAGTGCACACAACACTCAATCACATAGCCACCCATAACTCTCCAAGGTAAGCAACTGTCCTCTCTATAGGACTCCATATACTTACCTAACTTGATCAAGCGTTAACCGTCAACTCCAATCGGTACAGTGACCAAAAACGAATTTATCCAGTATGGGTCATTAAAACTAAAAATTCATAAGATATTCCATGCATGCATTTAAACATTGCCGTCTTAGAATCAGGTGCCAAACATCTCAAAATAATATTCGAAGTATTCAGCCACAATAGCAAAAATGTCTAAGAAGCCGAAAAATCATATCGTATGGAAGGTTGCAAAACCCGTATGAAATTTCATGTACACCAAACAAATCAGCATGTTTCAGCTTTTGAATATCCAGCATTCAAACATGGCCAGAAAATTATCATTTGAACACAATTGTTAAACACAATTCAAGTCATGCCTCCATTCAAACCAAAACATTAGATCATATATGAATTCTGAAAACAAAACGTTACGCATATACAAATGAAACATAAACTCCCACCTCTCGTTGCGTCGATGGTTCGCCAACGATCTATGGACCCTCTCACGCTGCACACACAGCTACATTCCCTTATCCAATCTAAACACTCCAATCATATCCAATCTAAACACTCCAATCATATCCAATCTAAACAACCAATTCATATCCAATCTAAACAACCAATTCATATCCAATCTAAACAACAAAATCACAGTACTTCAGATACCCTCATTTGACCACAACCACTCAATTAACATATACCAACATGATCAAGAACATGAAAAAAAACAACCCCCTGATACTGTTCATCCGAAATTCATACAAGAATCAGAGGTTGTTTCCAAGCATTTCCATCCATCAAAAACACTCAATCACATCACTAGCAACCTGAATAAACTAACCAATCCAAAAGAAAACCAAAGATTAAACACTTACCAACAACTCTGGAATTTTCGTCCAGAATGAAGAACACCTCAAAATCAGGCCTTAGACATCAAACTAACAGTGGAAAAGTGTAGAAAATTGATGGGAAAGTGTTTTGGGACAATCCCCCACAAGTTTTTGGGATCAATTTGAGCAAGGGTTGGATTTTGGTAGGTTGGAAGGGTGAAGGAAGGAGAAAAACGAGTTTAGGTCTGGAATGTGCTGGTTATTTTTGAAAGAGAAGTATTTAAAGGATGAAATGTGGGCTTGGGCTGATGGGTTTCAGGCCCAAGGGCTGATAGGCTGATGGGCTTCAGGCCCAAAAATTCAACAAGGCTGGACCGTGCCATCGACGGCCCGTTTCACAGGTGCCATGACAGGGGTTCGAGTCTCAGTGGCTGCAGCCAGGGGATCGAATAGTCATGGGCCAGAGTTGCCAGCCTTTGGGCTGAGGGCTCCTGGTTGCCGGTTGCCAGCCGTGGGCTGAGGGCCGAGGGCCAGACAATACCTGATATGGGGTAGGTTCCTCCTGGGGGGGTTCCTCACATCTCCATACGCTGCTGATTTGCAGCAATTCCTTGTAATACGTTCAAGATTTGTGCCATGACAGGATCAATGACTGGTGTGGCTGGTGCCTCGAATTGGTTTTTGGGGCTCAGTTTGCCCTTCCTGCTCATTTTGTGCATTTGGCTCCTCTTGCTCAACAGGTTACTGTTCAGCCTGAATCTCAAACCAACCCCGTTGATCCCTTTGTAGCCTCGAGCGTGCCATACTACACGAATACACCATTATTACTCTACATATTACTAAGTACGATATTAGCAAAATAAGTGGTACCTAGTGGAGAGGCGTGCACCAGACGATACGCATATGCTGGAAAGCAACATACAAATTTGCGAAAATCACATCAACACTCATATATACTCTCGGAAAGCATCATCAAACATCAAGCAAGCATGGATTCACACAACATCCATAATCGGCAATACACACCAGCAATCACATACATATACATTCAGCAAATTAGGAGTCAAATAGGGACACTCGACAGCATGCATAAGTCAACACACACATTCCCAGCAATGATAAGAAACACATCAAGGCATACCAGGCATAAGAATATCCATAAACACACAGCAAATCAGATTATCAATCTCATTACTTAAATCTTACAAATCAACCTCCTTTTAGAATTAGTTTACTTTCAGTATTAGCCCCTAAATGAGTGAGTGTGTGCATATGTTCTTACCTACAATCACCAAAATCAACAAATAAGTTAGCATATAACAAATTATTTTCTCTAAACCATGCTCCGTTACCAAACTTGTGACGACCCCAATTCCTAACTATTACTATTTGCTACGATTAAGGTCATCACTGCCGTGAAACCCAAATAAGCTCAAATGACACCTAGGACCTATCTGAATCTCACCAGGTTTACCATTAACTTCCGACTTTTAGCATGTTTATTTTAATGTTTAACAACAATTGGAGCATGATATTAGACAAATATTTTGGTTACATACGGAGTCAATAAAACATCAGCAGAAGTCTTTAGATTAAATCATTGGGTTCATAACACACAAGTCCCATAGGGATCCAAATAATCAGCATGAAATCTTCCAACATATTTCGGAAATAGCAAGCAAAGGAGGGATCTTAAAATAAACCAGAAAGTAGCCCAATCATTCATGTTATATGCGCAAGTAAACAAGTATGCAAAAGTGATGCGATATCGCCCTGCTGTGAAGCCTTGATCTCACACACTGGTACCACAGATAGTGGATGTACATAAACCTGAAAAATGGTAAAAACAACGGTGTGAGATTACAAGAATCTCAGTAGGGTCACAGCGTCATAAGATCTGCAAAAACCCTAAACACAAATCTCCCAATTCACATTAGATCATTCCTAAACAACTAAAAAGGGATCATGTAATTCAAGAACTGATCAAAAAGTGTTACGGGTGAATCTATGGTTGAGGGAGGACTACGATCACTTCTGAAAAATCAGAAGTACACAGGCAGGTAGAACTCGTCAGATTGCTCTTGGCAATGATGAAGAAAGGCCATACCCTTCCACCTGTGTTGTCCAAGGCTTACTGCGTTAAGGATAGGGTCCTGTGTTGTACAGGTTCAAGTGGAGGAATAGGTTGTTCCATTGGTGTAGGTGCAGGAGCATTCTGCCATTGGAAGGCATCGATCCTAACCGGTTTGCTGAACCAACACACTAGTTCGTAGTATGTCTTCGAGTGTCTGAATCGTTCTTTGTGATTGACCATCGGTCTGGGGATGAAATGATGTACTGAAATTCAATATTGAACCCAGCGTATTCTGGAATTTCTCCCAAAATCATGAGGTGAAACGAGGGTCACGATCTGAACCAATGCAAACTGGTACTCCATGCAATCGAACAATCTAGTCCAAGTAACGAATTGCCAATTTTTCTGGTGTATCTGTCACACGTATAGGAAGAAAATGTGCAGATTTCGTCAGTCGATCCACGATCACCCAAATGGCATTGTATCCTCGCTGCGATTTAGGCAAACCGGTCACAAAATCCATTGTGACGTGCTCCCACTTCCGTTCTGGAATCTGAAGTGACTGAAGTAGGCCAACAGGTCTTTGATGTTCGATCTTTACTTGTTGACATACGAGGCATCGGGTTTTAGAAACCTTATTCGGCTATAAAACTAGAATTAGTACGAGTATTGTACGCCGAAAAGGAGAGTGCAATACCCAAAGAAATCTGTCCCTCACATACCCCTTCCTAAACAGTGTGGGTGTTAGCCCATCCTAAATAGTGTGGGTGTTAACCTTTGGTCAAGAACCATTTGACCCAAAAACCTGAATATTTGGGAAACCTTATTCGGCCATAAAACTAGAATTACTACGAGAATTTTAGGCTAAGAAAGAGAGTATAATGCTCAAAGTAGTCAGTCCCTCGCATAGCCGTTCCAAAACTGTATAAGTTTCAGCTTTTGGTCGAGGACCATTTGACCCAAAAACTTGAATTTTTGGGAAATCTTATTCAGCCATATAACTAGAATTAATATGAGTATTTTAGGCCAAAAAAGACTGTACAACGCTCAAAGGAGTCAATGCCTTGCATATCGTTTCCTAAATAGTGTTGGTGTTAGCCTTTGGTCGAGGACCATCTATTCCATAAACCAGAATCTTTGGGGCACCTTAATCGGCCGTAAAACTAGAATTAATACGAGAATTTTAGGCCAAAAAGGAGAGTATAATGCTCAAAGTAGTCAGTCCCTCGCATAGCCGTTCCTAAACAGTATTGGTGTTAGCTTTTGGTCGAGGACCATCTGACCCATAAACCAAAATTTTTGGGAAACCTTATTCGGCCGTAAAATTAGAATTAATACAAGTATTTTAAGCCGAAAAGGAGATTATATGGCTCAAAGTAGTCAGTCCCTTGCACAGCCATTACTAAACAGTGTGGGTGTTAGCCCATCTTAAATAGTATGGATGTTAACTTTTGGTCAAGGACCATCTGATCGAAAAACCTGAATATTTGGGAAACCTTATTCGGCCATAAAATTAGAATTAATACTAATATTTTATGCCAAAGAGGAGAGTATAATGCTCAAAGTAGTCAGTCCCTCGAATAGCTCTTCCCAAACATTGTGAGTGTTAGCTTTTGGTAGAGGGCCATTTGACCCAAAAACTTGAATTTTTTGGAAAACTTAATCGGCCGTAAAACTAGAATTAATACGAGAATTTTAGGCCAAAAAGGAGAGTATAATGCTCAAAGTAGTCAGTCCCTCGCATAGCCATTCCAAAACTGTATAAGTTTCAGCCTTTGGTCGAGGACCATTTGACCCAAAAACTTAAATTTTTGGAAAATCTTATTCAGCCATATAACTAGAATTAATATGAGTATTTTAGGCCAAAACAGACTGTACAACGCTCAAAGGAGTCAATGCCTCGCATATCGTTTCCTAAATAGTATGGGTGTTAGCCTTTGGTCGAGGACCATCTGACCCATAAACCAGTATTTTTGGGACACCTTAATCGGCCGTAAAACTAGAATTAATACGAGAAGTTTAGGCCAAAAAGGAGAGTATAATGCTAAAAGTAGTCATTCCCTCACATAGCCATTCCAAAACTGTGTAGGTTTTAGCATTTGGTCGAGGACCATTTGACCCAAAAACTTGAATTTTTGGGACACCTTAATCGGCCGTAAAACTAGAATTAGTACGAGAATTTTAGGCTAAAATGGGGAATATAATGGTCAAAGTAGTCAGTCCCTCGAATAGCCATTCCTAAACAGTATAGGTTTTAGCCTTTAGTCAAGGAACATTTGACCCAAAAACCTGATTTTTTGGGAAACCTTATTCGGCCATATAACAAGAATTATTACGAGTATTTTAGGCCAAAGAGGACAGTATAATGCTTAAAGGAGTCAATCCCTCGCGCTATGTTTCCTAAATACTTTGGGTGTTAGTCTTTGGTCGAGGACAATCTGACCCATAAACAAGAATTTTTGGAAAACGTTATTGGGCCCTAAAATTACAATTAATATCAATATTTTACGCTGAAAAAGGGATTATATTACTCAAAGTACTCAGTCCCTCGCAGAGCCCTTCCTAAACAGTGTCGGTGTTAGACCTTCCTAAGTAATGTGGGTGTTAGCTTTTGCTCAAGGACTATCTGACCCAAAAACTTGAATTTTTTGGGAAATTTTATTCTGCAGTAAAATTAGAATTAGGACGAGTATTTTATGCCAAAAAGGAGAGTATAATGCTCAAAGTAGTCAGTCGCTCGCATAGTCGTTCCTAAACAGTATAGGTTTTAGTCTTTGGTCGAGGACCATTTGACCCATAAACCTGATTTTTTGGGAAACCTTATTCGGCCATATAATTAGAATTCATACGAGTATTTTAGGCCAAAAAGGACAGTACAATGCTCAAAGGAATCAATCCCTCGCATATCGTTTCCTAAATAGTGTGGGTGTTAACTTTTGGTCGGGGACCATCTGACCCATAAACCAAAATTTTTGGGAAACCTTATTCGGCCGTAAAATTACAATTAATATGACTAATTTACGCCGAAAAGGAGATTATATTACTCAAAGTAGTCAATCCCACACACAGCCCTTCCTAAACAGTGTAGGTGTTAGACCTTCCTAAGTAGTGTGTGGGTGTTAGCTTTTGGTCAAAGACTACCTGACCCAAAAACTTGATTTTTTGGAAAAATTTTATTCGGCAGTAAAAATAGAATTAATACGAGTATTTTATGCAAAAAAAGAGAGAGTATAATGCTCAAAGTAGCCAGTCCATCGCATAGCCATTCCTAAATAGTGTAGGTGTTAGCCTTTGGTCGAGGACCATATGACCCAAAAACTTGAATTATTTAGAAACCTTATTCGGCTATAAAACTAGAATTAGTATGAGTATTTTACGTCGAAACGGAGAGTGCAATACCCAAAGAAGTCTGTCCCTCCATAGCCCTTCCTAAACAGTGTATGTGTTAGCTTATCCTAAATAGTGTGGGTGTTAACCTTTGGTCAAGAACCATTTGACCCAAAAATCTGAATATTTGGGAAACTTATTCGGCCGTAAAACTAGAATTAATACGAGAATTTTCGGCTAAGAAGGAGAGTATAATGCTCAAAGTAGTCAGTCCCTTGCATAGCCGTTCCTAAACAGTATAGGTTTCAGTCTTTGGTCGAGGACCATTTGACCCAAAAACCTGATTCTTTGGGAAACCTTATTCGGCCATATAAGAAGAATTATTACGAGTATTTTAGGCCAAAAAGGACAGTATGATGCTTAAAGAAGTGAATTCCTCGCATTACGTTTCCTAAATACTTTGGGTGTTAGCCTTTGGTCGAGGACAATCTGACCCATAAACGAGAATTTTTGGGAAACGTTATTCGGCCCCAAAATTACAATTAATATCAGTATTTTATGCTGAAAAAGGGATTATATTACTCAAAGTATTCCGTCCCTCGCACAGCCCTTCCTAAGTAGTGTGAGTGTTAGCTTTTGCTCAAGGACTATCTGACCCAAAAACTTGAATTTTTTGGGAAATTTTATTCGGCAGTAAAATTAAAATTAGTACGAGTATTTTATGCCAAAAAAGAGAGTATAATGCTCAAAGTAGTCAGTCCCTCGCATAGCCGTTCCTAAACAATATATGTTTTAGCCTTTGGTTGAGGACCATTTGACCCAAAAACCTGAATTTTTGGGAAACCTTATTCGGCCATATAATTAGAATTCATACGAGTATTTTAGGCCAAAAAAGACAGTACAATGCTCAAAAGAGTCAATGCCTCACATATCGTTTCCTAAATAATGTGGGTGTTAACCTTTGTTCGGGGGTCATCTGACCCATAAACCAGAATTTTTGGGAAACCTTATTCGGCCGTAAAATTACAATTAATACGAGTATTTTCTGCCGAAAAGGAAATTATATTGCTCAAAGTAGTCAGTCCCTTGCACAGCCCTTCCTCAACAGTGTAGGTGTTAGCCCATCCTAAATAGTGTGGATATTAGCCTTTGGTTAAGGACCATCTGATCCAAAAACTTGAATATTTGGGAAACCTTATTTGGCCATAAAACTAGTATTAATATGAATATTTTATGCCAAAAAGGGTAGTATAATGCTCAAAGTAGTCAATCCCTCGAATAGCCCTTCCCAAACAGTGTGGGTGTTAGCCTTTGGTCGAGGACCATGTGAGGACCCGTTCCCGGTAATCGGGAGCCTCACCGCCGTGCAGCTCCGATTGTCCCAACTGGTGGACCAAGCGGAACTACACAAGGCTTATCCGAAAAACACAACATCTGAATTTGTAGACATACTCAACATTTGAATCTTTTTGTTTAAAACATGGCATGCATCAATTGGTACTCAGCACAATTACGCACAACGGAGTAACAAACACATGCAGCGAAAATATCAGATCACATACAACTGGCCTTACGGCCTCAAACATACAACACCGTGAGTCCACACTCACAGAGTCCCAGAAATTCACAACAACACTACTTAACATATATCAAAACATCAGAATATGCAAGCATGAGTTGTACACATATGTACCAGTCAAATACACAAGTATGTAAATATACAAGACAATGTGAAAGATGCTGAGTCCAAAATGTGCATGTGCATTTTTCCAGCCCTACGACCAATACCGGGATAGTAACCTCGAAGTTGCACAGCTAATTCTCACAACTTAGTCCTGGAACAAAACAATAGAGAGGGGGAGTGAGATCAAGGACCTCAGTGGAAGTTACTGCGTCATAAGCATAAACGGTGGAATGGAGACAAAACCAAAACATAGTATCAAACATTTATTCAAACCAGTACAATCCATACTCTTCAATGTAGCCATCATAAGTGCACACACCAAAATGCATAAAGAAGTGAAAACAGCTTGATACTTGGCTACTATGCCCAACACATAACGGGGTGGACACAAACCACTTTCATGTAACCCCCGCTAAAGGGTTACCTAAAAGCCTACTGATGGTTTTCAGTTGTAGCATATACATAAACAAAATCCCACCATCAGCATTGTCCAAAATTGAATGGAGAAACACAAACTATCACATTCAATTTTGTGCACACGTATATATCGTCGTAAGATATATATTAAGCATTTATAAGGCCTTTCCATTTTCCCTTCATCGTGCACACAGCACTCCACATACATACATATATCCAACCATACCTCTCCAAGGTAAGCAACTGTCCTCTCTATAAGGACTCCATATACTTACCTAACTTGATCAAGTATTCACCGTCAATTCCAATCGATACACACACATGGGTTATTAAATCTAAAAACTCATCAAATATTCCATGCATGCATTTAGCCATTTCCATCTTATAAATCAGGTGCCAAACATCTCAAAAGAATATTCAAAGCATTCAGCCACAATAGCAAAAATGTCTAAAAAGATGAAAACTCATATCGTATGGAAGTGTGCAAAACACGTATGCAATTTCGTATACCCAATAAATCAGCATGTTTCCGCTTTTGAACATCCAGCTGATACATTCAAATATGGCAAGTAAATGATGATGCTAACAACACATTTGTAACACATTTCAAGTCATGTCTCCATTCAAACCAAAACATGTGATCATATTGTAATTCTGAAAACAAAACATGACGTGTATGCAAATGAAACATAAAACTCCCACCTCTCGTTGCGTCGATGGTTCTCCAACAATATCCTTGCCTCTACTGATCAATCTGGTTCCGCCTAAACAAGCACAACCATACAGCCATACTAAGCATAATCAATCAAGAAATCAAATGGAAAAGAATTGAAAACAATCCTATGGACCCTCTCACGCTGCACACACATCTACCTTACATTCAGCTACTCTCAGTACCAGCTCAACATCTACTGACTACAACCACTCCATTAACATGACCAAACACATCAACATGATCAAGAACATGTCTAAACAACCTCCTGGTACTGTTCATCCGAAATTTCTAAAAGAATCATAGGTTGTTTTCAGGCATTTTCATCCATCAAAAACACTCAATTACAGCAATGGCCACCTGATTAAACCAATCAATCCCAAAGAAAACCAAAGAGCAACACTTACCAACAACTCTGAAATTTTCGTCCAGACTGAAGACCACCTCAAAATCAGGCCTTAGACACCAATCTAACAGTGGAAAAGTGTAGAAAATTGATGGGAAAGTGTTTTGGGACAATCCCCCACAAGTTTTTGGGGTTAAAGTGAGCAAATTGTGGATTATGGTAGGTTGGAAGGGTGAAGGAAGGAGAGAAACGAGTTAGGTCTGGAATGTGCTGGTCACTTCTGGAAGAGAAGCATTTAAGGGATGAAGTGTGGGTTTGTGGGCTGATGGGATTCAGGCCCAAGGGCTGATGGGCTTCAGGCCCAAAATTCAACAAGACTGGCCCGTGCCATTGACGGCCCGTTTCATCACAACTGAGCCCAATGGGCTCGGGAAATATCATCTGTACATATGTCCAGCTATAACATCAGGGCTGGGCAGGAAAGAAAGTAGCAAACAGCCCAAAACACGAAATTGTGGCCCAAACGGCCTGCAGTCGCTTAAAACAACCAAAACTCAATCTGGTTTGTTTTCCACTGACTCAACCTCGATTGTCTAACCTATCTCACTCACAATCATTCTTCAATCTCACTCACAAGCATACTTCAACGCACTCAGATTCGCTCTGGGTTTCCTAAAGGCTTCCTACGGCTGTGTTCTCAAACCAACAGTTTAGCATCGGCGCGTTGCCGCTGGCACTAACGCTACCATTGATGCTGCCACTGACTGGCACTACAATAGATGGGATCTCACATCCTTCCCTCCTTATAGAAATTTCGTCCCCGAAATTTACGTACCATGATCATTGAATAACTGTGGATACTGCCGTCTCATCATCTGCTCGGTTTCCCATGTCCTTTCCTCCATGACATCACTACGCCACAACACGGATACCATTGGCACTGTGCGATTCCGTAATTGTTTTACCGCTCTGTCCACAATTGCAACAGGCTTCGTCTTGTATGACAAGTCGTTGACAATTTCGATTGGTGGTGATGTCAACACATGGGATGGATCTGGCATGTACTTCCGTAGTATAGAGACATGGAAGACATTGTGGATCTTC
Organism: Passiflora organensis; assembly: GCA_019739055.1. NCBI lineage: Eukaryota > Viridiplantae > Streptophyta > Magnoliopsida > Malpighiales > Passifloraceae > Passiflora > Passiflora organensis. The sequence goes on from JAEPBF010000154.1 coordinate 415,363, forward strand.
TCCAATTCCGACGGCAAATCCAACTGGTATGCCACTGGTCAAACTCTGGCTGTCATGCTGTAAGGTCTAATGAACCTTGGTGCCAACTTGCCTCGCTGTTGAAACCGAAGAATTCCTTTCTACGGTGCCACTTTCAAAAAGACTTTGTCTCCAACAGCAAATTCTAAGTGTCGCCGGCGATTATCAGCGTAATTTTTCTGTCTATCTTGCGCTGTTTTCAGCCTTTGTCGAATCAGTAACAACAAATCTGTCGCTTGTTCAACTAATTCTGGACTATCCAGTTTCCATTCTCCGACGTCGTTCCAACACAAAGGTGTCCGACACCGTCAGCCATACAATGCCTCATATGGTGCCTCACAAACCTATGATTCTTGTAGAAATTTCGGATGAACAGTACCAGGAGGTTGTTTAGACATGTTCTTGATCATGTTGATGTGTTTGGTCATGTTATTGGAGTGGTTGTAGTCAGTAGATGTTGAGCTGATACTGAGAGTAGCTGAATGTAAGGTAGACGCGTGTGCAGCGTGAGAGGGTCCATAGGATTGTTTTCAATTCTTTTCCATTTGATTTCTTGATTGATTATGCTTAGTATGGCTGTATGGTTGTGCTTGTTTAGGCAGAACCGGATCGAGCAGTAGAGGCAAAGAGATTGTTGGAGAACCATCGACACAACGAGAGGTGGGAGTTTTATGTTTCATTTGCATACACGTCATGTTTTGTTTTCAGAATTACAATATGATCACATGTTTTGGTTTGAATGGAGACATGACTTGAAATGTGTTACAGATGTGTTGTTAGCATCATCATTTACTTGCCATGTTTGAATGTATCAGCTGGATGTTCAAAAACTGAAACATGCTGATTTATTGGGTATACGAAATTGCATACGTGTTTTGCACCCTTCCATACGATATGCTTTTTCATCTTTTTAGACATTTTTGCTATTGTGGCTGAATGCTTTGAATATTCTTTTGAGATGTTTGGCACCTGATTTATAAGATGGACATGGCTAAATGCATGCCTGGAATATTTGATGAGTTTTTAGATTTAATAACCCATGCGTGTGTATCGATTGGAATTGACGGTGAATACTTGATCAAGTTAGGTAAGTATATGGAGTCCTTATAGAGAGGACAGTTGCTTACCTTGGAGAGGTATGGTTAGATATATGTATGTATGTTGAGTGCTGTGTGCACGATGAAGGGAAAGTGGAAAGGCCTTATAAATGCTTCATATATATCTTACGATGTTATATACGTGTGCACAAAATTGAATGTGATAATTTGTGTTTCTCCATTCAATTTTGGACAATGCTGATGGTGGAGTTTTGTTTATATATATGCTACAACTGAAAACCATCAGTAGGCTTTTAGGTAACCCTTTAGCGGGGGTTACATGAAAGTGGTTTGTGTCCACCCCGTTCTGTTTTGGGCATAGTAGCCAAGTATCAAGCTATTTTCACTTCTTTATGCATTTTGGTGTGTGAACTTATGATGGCTACATTGAAGAGTATGGATTGTACTAGTTTGAATAAATGGTTGATACTATGCTACAAACCACCGTTTGATACGCTACAAACCACCGTTTGATACTATGCTACATGTCCACTACCGGTATAGTTTGATACTATGCTTTGGTTTTGTCTCCGTTCCACCGTTTATGCTTATGACGCAGTAACTTCCACTGAGGTCCTTGATCTCACACCCCCTCTCTATTGTTTTGTTTCAGGACTAAGTTGTGAGAATTAGCTGTGCAACTTTGAGGTTACTATCCCGGTAGTGGTCGTAGGGCTGGATAAATGCACATGCACGTTTTGGACTCAGCATCTTTCACATCTTCTTGTATATTTACATACTTGTGTATTTGACTAGTACATATGTGTACAACTCATGCTTGCATATTCTGATGTTTTGATATATACGAAGTGGTGTTGTTGTGAATTGCTGGGACTCTGTGAGTGTGGACTCACGGTGTTGTATGTTTGAGGCCGTAAGGCCCGTTGTATGTGATCTGATATTTTCGCTGCATGTGTTTGTTACTCCGTTGTTTGTAATTGTGCTGAGTACCAATTGATGCATGCCATATTTTAAACAAAAAGATTCAAATGTTGAGTATTTCTACAAATTTAGATGTTGTGTTTTTCGGATAAGCCTTGTGTAGTTCCGCTTGGTCCACCAGTTGGGACAATCGGAGCTGCACGGCGGTGAGGCTCCCGATTATCGGGAACGGGTCCTCACAAGGTTGGTAGCGGAGCATGGTGATGTTGTGTGCATTGAGTGCAAACTGATATTTTGACAAGTGCATCACACTCACGGCACCTGCATTGTCCAGCATAGAGTGTGTCTAGTTGTCTTGTTGTTGTTTTTCTTAGGCTTATACTTATGGCTGCGTGTTCTCTGGTTTTAGATGGCACCTAAGAAGGTGGGGAGACCACGCCGAGTACAGTCAGAAGATGTTGAGGACAGGTCCGATGCCCGTGGACCAACGGAAGAGGCACAAACATAACAGACAACACAAGTAGGACAGACAGCACCTATGGTCCAAGACCTGGTTTTGATTCAGATGTTGACGGCATTACAGACATCTCTGGGTCAGATGCAGCAAACAATGCAACAGATGCAAACTGCAGCTACTCAGCAACCACAAGTGCAAGTCCCGGTACAGCCTGAAACGGAAGTGAAGCCAGAGGTAAGGCAAGCTGATGTACAAGATGGTAGCTTACCAATACAAGTTTCCAAGCTATTGAAGGAGGCAAGGCATTTGGGCTGCCAAAGTTTCTATGGCTCGAGTCATGCATTAGTGGCGAAGCTGTGGAAAGACAAGATTGTCTTGACAGTTCAGGATCTGAGGATTTCAGTTGAGGACCAAGTCATATTAGCTACCCGCTTACTGGAACGTGATGCAGCTACCTGGTGGGGTACCATCAGAAACCGTTATGGTGGCCAGCCCACTTGGGAAGAGTTCGAAAGGGAGTTTGATTTGCGGTATTTTCCACCTCATTTTCAGAACAATAAACGGTCTGAATTTTATATGCTTCGACAAGGGAACAAGACCGTGGTGGAGTATGAAACGGAGTTCCGGGCACTTGTTCATTTTGTGCCGGAAATTGAACAGGACATGGTTGTCTTGGCAAGTCGATTTGAGCATGGGCTGAATCAGAATATCTGCACCATCATGGGGCCAAACACTAGCACAGACTTTGAGAAGTTAGTTATGGAGGCCGTGAAATCTGAGGAGATAGCACGGGGACAAGTCAGTAGGTTGAGGGACTTTGGTAAGGGCAACCGTCCCTTGAGGTTTGGCAGCCAGTTTGATCGAAGACCAGAAAATAAGAGATACACCCCATATGCTACAGCCCCTACTAGATCACAAGGAACATCTTCCTTTGTGACTGGAATGCAACCTTCCCACTCGATGACAAGTTTTAGCAGACCTTTTGGGTATCTGCGACCGTATCTCAACCGCTGTTATACATGTGGTCAACCAGGGAACTTCTCTAGAGATTGTCCTCAAGGCAGCACCGCGAGATCTATAACATATCAGTCGACAGCCTCAGCAATGTCAACGGGTCAGAGGACTGGTGTAAGTCACAGAGGCTCACAAGGATCAACAAGACCACCGAGTAGAGTACAGGTGGGACGACCATCTAGTAGCCAGGCTACGAATTAATCTTCCCAACAGCAATCACAACGACCTCAGACGCGCCTGTTTACTTTGGCGGATGCAGAAGCGAGCGCCAATCAAGATGTTGTGACAGGTACATTCATTGTCTTTTCCATACCTGCTAAAGTATTAATGGACCCCGGAGCGAATAGATCCTTTATTGGTCCTAGAGTAGCTGTGAGAGCGGATAGGGAGTTGTCACCCCTAGAGCCACCCATAGAAGTTTTAACTCCGTTGGGTGAACGGTTGGTTTGCGAGAGTGTGTATTTGGGCTGTTTGTTGATAATGGGTTCCGCAGAAATTGAGGTTGATCTGATTCATTTACATATAAACGAGATAGATTTTGTTTTAGGAATGGACAGTTTGGCGAAGTACCGAGCAAGGATGGACTGCTTCACAAAGAAGGTGCAGTTCCGTTTGGCAAATGGGTTAGAATTCTGTTTCGAAGGTGATCGGCGAGTCGTTCCTTCATGTGTCATTTCATGGCTGGATGCCAGGCGTATGATCTGCAAGGGTTATGCAGCTTTCTTAGCACATGTTAGAGATGTGACGATTGAGCCACCGGAGCTGAGCAGGATACCAGTAGTACAAGATTTTCCCGATGTGTTTCCGGAAGACTTGACAGGGTTACCACCTGAGAGGGAGATTGAATTTGAGATTGAATTGTTGCCAGGGACAACTCCTATCTCCATTGCACTATATCGGATGGCACCAGCTGAGTTGAAAGAGTTAAAGAATGAATTGGAGGACTTAGTGGATCGAGGATATATCAGACCTAGTGTTTCACCTTGGGGAGCACCATTTTTGTTTGTCAAGAAGAAAGATGGCACGTTGAGACTGTGTATTGATTACAGACAGCTGAATCAGGTTACGGTGAAGAACCGGTACCCGTTGCCACGCATTGATGATCTGTTTGATCAGCTGCAAGGAGCCTCGATATTTTCCAAAATTGATTTGAGATCAGGTTATCATCAACTGAGGGTTCGTAAGTCTGATGTGCCAAAGACAGCTTTCCGGTCACGGTATGGGCATTACGAATTTCTGGTGATACCGTTTGGAGTAACTAATGCGCCAGCCATGTTTATGGATTTGATGAATAGAGTCTTTCGGGAATACGTAGATCAGTTTGTCATTGTGTTTATTGATGACATCTTGGTCTATTCAACGTCGGAGGAGGAGCACTTGGTACATTTGCGGACTCTGTTGAACAGATTTAGAGCGTAGCAGTTGTATGCCAAATTCACTAAGTGTGAATTTTGGCTGAAAGAAATAGGTTTCTTGGGACATGTGGTATCAGCAGCAGGTATACTTGTTGACCCCAAGAAGATAGAAGCCATTGTGTCATGGGAACCTCCTCGTAGTATCACGGAAGTCCGAAATTTTCTTGGTCTTGCCGGCTACTATCGGAGGTTTGTGGAAAATTTTTCTTTCTTGGCAGGTCCATTGACGCGTCTAACACTCAAGGGAGTTCCATTTGTATGGTCAGAGGCATGTGAGAAGAGTTTTCAGGAAGTGAAGGCCAGACTTGTATTGTAACGACCCTAATTCCTATCTATTAATAATTGCTCCCATTAAGGTCATTACCGCCGTGAAACCCAAATAAGCCTAAATAACACCTAAGACCTATTTGAATTCCACAAGGCTAATCTTAAGATTTCCGATTTTAAGCTTGTTAATCTTATTGCTTATCAACAATTGGAGCATGATATTGGACATATGTTCTGGTATCATACGGAGTAAATAAAACATCAGCGGAAGTCTTAAATTAATCCATTGGGTTCATAACACACAAGTCCCATAGGGATCCAAATAAACAACAAGAAATCTTCCAACAACTTTCGGAAATAGCAAGCAAGGGAAGAGTGCTTAAAATAAACCAGAAATGTTGCCCAATCATATGTTATATGCGCAAGTAACAAGTTTTAAAATGTGATGCGATATCGTCCCGCCGTGCAGCCTTGATCTCACACACTGGTACCACGAACAGTGAATGTACCTAAGCCTGAAAAATGGTAAAAACAACGGTTTGAGATTACAAGAATCTCAGTAGGGTCACAGCATCATAAGATCTGCAGAATCCCTAAACACAAATCTCCCAAATCACATAAGATCATTCCCTAAACAACTAAAGGGATCACACAATTCAACAATAAACCAAAAGAAGGTTAAGGCCGAGATTATGGCTAAGGGAGGACTACAAACACTTCTGTAAGGTCAGAAGTACACAGGCAGGTGAAACACATTAGTATTGCCCTCGGCAATGAATAAGAAAGGCCATCCCCTTCCACCTGTGTTGTCCAAGACTTACTGCACAAAGGGTAGATGGTTAACACACAAACTAATCAGTAAGCCTTTCACCTTATCCTCGCAAGGATTAGTCGACTAGCCCCACATGGACAAGTCTTCCCTTAGTCGCAACCAGGGCATCCCCGTAATCACACAGAAGTGGGCTTCCTATCTCGCAAGACAGGGATCCGGCCACAAGGCACAGATATCCAGCGCTAGCTTGCTGGTTCACCTCCCATACAACTCCCACAAATCGATAAGAACCTCTCCTCTCCCTAGGAGCATCAGTTCTTACCCTGCGTGGCCACCGAGAACAGGATCCTGACACACAAACACGTACAAGCACACACAGCAAGTACAAAGCATAATACCATAACAGGGTATTCTCAATCATGTCAGGAATCAATCAACACATCCAATTCATATAACAATAGCATCCCAGGCACTCAATCCCTAACTCAGGGGTTCTATACAGCCTAGGAGATTCATATCTCATTCCGGATTGCATATTCATCACCATATAATCCAATCACAAACAATACAACAAAGGCAGGTAATCAAAAACATCAAATAAGAGCGGGGGTTTCTGGAGAAACCGATGAGGCATAGATCCTACCTCTCTTGTCTCTGAACAATAAGCTAATCCTTTGCCTTTATTAAGTAAATCCGAACCACCTATAATATCACCAGGCAAAGACAAGAACAAACTAAGCATGCATATTCAATAATCAATTGAATACCTTATTTCCTTACCAATACCACTCACCAAACCTATCAGAAAACCAGTGATCCGATGTTGCAGGTGCCTTCCCTTGGATGTGTGATGTGATAGCCAGGAACTTATCAAGATTCAACCTGAATTTACCATTCCAATTTAACTATGCAAAATCTATTGCTAAAAGTAGGACATAGGACGATTTCGTCTCGACTTACAACGCAATATTTATCTACAAGCTGCGATTTATATGTGGTTGGAAAGAGAATGAAAAGAACTTTCCAACGACATATTATTTGCAAGATTCTGATAAACGACCAGAAATTTATGCTATTTTGAAGTTCAAGAAGATTTGGCGAAAACCTAATTCGGCCGCCGATTTTCAAAGTAACATTAGACAAAGAAATACTAACCTCCTGACGAAAAACAAAAGATGGTTGGAAAGAGGATGAAGAGAGCTTTCCAACAAGCTATTATTCGCAGAGATCCAACGAACGATGAGTGAGTTATGCTGGTTTGAAGTTTCTGCAAATTATGGTGGCTATAGGGAGGTATAGGGTTTTAAGCCTATACGAAATTTGTAGGTTTTCTATGAATAATTCTTTGTGAGGTTGGCTTCCTATTTATAATGAATGGGTATAGAATTATGATTACTACTTTAATCACTTTATCTAAATAGGATAATTTACTAGATAACTAAACTCTAAACTCTTTAATTATCTTCCCCTATTTTTAGGGACTTTAATCTATAAGGCAACTATCTAGCCTTAAGGATGATTCCTAAGGCAATTACTCATCTACAAGAACCTAGATCTAAAGGAATTAGAAACAAAATAATTTACTAAACAATCTTACCAATTTCGGCCATCACACATCCTTTCCTTCAGGGGCAAAATCGTCTTTTCACCTGCACTGGCTTCTGGACTTCTAGGACTCAAAATTCAGGGTCTTACATCCTCCCCTCCTTATAAGAATTTCGTCCTCGAAATTTTCAACATAAGTACCTAATCAAACAAGTAAGGAAATTTTGCATGTATAGATTCCTAGTCTCCCAAGACTGCTCCTCAATTTGGCCATTACGCCAAACCACTCATATCATAGGCACGCTTCGACTGCGAAGCTGTCGAACTGACCAATCTAGTATGGCAACTGGCTGTAAGGGATAGGATAGGTCTTCAGCAACTTCAACTGGCGGTTCTTTAAGCACATGAGCAGGATCTCACATATGCTTTCTTAGCAATGAAATGTGAAGTACATTGTTTTCATTTGCTTGATTAATATCAGGAAGTTCTTCATCTTTTGAATCATCAAAAGTCTCACTCTGGTCATTGTCCACCACTTGTCCATCTTTAACACCTAAGCCTTTCTCTGGATTTTCATGCAAGTATATCTCCAGCAAAGAGACAATGCGAAGTTCCGTTTCTCCACCACCTTGATTCTTTCTCTCTTGTTATGGCCGTGGTCTTGCATTAGGATTCACGGTGTCATTCTGAAGTCATACTCCTCCAGCATTGGATAATCCAAAGCATTTGCCTAGCACCGCTGCTTCACATTCTCAACCTGAGAAGGTTCAATCTCAAAGGAGTGTGTTTCTTTATCTTCTGCAGCAGTTGCAAATTCTGCTTGATTTATCAACCCATCACGAACATTAGAAACTTCTCCCACAGCCTTGCTGATAGTAAATTCATCTTGCCTGTATAAACTCTTAGATATAAGCCTTGCTTTAGAAATAACATCATCCCTGAGCACTCTCTTCAGGACTTCTGGAAACGGAGATTCCACAAAATACTGATTCTTCTTAAGCACGAGTTTCACTTTCCCATAATTTGTAGTAGAACCGTGAATGAAATCAACCATTCCCTTCGGCAGCCTCTGTCTTGGACAGCTCACTCAAGACTGCTATTATAGTCTTCGTCTCCTCCCCAACTGAAACTGCCGTATACAAAGAATGCAGAGTCAAATTGTACTCATGCATAGACTCCGGCCTGGAAACAGGCTCCGCAATAGCGATGAGAAAATCGCAAGCTTGTTTGCACCAAGGTGAAATTTCTAGGAAGATCCGGTCATCAGCACAGACCCGTAGCAGACGATTTTCGTGGTCCAGTTTCACCTCTAGCTTGGTAAAATCTCTCTTTCTTTCATCAGTTCCACCGGTGCTCATTATACTATCCTGCTTTGCATGATCGTTTCCACCATCTTCAGAAACATTAATACACTTTTCGGCATTAAAAAGTTTATTTTTTCTTTCTCTTTGAGCTGTGAAGTCCCTTTGACGCCTTCCTCTTCTTCGACACTGAGCTCCCCTGCAGAACCTTCTTAGACAATACTTCCTCATCCTGGTTCTTCCTCCATTCCCAGCCACTCAGCAACACAGGTAACAGGGAGACCTCAGTCATTCTGCAAGCCAAAGTGCAATGAAGCAAAAAGGCTGTTCGCAACGTTGCACAGTGGGCATGCATACATGCATGAAGATAACCAGCTTTCCCTTGCAAAGCCTCCCGTTCTTCCTCCTTTTGCCTTGCTTGCAAACGACAGGCTTCAGCTTCCTCCATTTTCTTTCGACTTTTTCTCTCTCCCCTGTTGCAGTTCGTGTTAGAAGCTCTTGTATGTTCCTCCGTCTTCCTTCCTGCTCACGCTGGGAGCTTGTTTTGTGGTTCGCTTCTTTCGTTCAGCTTCTCCTTCCCGTGCCTCACCTTCATTCCTCACCAACCCTCTGGTGATACCCAGCTCGCAGCACTGTATCTTCTCTTGGTCTAGATTTTTTTTTTTTATATTTATCTTTCTTTTTTTTTATTTTTTTAGGCAGAATACGATGCATGCATGGCAATCCTCTCTCCTGTCCGTGAAAGGCACAGAGCAGCCTAAGAACGAAGACTGCTCCTCTCCCTCTTCCTGTTGTAACTGACGAGCCGTCTTGCATGATCACTCGCTGATCGTTCTCCTCTCCATCTTCATCTTCCCGCCAGGGGTTCATCTTGATCATTTGGTTGAGCAGCCCCTCTCGTAACCATCTCGGCAGCACCTTCTGTAGCAACAGTCTGAGTGGAAGTTGCCGCAGGAAAGTTTGTTTCCTTCGCTGGGATGGAATGGAAGCTGGAGTTTGGGTCTATACGATCAGTCCAGGCAAGCTTTCTTTTAACGAGTTTCTTCAACAGGCTGTTCCCTGCCATGCCATATCTCCAGCCAAACCAACTGCAGTTAAGTCCATGGAGTTCCAGTTCGAGTGTTTTACACCCCTTTCAGCAGTTGCCAGCTATCTCGTTTCAGGCCTAGTTTCTCTTACAAGTTAACCAAGCTATCCTTGCATGATTTGCCCTCGGTAAAGTGATGATAAACTCCCCAGGCTTTTGCACAGCCTTGACGATCAATAATGACAATCACCATTACGGATTGTTTATGATGGGATGGTGTGCGTAGGTGGGTAACGTTAAGTTGTTTCCGGTACATTATGTATCATGCATTCAGATCACTGTTTACTTAACCTCAAGTTCAATGCATATGATGGTGAGCTGCGGTCGTGGCTAGTGTGACTTTTGCAGTCCATGGTGTAGCTATTGTAGTCCAATGTGTGATCCATGTATCTTTTATAAAAATTTTACTCACTTTCGCTCCCCTAGCCAAGATCATCTCTGTTTCCCAACCAACAGTCTATTCAATTGATGCATAGCTCACCGCAGGAAAGCTGCTGTACTTTCTTTCATTTGTTTCTTTCAGTGTATCTCTTCTTTTACGCTTCCGCTGCGCCACTCCGCTTCCATTGCAGCTGGCCGTTATGTGTTCCCTGCATCCTCCTTGGGCTACGCTCTTGCGGTAGTCCCTGGAATGGCGCCAAAAGCAAGACTTGCAACTTATAAGGTGTGCTAGTAATTTTGCCAATACCGTATCTTGCAGTGTCAGGAGCTATTTTCTTCCGCTTTGAGAAGTCATCCATTCCACTTGAAGCACCAATAAGCATTTTAATAGGAAACTTTGCAAATCGTGGAACAACTGGTATAGAGTCTTCAACTTCTGGTCTTCCTCCGCATATACAGAACCACAAAGGGGTAGGCAGTCCAGCACAAAAACAGTACTGGTAGATCCTTTGCCAACAATTTTCTCACTTCGTAATTTCAGAAGCACTGCAGACAAGGTGATGAAGTTCGCATCATAACTACCACCAAAAACCTCACTTTTTTTTTTCATTTTGCTGCACCACCCACGACCGTAAATTATTTGCTGCATCTTCGTCATCTTCAGACTCAATTATTTGCTGCACCAGCAAACATACTTCTACGAAAGTACTGCAACTTCAGCTGGATCATCGATATCCATTGGATCGTCTTCAGGAACAACAGTAGTATTGTCCCCAGCACTTGATCTTCTCCATTGAAATGAGTAAAAGCGGCTGCATTGAGAGCACCACCGTTAGCCTCTAGTTTTTGCAGCGAGACATCCTCCGTAGCTCCTATGATGCTCATAAATGTATCAATTGACTCTTGATTAGGTCTCCTTTGTATTTCCCATTCTTCAGACGTGCCCACATGCCCTTGGTAATTGGACAATCGCTTGTTCTGGACAGTGAGCAGATGGCAGCGTTTACTTAGTGGAACCGTTGGCAGTCCACTAGTAGAAGCCTCGTTGATATCACATTGCGTGTAGGCGTCAATGAAGATAAAACGTTTTACATGGTCTACAGAAAATGCAGATACTATCTGTTTGCTCAACAGGTTGCTGTTCAGTCTGAATCTCAAACCTATCCCATTGGTCCCTTTGTTGCTTCGAGCGTGCCATACTACTCGATTACACCTTTACTACTCTAGTATACAATTGTTACTCAACACATACTAAATACAATACTAGTAAAAGGAGTGGTACCTGGTGGAGAGGCATGCACTGGACGATACGCATATGCTGGAAAACAATATACAAATTTTCGGAAATCACATGCACACATGCAATGCACACTAGGTAATTACATCAACACTCATAGAAATCATTAACAAACATCAAGCAAACAGAGACTCACACATCAGCAATCATATACATTCGGTAATAACAAGTAACACATAAGAAGGAATATAAACAATCAGTAGACTAGTTTATTTTTTTCATATCATTTAAACCTTACAACTTAATCCCATTCCCTTTCAATATTAGTCCCTAGGTGAGTGAGTTCTTACCTGAAATCACCACCTGAAATCACCAAAATCAACAAATAAGTTAGCATATAACAAATTATATTCCCTAAACCATGCTCCGCTACCAAACTTGTAACGACCCTAATTCCTATCTATTAATAATTGCTCCCATTAAGGTCATTACCGCCGTGAAACCCAAATAAGCCTAAATAACACCTAAGACCTATTTGAATTCCACAAGGCTAATCTTAAGAATTTCCGATTTTAAGCTTGTTAATCTTATTGCTTATCAACAATTGGAGCATGATATTGGACATATGTTCTGGTATCATACGGAGTAAATAAAACATCAGCGGAAGTCTTAAATTAATCCATTGGGTTCATAACACACAAGTCCCATAGGGATCCAAATAAACAACAAGAAATCTTCCAAGTTTCGGAAGTAGCAAGCAAAGAAGAGTGCTTAAAATAAACCAGAAAGTTGCCCAATCATATGTTATATGCGCAAGTAACAAGTTTTAAAATGTGATGCGATATCGTCCCGCCAGTGCAGCCTTGATCTCACACACTGGTACCACGAACAGTGAATGTACCTAAGCCTGAAAAATGGTAAAAACAACGGTTTGAGATTACAAGAATCTCAGTAGGGTCACAGCATCATAAGATCTGCAGAATCCCTAAACACAAATCTCCCAAATCACATAAGATCATTCCCTAAACAACTAAAGGGATCACACAATTCATAAATCATTCAAAAGAAGGTTAAGGCCGATTCAATGGCTGAGGGAGGACTACAAACACTTCTGTAAGGTCAGAAGTACACAGGCAGGTGAAACACATCAGTATTGCCCTCGGCAATGAATAAGAAAGGCCATCCCCTTCCACCTGTGTTGTCCAAGACTTACTGCACAAAGGGTAGATGGTTAACACACAAACTAATCAGTAAGCCTTTCATCCTTATCCTCGCAAGGATAAGTCGACTAGCCCCACATGGACAAGTCTTCCCTTAGTCGCAACCAGGGCATCCCCGTATCACACAGAAGTGGGCTTCCTATCTCGCAAGACAGGGATCCGGCCACAAGGCACAGATATCCAGCGCTAGCTTGCTGGTTCACCTCCCATACAACTCCCACAAATCGATAAGAACCTCTCCTCTCCCTAGGAGCATCAGTTCTTACCCTGCGTGGCCACCGAGAACAGGATCCTGACACACAAACACGTACAAGCACACACAGCAAGTACAAAGCATAATACCATAACAGGGTATTCTCAATCATGTCAGGAAACAATAAACACATCCAATTCATATAACAATAGCATCCCAGGCACTCAATCCCTAACTCAGGGGTTCTATACAGCCTAGGAGATTCATATCTCATTCCGGATTGCATATTCACACCCTACAATCCAATCACAAACAATACAACAAAGGCAGGTATCAAAAACATCAAATAAGAGCGGGGGTTTCTGGAGAAACCGATGAGGCATAGATCCTACCTCTCTTGTCTCTGAACAATAAGCTAATCCTTTGCCTTTATTAAGTAAATCCGAACCACCTATAATATCACCAGGCAAAGACAAGAACAAACTAAGCATGCATATTCAATAATCAATTGAATACCTTATTTCCTTACCAATACCACTCACCAAACCTATCAGAAAACCAGTGATCCGATGTTGCAGGTGCCTTCCCTTGGATGTGTGATGTGATAGCCAGGAACTTATCAAGATTCAACCTGAATTTACCATTCCAATTTAACTATGCAAAATCTATTGCTAAAAGTAGGGCATAGGACGATTTCGTCTCGACTTACAACGCAATATTTATCTACAAGCTGCGATTTATATATGGTTGGAAAGCTAATGAAAAGAGCTTTCCAACGAGATATTATTTGTAAGATTCTGACAAACGACCAGAAATTTATGCTATTTTGAAGTTCAAGAAGATTTGGCGAAAACCTAATTCGGCCGCCGATTTTCAAAGTAACATTAGACAAAGAAATACTAACCTTCTGACGAAAAACAAAAGATGGTTGGAAAGAGGATGAAGAGAGCTTTCCAACAAGCTATTATTCGCAGAGATCCAACGAACGATGAGTGAGTTATGCTGGTTTGAAGTTTCTGCAAATTATGGTGGCTATAGGGAGGTATAGGGTTTTAAGCCTATACGAAATTTGTAGGTTTTCTATGAATAATTCTTTGTGAGGTTGGCTTCCTATTTATAATGAATGGGTATAGAATTATGATTACTACTTTAATCACTTTATCTAAATAGGATAATTTACTAGATAACTAAACTCTAAACTCTTTAATTATCTTCCCCTATTTTTAGGGACTTTAATCTATAAGGCAACTATCTAGCCTTAAGGATGATTCCTAAGGCAATTACTCATCTACAAGAACCTAGATCTAAAGGAATTAGAAACAAAATAATTTACTAAACAATCTTACCAATTTTGGCCATCACACATCCTTTCCTTTAGGGGCAAAATCGTCTTTTCACCTGCACTGGCTTCTGGACTTCTAGGACTCAAAATTCAGGGTCTTACATGTATCAGCACCAGTTCTTACCTTGCCGGTCAGCGGCAAGGGGTACATTGTGTATAGCGATACATCGAAGATGGGATTGGGTTGTGTGCTGATGCAAGATGGTAAGGTAGTGGCCTACGCATCGAGACAGTTGAGACCGTATGAGAGCAATTACCCGACTCACGATCTTGAGTTGGCTGCGGTGGTGTTCGCACTCAAGATTTGGCGGCATTACCTGTATGGTGAAACGTGCAGGATGTTCACCGATCTTAAGAGCCTCAAATACCTTCTCACCCAGAAGGATTTGAACTTGAGACAGCAAAGGTGGCTGGAATTGATCAAAAATTATGACTTGGTGATTGACTACCATCCAGGCAAGGCGAATGTTGTCACTGATGCATTAAGTAGGAAGACATCATCTTCCTTATCCTATGTTCGTACCGAGTACATGCCTATGTTGATGTGTCTGAGAACATCTAGAGTACAACTTGAGAGTGATGATTCTGGAGCGTTAATAGCTCAGTTAATTGTGAGGCTGACTTTACTAGATGAGGTTCGAACCAAGCGATGTAAAGATCCAGTGTTGAGTCAAATAAAGCAACAGTTGGAGGAAGTAGACAGCGGTACTAGTACAGTAAGCGAGTATCGTGTAAGAGAGGATGGTATCCTAACGTTTCGAGGACGAGTGTGCATCCCTCAGGATGAAGAGCTTAGGCAATTGATTTTGATGGAAGCACATAGTTCGACGTTTTCCATTCATCTGGGCAGCACCAAGATGTATAGGGATTTGCGGGAACAATATTGGTGGGCTGGAATGAAGAGGCATATTGCTGAATTTGTAGCAAAGTGCCTAGTGTGTCAGCAAGTTAAGGCGGAACATCAGAGACCTGCAGGATTATTACAGTCATTACCCATTCCGGAGTGGAAATGGGAACATGTGACGATGGATTTTGTAATAGGGTTGCCGAGATCAGAACGAGGTTATGATGCGATATGGGTGATAGTGAACAGACTGACCAAGTCTGAACACTTCCTCCCCATTAAGGTGACAGATACGCCAGAGAAATTGGCAGTAAAGTATCTGGAAGAGATTTTCAGACTTCATGGCATGCCAGTGTCGATTGTGTCGGATAGGGATCCGAGATTCACGTCCAGATTTTGGGGGAAACTTCATAGTGCTTTAGACACACGACTAAATTTCAGCACCGCATTCCACCCACAGACAGATGGGCAGTCTGAGAGAACGATTCAGACCTTGGAAGATATGCTTCGAGCATGTGTGTTGGATAGGCAGAAGGCATGGGATCGATGCTTACCGTTAGCTGAGTTCGCCTATAATAACAGTTTTCAAGTGTCTATTGGCATGGCACCATATGAGGCATTGTATGGCCGACGGTGTCGGACACCTTTGTGTTGGAACGAGGTCGGAGAACGGAAATTGGATAGTCCAGAATTAGTTGAACAAGCGACAGAGTTGTTGTTACTGATTCCACAAAGGCTGAAAACAACGCAAGATAGACAGAAAAATTACGCTGATAATCGCCGGCGACACTTAGAATTTGCTGTTGGAGACAAAGTCTTTTTGAAAGTGGCACCGTGGAAAGGAATTCTTCGGTTTCAACAGCGAGGCAAGTTGGCACCAAGGTTCATTGGACCTTACAGCATGACAGCCAGAGTTGGACCAGTGGCATACCAGTTGGATTTGCCATCGGAATTGGAGAAGATCCACAATGTCTTCCATGTCTCTATACTACGGAAGTACATGCCAGATCCATCCCATGTGTTGACATCACCACCAATCGAAATTGCCAACGACTTGTCATACAAGACGAAGCCTGTTGCAATTGTGGACAAAGCGGTAAAACAATTACGGAATCGCACAGTGCCAATGGTATCCGTGTTGTGGCGTAGTGATGTCATGGAGGAACGGACATGGGAAACCGAGCAGATGATGAGACGGCAGTATCCACAGTTATTCAATGATCATGGTACGTAAATTTCGCGGACGAAATTTCTATAAGGAGGGAAGGATGTGAGATCCCGTCTATTGTAGTGCCAGTCAGTGGCAGCATCAATGGTAGCGTTAGTGCCAGCGGCAACGCACCGGTGCTAAACTGTTGGTTTGGGAACACAGCCGTAGGAAACCTTTAGGAAACCCAGAGTGAATCTGAGTGTGTTTAAGTATGCTTGTGAACCAGAATGCGTTTTGGTCGTTTTAAGCGACTGCAGGCCGTTTGGGCCACAATTTTGTGTTTTGAGCTGTTTGCTATTTTCTTTCCTGCCTAGCCCTGATGTTATAGCTGGACATATGTACAAAAGTTGTTGGGCCATTTGATTGACATTTCCCGAGCCCATTGGGCTCAGTTGTGATGAAACGGGCCGTCGATGACACGGGCCAGCCTTGTTGAACGTTGGGCCTGAATCCCAACAGCCCACAAGCCCACAAGCCCACAAGCCCACACTTCATCCCTTAAATGCTTCTTTTCCAGAAGCATCACCGTCGTGCAGCTCCAATTGTCCCAACTGGTGGACCAAGCGGAACTACACAAGGCTTATCCGAAAAACACAACATTTGAATTTGTAGAAATACTCAACATTTGAATCTTTTTGTTTAAAACATGGCATGCATCAATTGGTACTCAGCACAATTACAAACAACGGAGTAACAAACACATGCAGCGAAAATATCAGATCACATACAACGGGCTTTACGGCCTCAAACATACAACACCGTGAGTCCACACTCACAGAGTCCCAGAAATTCACAACAACACTACTTCGTATATATCAAAACATCAGAATATGCAAGCATGAGTTGTACACATATGTACCAGTCAAATACACAAGTATGTAAATATACAAGAAGATGTGAATGATGCTGAGTCCAAAACGTGCAGGTGCATTTGTCCAGCCCTACGACCACTACCGGGATAGTAACCTCAAAGTTGCACAGCTAATTCTCACAACTTAGTCCAGAAACAAAACAATAGAGAGGGGGAGTGAGATCAAGGACCTCAGTGGAAGTTACTGCCTCATAAGCGTAAACGGTGGAACGGAGACAAAACCAAAGCATAGTATCAAACATTTATTCAAACCAGTACAATCCATACTCTTCAATGTAGCCATCATAACTTCACACACCAAAATGCATAAAGAAATGAAAATAGCTTGATACTTGGCTACTATGCCCAAAACAGAACGGGGTGGACACAAACCACTTTCATGTAACCCCCGCTAAAGGGTTACCTAAAAGCCTACTGATGGTTTTCAGTTGTAGTATATATATAAACAAAACTCCACCATCAGCATTGTCCAAAATTGAATGGAGAAACACAAATTATCACATTCAATTTTGTGCACACGTATATAACGTCGTAAGATATATATGAAGCATTTATAAGGCCTTTCCACTTTCCCTTCATCATGCACACAACACTCAACATACATACATATATCCAACCATACCTCTCCAAGGTAAGCAATTGTCCTCTCTATAAGGACTCCATATACTTACCTAACTTGATCAAGTATTCACCGTCAATTCCAATCGATACACACGCATGGGTTATTAAATCTAAAAACTCATCAAATATTCCATGCATGCATTTAGCCATTTCCATCTTATAAATCAGGTGCCAAACATCTCAAAAGAATATTCAAAGCATTCAGCCACAATAGCAAAAATGTCTAAAAAGATGAAAAAGCATATCGTATGGAAGGGTGCAAAACACGTATGCAATTTCGTATACCCAATAAATCAGCATGTTTCAGCTTTTGAACATCCAGCTGATACATTCAAACATGGCAAGTAAATGATGATGCTAACAACACATCTGTAACACATTTCAAGTCATGTCTCCATTCAAACCAAAACATGTGATCATATTGTAATTCTGAAAACAAAACATGACGTGTATGCAAATGAAACATAAAACTCCCACCTCTCATTGTGTCGATGGTTCTCCAACAATATCTTTGCCTCTACTGCTCGATCCGGTTCCGCCTAAACAAGCACAACCATACAGCCATACTAAGCATAATCAATCAAGAAATCAAATGGAAAAGAATTGAAAACAATCCTATGGACCCTCTCACGCTGCACACACGTCTACCTTACATTCAGCTACTCTCAGTACCAGCTCAACATCTACTGACTACAGCCACTCCATTAACATGACCAAACACATCAACATGATCAAGAACATGTCTAAACAACCTCCTGGTACTGTTCATCCGAAATTTCTACAAGAATCATAGGTTGTTTTCAGGCATTTCCATCCATCAAAAACACTCAATTACAGCACTAGCAACCTGAATAAACCAACCAATCCCAAAGAAAACCAAAGAGCAACACTTACCAACAACTCTGAAATTTTCGTCCAGACTGAAGACCACCTCAAAATCAGGCCTTAGACACAAATCTAACAGTGGAAAAGTGTAGAAAATTGAAGGGAAAGTGTTTTGGGACAATCCCCCACAAGTTTTTGGGGTTAAAGTGAGCAAAGTGTGGATTTTGGTAGGTTGGAAGGGTGAAAGGAAAGAGAAAAACGAGTTAGGTCTGGAATTTACTGGTCACTTCTGGAAGAGAAGCATTTAAGGGATGAAGTGTGGGCTTGTGGGCTGATGGGCTTCAGGCCCAAGAGCTGATGGGCTTCAGGCCCAACGTTCAACAAGGCTGGCCCGTGCCATCGACGACCCGTTTCATCACAACTGAGCCCAATGGGCTCGGGAAATGTCAATCAAATGGCCCAACAACTTCTGTACATATGTCCAGCTATAACATCAGGGCTGGGCAGGAAAGAAAATAGCAAATAGCCCAAAACACAAAATTGTGGCCCAAACGGCCTGCAGTCGCTTAAAACGACCAAATATCAATCTGGTTCACAAACTCATCAATGGTAGCGCCAAACAAACTCATCAAATATTCCATGCATGCATTTAGCCAATTCGGTAAGACCCCGAATTTTGAGTCCTAGAAGTCCAGAAGCCAGTGCAGGTGAAAAGACGATTTTGCCCCTGAAGAGAAGGATGTGTGATAGCCGAAATTGGTAAGATTGTTCAGTAAATTAATTTGCTTCTAATTCCTTTTGATTTAGGTCTTTGTAGATGGGTAATAGCTTTAGGAACCATCCTTTAAGGTAGATAGTTGCCTTAAAGATTAAGTCCCTAAAAATAGTCAAGGTAATTTATGAGTTTTGGTTATTTAGTGAATTATATTGGATTGATAGATTGATTAAAAGTAGTAGACATAATTCTACACTCATTGAATATATATAGGAATCCAACCCCACAAAATTTGTCCCCTAAAACCTTATAAAAGTCGTATAGGCTTAAAACCCTATACCTCCCATTAGCCATCAGAATTTGCTGAAACTTTAAACCAGCATAACTCCCTCATCGTTCATTGGATGTCTGCGAATAATAGCTTGTTGGAAAGCTCTCTTCATCCTTTTTCCAACAATTTCTGGATTTGCTTCGGGAGGTTAGTATTTCTTTGTCTAAAGTTACTTTGAAAATCGGCGGCGGAATTAGGTTTTCGCCAAATCTTCTTGAATTTCAAAATAGCATAATTTTCTACTCGTTTGTTGGAATCTTGAAAATAATATGTCGTTGGAAAGCTATTTTCATTCTCTTTCCAAAAATATATAAATCGCAGCTTGAATGTAAATATTTCGTTGTTTTAGGTCGAGACGAAATTGTCTTAAGCCCTACTTTTAGCAAAAGGTTTTGCATAGTTAATTGGAATGGTAAATTCAGGTTGAATCTTGATAAGT
Organism: Passiflora organensis; assembly: GCA_019739055.1. Classification (NCBI taxonomy): domain Eukaryota; kingdom Viridiplantae; phylum Streptophyta; class Magnoliopsida; order Malpighiales; family Passifloraceae; genus Passiflora; species Passiflora organensis. The sequence continues at coordinate 435,447 of JAEPBF010000154.1, forward strand.
TCCTGGCTATCACATCACACATCCAAGGGGGAGACACCTGCGACATCTGATCACTGGTTTTCTGATAGGTTTGGTGAGTGGTACTGGTAAGGAATAGGGTATACAATTGATTTTTGGGATATGCATGCTTAGTTTGTTTTGTCTTTGTCTGGTGATGATTTAGGTGGTTCAGATTTACTTAATAAAGGCAAAGGAGTAGCTTCTTGTTCAGAGACAAGGGAGGTAGGATCTACGCCTCATCGGTTTCTCCAGAAACCCCTGCTCTTATCTGATGTTTTTGTTACCTGCCTTTGTTGTATTGTTTGTGATTGGATTGTAGGGTGTGAATATGAAATCCAGAATGAGATAAGAATCACCTAGGCTATATCGAACCCTTGAGTTAGGAATTGAGTGCCTAGGGATGCTATAGTTATATGAATTGGATGTGTTGATTGTTTCCTGACATGATTGAGGATACCCCGTTGTGGTATTATGCTTTGTACTTGCCTGTGTGTGCTTGTACGTGTTTGTGTGTCAGGATCCTGTTCCGGTGGCCACGCAGGGTAAGCACTGATGCTCCTAGTGAGAGGAGAGGTACTTATCGATTTATGGGAGGTGTATGGGTGTTGAACTAGCAAGCTAGCGCTGGATATCTGTCCTTGCGAGGCCGGATCCCTGTCTTGCGAGACAGGAAACCCTTATCTTGCGAGATTTGGGGATGCCCTGGTTGCGACTAAGGGAAGACTTGTTCCATGAGGGGCTAGTCGACTTGTCCTTGCGAGGATAAGGTGAAAGGCTTACTGATTAGTTTGTGTGTTAACCATCTACCCTTTGTGCAGTAAGTCTTGGACAACACAGGTGGAAGGGGATGGTCTTTCTTTATCATTGAGTGTGATTTTGTTGTATTTCACCTGCCTGTGTACTTCTGAAATTTCGGAAGTGTGGTCCTCCCTCAGCCATAATCTCGGCCTTGACCTCTTTTGGTTTATTGTTGAATTGCGTGATCCCTTTAGTTGTTTAGGGAATGATCTTATGTGAATTTGGGAGATTTGTGTTTAGGGATTCTGTAGATCTTATGATGCTGCGACCCTACTGAGATTCTTGTAATCTCAAACCGTTGTTTTTACCATTTTTCAGGCTTAGGTACATCCTCTATTCGTGGTACCAGTGTGTGAGATCAAGGCTGCACGGCGTGGCGATATCGCATCACAAATACTACTTGTTACTTACGTAAATAACTTGAAAGATTGGACATTGTTCTGGTTTATTTTTAAGCATTTGTTTGGTTTGCTATTTCCGAACTTGGTTGATGAAATTCTTGCTGGTTATTTGGATCCCTATGGGACTTGTGTGTTATGAACCCAATGGATTGATTTAAGACTTCCGCTGATGATTTTATTTACTCCGTATGTTACCAGAATATGTGTCCAGTATCATGCTCCAATTGATTGATAAGCAACAAAATAAACAAGATTAAAATCGGTATCATATGAGTAGCCTTGTGAAATTCTAATAGGTCTTAGGTTTCGTTGAGGCTTATTTGGGTTTCACGGCGGTAATGACCTTAATCGGAGCAATGAATAATGGTTTAGGAATTGGGGTCGTTACAAGTGTCGTAGCGGAGCATGATTTAGGTTTATAACTTGTTATTTGCTCACTTAGTTGTTAATTTTGGTGATTGCAGGTGATTGCAGGTAAGAACATGGGCACACACTCACTCACTTAGGGACTAAAACTGAAAGGGAATTAGAGAGAACATGGGAGTTAAAAGGAAATAATAATAATTGTTGTGTTGATTGTTTATCTTTAGTATGCCTTAATATGTTTGATTGGATGATTAGCTATGTTTCTTGTCATTACCGAATGAATATGCATGTGAGTGATTATGTGTATTGCCGAATATGGATGATGTGTGCAGCTATAAGTGCTCGTTGTTTGTTATGATTTCTATGCGTGATAATGTTATTGCCGAGTGTGCATAGCATGTGTGCATATGATTTTTGAAATTTGTATATTGTTTTCCAGCATATGCGTATCGTCCGGTGCATGCCTCTCCACAAGGTACCACTCCTATTCCTAGTATCGTATTTAGTGTTTGTTTGAGTAACAATCGTACACTTGTGTAGTATGGCACGCTCGAGGCAACAAAGGGACCAACGGGGTAGGTTTGAAATTTGGAATGACCAGCAACCTGTTGAGCAAGATGAGCCAAATGCACAAAATGAGCAGGAAGGGCAAGCTGAGTCCGAAAACCAACCTGAGACACCAGTCACACCAGGCATTGATCCTGTCATGGCACAGATCTTAAACGTGTTACAAGGAATTGTTGCAAACCAGCAGCGAATGGAGGCTCAATTTCAGAGTGCTCCTGCACCTACACCAGGACCTATTCCTCCACTTGAACCTGTACAGCCGGCGCATCATAAGGAGACAGAGAGATTTCCCGTTATGATTACAAAGTTGCTGAAGGAAGCTCGACAACTTGGATGTAAAGATTTTGGTGGTTCAGCTGGAGCCGCAGCCGCTCGGGAGTGGATGGATACCTTATGCCGAGTATCCTTGTTTCTGCGTATCGCTGATGACGACAAGGTTGCCATTGCTACATTCTTACTTGAGGGAGAAGCCCTCGCTTGGTGGACCTCTGTTAGCTTGCGATTCGGCGATCGCTTGCCGACGTGGGAAGAATTCCGGTATGAATTTGACGAAAGATTTTAAACAAGATTCCATAAAAGTGAGCAGCGGCAGGCATTTTACAAACTAGAACAAGGCACCCGTTCGGTGCTGGAATATGAGAAGGTGTTGAGGGAGTTTTCCCGCTTTGCACCTGAAGAAGATCGTACATCGTACCAGCTGGCAAGACGATTTCAGGATGGGTTGAGTGTCGAACTCAAAACCATCGTCGGTACGACACCAGTGCAGAATTTGCAAGAACTAATAACTGCTGCAACCGAAGCTGAAAAGATCGTGCAAACCAGGAAGCCACCCGCAGCTACTAGTGGCGGATCCTATAGGCGTGATTCAAAGTTCAACCAAAGAAGGGGACCCTATCCCTTACGGTCTCATCCTCCGCAGATCAATGGGAACACCAACCGGAGGAACTTTTATGGTTCCAATTATAATGGATCGTCATGGCAGATTCCGCAACGGCGATGTTTCAACTGTGAAGAGATTGGTCATATTCAGGCCACATGCCCAAAACGGCGAATCCCAGGGGTACTTAACACCAGGAGGACCACCCAACGGATCCACAAGTGAGGCGCAACCAAGACCAACAAGGCTCTTTACTTTGACTGATGCCGAGGCTAGTCCTGATGTGGTGACAGGTACTATTTCAGTCTTTTCTTAAAACGCTAAAGTCTTATTTGATCCAGGAGCAAATAGATCGTTCGTGAGTCAAAGGATGGCACTTAGCGCGGATCGTCCTCTATCTCCCTTGACTCCTCCTATTGCGGTTCTAACTCCTTTGGGAGAGCAACTGATTTGTGATCTGGTCTACATCAGCTGTGTTATAGTATGGGATCGAATGTATTTGAAGCGGATCTAATTCCATTAGACATCAAGGAGCTGGATGTGATTTTAGGCATGGATTGTCTGGCAAAATATCAAGCCCGTGTGGAGTGTTTCACCAAGCGGGTGTGGTTCACATTTGTTAATGGTACCGAATACTGTTTTGAAGGCGATAGGCGAGTTGTGCCAAATTGCATGATTTCCTGGCTTAAGGCGGAGCGATTAATCAACAAAGGATGTACAACGTACCTTGCGCATGTACAGGATATTTTTAGAGAATCCGCAGGTCTGAATTCTGTTCCTGTGGTTTGTGAATTTCCGGAAGTATTTCCAGAAGACATAGCCGGATTGCAACCAGCAAGGGAAGTAGAATTCGGCATTGAGCTTGTGTCAGGTACAAATCCGATTTCCATTCCTCCATATCGTATGGCTCCTGCGGAAATGAAGGAACTGAAGACGCAATTGGAAGATTTGCTGGATCGTGGTTTTATTCGACCTAGTGTGTCACCCTGGGAAGCATCTGTGCTGTTCGTGAAAAAGAAAGATGGTTCGCTGCGATTGTGCATTGATTATCGACAGCTGAACTGCGTGACCGTGAAGAACAAATATCCCTTGCCACGCATTGATGATTTATTTGACCAACTCCAAGGTGCAGCGGTATTCTCCAAGATTGATCTCAGATCTGGATACCATCAATTGCGAGTTCGTGATGCTGATATTCCGAAGACCGCGTTCAGATCGCGATATGGCCACTATGAATTTCTGGTTATGCCATTCGGTTTGACCAATGCACCAGCTGTGTTTATGGACTTGATGAATCGTGTGTTCCGCGAATTCCTGGATAAATTTGGATCGTCTTCATCTACGACATTCTGATTTACTCAAAGTCGGAAGAGGATCATGTTATGCACTTGCGGCTTGTGCTTCAAATTCTGAAGGACCGGCGATTGTTTGCCAAATACTCAAAATGCGAATTCTGGTTACGTGAGGTTAGTTTCTTTGGCCATATTGTTTCCGCCCAAGGTGTGTTTGTTGATCCAAAAGAAGATTGAAGCCGTGACTACTTGGGAACCTCCGCGAAGTGTGTTCGAAGTTCGTAGTTTCCTTGGATTAGCGGGTTACTACCATCGCTTTGTGGAAAATTTTTCATCACTTGCCGGGCCATTGACAAAACTGACACGCAAGGGTGAGCGGTTCGTATGGAATGAAAAGTGCCAGCAAAGTTTCGACGAGCTAAAGAATCAGTTAGTTTCTGCACCTATCCTTACCTTACCTATTTGCGGAAAAGAGTACGTGGTTTACAGCGACGCGTCGAAATCCGGACTTGGATGTGTATTGATGCAAGATGGGAAAGTCATTGCCTACGCTTCAAGGCAATTGCGACCGCACGAGATGAACTACCCTACACATGATCTAGAACTTGCAGCCGTGGTCTTTGCTTTAAAAATATGGCGACATTATCTATACGGCGAGATGTGTCGAATCTTTACTGATCACAAAAGCCTGAAGTACCTCCTTACACAGAAAGAATTGAATATGAGACAACGAAGATGGATGGAATTAATTAAGGACTACGATTTGATCATCGAATATCATCCTGGAAAGGCGAATGTTGTGGCTGATGCCCTGAGCCAAAAGTGTCATTCTCCTTCCCCATCAATTCTGGCGTATATGCGCACTCATTACTTGCCAATGATGCTGGAATTGAAAACTAATCGTGTGTGTCTTGGCACCGATTTCTCTGGTTAATTGCTAGCACGAATTGAAGTCGCACCTACCATAATTGAGGAGATCCGGAATCAATAGTTGGAGGATCTGAAGCTTGCTGAAATTCGGAAGCAACTTGCTGATGGTGTTGATGCTATAGTTCGTGATTTCAGAATACGAGATGACGAAGTTCTAGTCTTCAGAAACCGGGTATGTGTTCCACAAAATGCTGATCTTCGTAACCTTATTCTATCAGAGGCGCATAGTTTGAAGTTTGCTATTCATCCTGGAAGCACAAAGATGTACCGAGATTTGAAGGGCCAGTATTGGTGGCCTAAAATGAAGCGACATATTGCTGAATTTGTTGCTCGATGCCTCGTATGTCAACAAGTAAAAATCGAACATCAAAGACCTGCTGGTTTACTTCAATCACTTCCGATCCCAGAATGGAAGTGGGAGCACATTACAATGGATTTTTGTTACGGGTTTGCCTAGATCACAGCGAGGATACAATGCCATTTGGGTGATCGTGGATCGACTGACAAAATCTGCACACTTTCTTCCTATACGTGTGACAGATACACCAGAAAAATTGGCAATTCGTTACTTGGACAAGATTGTTCGTTTGCATGGAGTACCAGTTTCTATTGTTTCAGATCGTGACCCTCGTTTCACTTCAAGATTTTGGGAGAAATTCCAGAATGCACTGGGTTCGAGATTGAAATTCAGTACAGCATTTCATCCCCAAATCGATGGTCAATCAGAAAGGACAATTCAAACACTTGAAGATATGCTACGTGCGAGTGTATTAGACCAGCATACCGGCTGGGATCAAAGCTTACCATTGGCGGAATTTGCTTACAACAATAGTTTTCATGTAAGCATCGGTATGGCACTCTATGAAGCATTTTATGGGAGATGTTGCAGAACCCCTATTTGCTGGAATGAAGTAGGCGAGAGACGCCTAGACAATCCAGAATTAATTGACCAAGCAACAGAACAGTTGAGCTTGATTCGTCAAAGGTTAAAAGTAGCACAAGATCAGCAGAAAAGCTACGCCAACAATCGACGAAGGGAGCTGGAATTTGCGGTAGGAGTGTAACGACCCTAATTCCTAAACCATTAATAAATGCTCCTATTAAGGTCATTACCGCCGTGAAACCCAAATAAGTCTCAGCGACACCTAAGACCTATTAGAATTTCACAAGGCTACTCATATGATACCGATTTTAAGCTTATTTATGTTGTTGCTTCTCAATCAATTGGAGCATGCTATTGGACACATATTCTGGTAACATACGGAGTAAATAAAATCATCAGCGGAAGTCTTAAATCTGTCCATTGGATTCATAACACACAAGTCCCATAGGGATCCAAATAACCAGTAAGAAATTCATCCACAAATTTCCGGAAATAGCAAGCCAAACGAATGCTTAAAAATAACCAGAACATCATCCAATCCTTCAAGTTATTTGCGCATGTAACAAGTAAGTTTTTATGATGCGATATCGCCCCACCGTGCAGCCTTGATCTCACACACTGGTACCACGAACAAAGGATGTACCTAAGCCTGAAAAATGGTAAAAACAACGGTATGAGATTACAAGAATCTCAGTAGGGTCGCAGCATCATAAGATCTACAAAATCCCTAAACACAAATCTCTCAAATTCACGTAAGATCATTCCCTAAACAACTAAAGGGATCACGCAATTCAACAATAAACAAAAAGAGGTTAAGGCCGAGATTATGGCTGAGGGAAGACCACACTTCCGAAAGTTCAGAAGTACACAGGCAGGTGAAATACAACAAAATCACACACAATGATGAAGAAAGGCCATCCCCTTCCACCTGTGTTGTCCAAGACTTACTGCACAAAGGGTAGATGGTTAACACACAAACTAATCAGTAAGCCTTTCACCTTATCCTCGCAAGGATAAGTCGACTAGCCCCACATGGACAAGTCTTCCCTTAGTCGCAACCAGGGCATCCCCAAATCTCGCAAGATATGGGCTTCCTGTCTCGCAAGACAGGGATCCGGCCACCAAGGACAGATCTCCAGCGTGCACTTGCTGGTTCAACACCCATACACCACCCATAAATCGATAAGAACCTCTCCTCTCCCTAGGAGCATCAGTTCTTACCCTGTGTGGCCACCGGAACAGGATCCTGACACACAAACACGTACAAGCACACACAGGCAAGTACAAAGCACAATACCACAATAGGGTATTCTTAATCACGTCAGGAAATAATCAACACATCCAATTCATATAACAATAGCATCCCAGGCACTCAATTCCTAACTCAGGGGTTCTATATAGCCTAGGAGATTCATATCTCATTCCGGATTTCATATTCTCACCACATAATCCAATCACAAATAATACAACAAAGGCAGGTAACAAAAACATCAAATAAGAGCGGGGGTTTCTGGAGAAACCGATGAGACAAAGATCCTACCTCTTTTGTCTCTGAACAAGAAGCTACTCCTTTGCCTTTATTAAGTAAATCTGAACCACCTAAATCATCACCAGACAAAGACAAAACAAACTAAGCATGCGTATCCAAAAATAAATTGCATACTCTATTCCTTACCAGTACCACTCACCAAACCTATCAGAAAACCAGTGATCAGATGTTGCAGGTGCCTCCCCCTTGGATGTGTGATGTGATAGCCAGGAACTTATCAAGATTCAACCTGAATTTACCATTCCAACTAACTATGCAAAACCTATTGCTAAAAGTAGGGCATAAGACGATCTCGTCTTAACCTAAAACAACGAAGTATTTACATCCAAGCTGCGATTAACATAGTTTTGGAAAGAGAATGAAAAGAGCTTTCCAACGACATATTATTTGCAAGATTCCAACAAACGAGTAAAAAGTTATGCTATTTTGAAATTCAAGAAGATTTGGCGGAAACCTAACGCGGCCGCCGATTTTCAAAGTAACATTAGACAACGAAATACTAACCTCCCAAAGAAAATAAAAAGATGGCTGGAAAGAGGATGAAGAGAGATTTCCAACACGTTATTATTCGCAGAGATCCAATGAACGATGAGGGAGTTATGCTAGTTTAAAGTTTATGCAAATTCTGACGGCTAATGGGAGGTATAGGGTTTTTAGCCTATATGAATTCTGTAAGGTTTTAGGGGAAACTTTTGTGGGGTTGGCTTCCTATTTATATTTAATGAGTGTAGAATTAGGTCTACTACTTTTAATCAATCTATCAATTCAATACAATCTACCAAATAATCAAAACTCTTAAATTACCTTCCTTAATTTCTTTAAGGTAACTATCTACCTTAAAGGATATTTTCCTAAAACGATTACCCATCTACAAGATCCTAAATCAAAAGGAATTAGAAGAAAATTAATTTACTGAACAATCTTACAATTTTGGCTATCACACATCCTTATCTTTAGGGGCAAAATCGTCTTTTCACCTGCACTGGCTTCTGGACTTCTAGGACTCAAAATTCGGGGTCTTACAAGGAGACAAGGTGTTTTTGAAAGTCGCCCCATGGAAAGGAGTCCTTCGTTTTCAGCTGCCAGGTAAGCTAACACCTCACTACATTGGTCCTTATGACATTGTGGAGAGAATCGGCCCTGTTGCATACCGACTTTCACTACCTCCAAATATGGAAAGAATTCACAATGTATTTCACGTGTCAATGCTAAGAAAGTATATGCGAGATCCTGCTAATGTGCTACCGCCAGTAGAAGTTGAAGAAGACCTATCCTATCCCGTACAGCCAGTTGCCATACTAGACCGGTCAGTTTGACAGCTTCGCAGTCGAAGCGTACCTATGGTACGAGTTGTTTGGCGTAATGACCAAATTGAGGAGCAGTCTTGGGAGACTGAGGAGTCTATGCATGCAAAATATCCTTACTTGTTTGATTAGGTACTAATGTTAAAATTTCGACGACGAAATTCTTATAAGGAGGGGAGGATGTAAGACCCCGAATTTTGAGTCCTAGAAGTCCAGAAGCCAGTGCAGGTGAAAAGACGATTTTGCCCCTGAAGAGAAGGATGTGTGATAGCCGAAATTGGTAAGATTGTTCAGTAAATTAATTTGCTTCTAATTCCTTTTGATTTAGGACTTTGTAGATGGGTAATAGCTTTAGGAACCATCCTTTAAGGTAGATAGTTTCCTTAAAGATTAAGTCCCTAAAAATAGTCAAGGTAATTTAAGAGTTTTGGTTATTTAGTGAATTATATTGGATTGATAGATTGATTAAAAGTAGTAGACATAATTCTACACTCATTGAATATAAATAGGAAGCCAACCCCACAAAATTTGTCCCCTAAAACCTTACAAAAGTCGTATAGGCTTAAAACCCCTATACCTCCCATTAACCGTTAAAATTTGCTGAAACTTTAAACCAGCATAACTCCCTCATCGTTCATTGGATGTCTGCGAATAATAGCTTGTTGGAAAGCTCTCTTCATCCTTTTTCCAACAATTTCTGGATTTGCTTCGGGAGGTTAGTATTTCTTTGTCTAAAGTTACTTTGAAAATCGGCGGCGGAATTAGGTTTTCGCCAAATCTTCTTGAATTTCAAAATAGCATAATTTTCTACTCGTTTGTTGGAATCTTGAAAATAATATGTCGTTGGAAAGTTATTTTCATTCTCTTTCCAAAAGTATATAAATCGCAGCTTGAATGTAAATATTTCGTTGTTTTAGGTCGAGACGAAATCGTCTTATGCCCTACTTTTAGCAAAAGGTTTTGCATAGTTAATTGGAATGGTAAATTCAGGTTGAATCTTGATAAGTTCCTGGCTATCACATCACATATCCAAGGGGGAGACACCTGCGACATCTGATCACTGGTTTTCTGATAGGTTTGGTGAGTGGTACTGTTAAGGAATAGGGTATACAATTGATTTTTGGGATATGCATGCTTAGTTTGTTTTGTCTTTGTCTGGTGATGATTTAGGTGGTTCAGATTTACTTAATAAAGGCAAAGGAGTAGCTTCTTGTTCAGAGACAAGGGAGGTAGGATCTACGCCTCATCGGTTTCTCCAGAAACCCCTGCTCTTATCTGATGTTTTTGTTACCTGCCTTTGTTGTATTGTTTGTGATTGGATTGTAGGGTGTGAATATGAAATCCGGAATGAGATAGAATCTCCTAGGCTATATCGAACCCTGAGTTAGGAATTGAGTGCCTAGGGATGCTATAGTTATATGAATTGGATGTGTTGATTGTTTCCTGACATGATTGAGGATACCCCGTTGTGGTATTATGTTTTGTACTTGCCTGTGTGTGCTTGTACGTGTTTGTGTGTCAGGATCCTGTTCGGTGGCCACGCAGGGTAAGCACTGATGCTCTAGTGGAGAGGAGAAGGTCTTATCGATTTATGGGAGGTGTATGGGTGTTTGAACCAGCAAGCTAGCGCTTGATATCTGTCCTTAGCGAGGCCCGGATCCCTGTCTTGCGAGACAGGAAGCCCTTATCTTGCGAGATTTGGGGATGCCCTGGTTGCGACTAAGGGAAGACTTGTTCCATGAGGGGCTAGTCGACTTGTCCTTGCGAGGATAAGGTGAAAGGCTTACTGATTAGTTTGTGTTGTGTTACCATCTACCCTTTGTGCAGTAGTTCTTGGACAACACAGGTGGAAGGGGATGGCCTTTCTTCATCATTGAGTGTGATTTTGTTGTATTTCACCTGCCTGTGTACTTCTGAACTTTCGAAGTGTGGTCCTTCCTCAGCCATAATCTCGGCCTTGACCTCTTTTGGTTTATTGTTGAATTTGCGTGATCCCTTTAGTTGTTTAGGGAATGATCTTATGTGAATTTGGGAGATTTGTGTTTAGGGATTCTGTA